>CM051239.1:428642364-428719864 GCA_027917425.1 Gastrophryne carolinensis
TGCAAGGCAGGATATATATGATCCCCTAGGAACATTGCATCAGGTAGAGGCAGTGGCAGAGGCAGTGGCAGACTGGGGCCAAAAACCAGCCCTGGATTTTACTAGCCTCTGGCTGCCCAAGACACCCCTGCTGAGGACCATGATGCTGGGGCTATAGCATTGGGGGTTGGGGTTCCTTGGCTTGTGGGTACAGTGGGGCTGAGAGGAAGACTAAGGGGGCAGGGATCGAATATGCATATGGAGGGACTGTCCCTCTTTTGAGTCCATGTCCCCCTGTCCTTTGTTGTTCTCATTTGTCCCTCTTTGAGGTGTAACATGCAGATCTGCAGCAATAAATGATTAATCCGCCTGTCCCAAGTGTTTCTATTGTTGTAACTGTTACAATGTATCTCCTATCCATCCCTCAATGAGGGGGCGTGGCTTAAATTACATAGTGCTCCTCTTTCTCACCTTGAAAAGTTGGTAGGAATGAATATGGCTGTTAAAAGCAGCAGCCCAACTGGCCAAAAAGCAGGGTGGCCCACCAGACATTGTTGCGGGTCTCCCACTCCGCCCCAGGGTAGAGGATACACAAGGTACTCATTGATTTTATGCTCTTTTTGTAGTGTTGCATGTTGGTATTTTTTGTGTTTTTTTTTTGTTTTTGGTACAAAAAGATTTAGAGGCTGATTTATTAATAGCGCCAGGTAGCGACAGTTGAGCGACTGTAGCGGTATTTTCACAGCGCCCGCTAGTAGTCGTTGTGCTTGGCCGTTGGTCGGTTGTTGATAGCGACTCAGTCGGTGTGCAGTAATATTGAATATTGGGTGAGGAGTCGCTATTTGACAGGTTCCGCGCTGTATGGAAGCGCATGATAGCGAATGGCCATAGCGACCGGCTACCACCATATTCATTAACAAATCACGCTCAAAAAATTCTCGCGCTGTGAAATGCATGTTTAAACCCCAGAGCGCTGGCGGCGATGGTTAAAAGTAGTTTTTAACCCCCAAACAACCATATTTTGGGAAACCAAAAAAAACAAGTTTATAAAAACATTTTGTAATATGAATACATTAATATCAGACCTGTAATATCAATTCTGCACAAATTTTTTTTTATTTTTTTCTTACCTTAAAAAAAATATCTAACATTGCAGAAGTGGTAACAATAATTTTCACATAAAAAAAACAAAAAAAAAACAATTAATTATTAATATTTAAAGATTGTTCCATTGAAATGCATTGGAGAGCGCCAGGTAGCGAGAGGTCATACCTGTCGCTGTTCAAGGTCGGCCGCTGGCGCTGTGGGCTGAGGCTGGAATAATGATGAATGAGTCGCTATCTGGCGCTATCTCAGTTGCTAAGCAGGATCGGCTTGATAAATGTGTGATTGTGGTGGGGAGCCGGCGTTCTCGTGGCGGGGTCCGTCATTACCGGCCGCTCACCAGTCGCTACCTGGCGCTATCCCTTGTTAAATAAGGGCCTTATTTTTTAAGGAGCTCTTGACCTTGTTTGTGTGAATAGTTGGAGTAACGATCCTTCTTTCTGTCTTATTTTTCATCCTTTTTTCTGTATGTTCTTAGACTCCTTCCTTTCAGTATTGAAATTTCAACCCGGTGCAGTCCCATACTTTAACTGTAACTTTTATCTTCTTTCTTCCTTCCTTTTTTCATTTGCTCTGAACTTTCCTTTTTATATTTTAGCCCTTCCATTTTTTCTTTCCGTCTACTCTATATACCTTCCTTCCCTTTTCTCTTTCTCTCTCTTTACTTCCTTCCATCTGTCATTTCTGTCTTTCTTAATATCTTCCTCGCTCCCTTTTTCTCCTTCCACACATCCTTTCTTACTTCCTGTCTTCCACTTTGTCCCCCAGATTTTTTCCTTCTTTTTTCTATTCTGTCTTTGTGTCTTATGTCTTCCTCTCCATTCTGTTACTCCTTCTGCCCCCTCTTTTCTTTTATTCCCTCCTTTCTTTCCCTTCTTCTATAGTTTCTGTGATTTTTTTTTCCTGACTCACATTGCTTCCTTTGACTCATAGCTCCTTCTTCCATCTCTTCTATTTTACCTGTGTATTTCATTCCCTCTCTTATCCTTATCTAATCTGCCCAACTTTACAGCTCCCCTCCATTGTCGCTATCTCTCCCTCATGTCTTTTTTTTAAGGTGTAGTCTATCTACAGGTAATGCCTGGCGCTCTGGAAGCTAGAGCGCCGGTGCAATATGCTGAGCTGCCTGTAATAATACATGTCACGCTACATGGCGCTGTTAGAGGCGCTATACACTGACCTGCCTGTAATAATACATGTGACGCTACATGGCGCTGTTAGAGGCGCTATACACTGACCTGCCTGTAATAATACATGTGACGCTACATGGCGCTGTTAGAGGCGCTATACACTGAGCTGCCTGTAATAATACATGTCACGCTACATGGCGCTGTTAGAGGTGCTATACACTGACCTGCCTGTAATAATACATGTCACGCTACATGGCGCTGTTAGAGGCGCTATACACTGACCTGCCTGTAATAATACATGTGACGCTACATGACGCTGTTAGAGGTGCTATACACTGACCTGCCTGTAATAATACATGTCACGCTACATGGCGCTGTTAGAGGCGCTATACACTGACCTGCCTGTAATAATACATGTGATGCTACATGGCGCTGTTAGAGGCGCTATATGCTGAGCTGCCTGTAATAATACATGTGACGCTACATGGCGCTGTTAGAGGCGCTATACACTGACCTGCCTGTAATAATACATGTGACGCTACATGGCGCTGTTAGAGGCGCTATATGCTGAGCTGCCTGTTATAATACATGTGACGCTACATGGCGCTGTTAGAGGCGCTATACACTGACCTGCCTGTAATAATACATGTGACACTACATGGCGCTGTTAGAGGCACTATACACTGACCTGCCTGTAATAATACATGTGACGCTACATGGCGCTGTTAGAGGCGCTATACACTGACCTGCCTGTAATAATACATGTGACGCTACATGGCGCTGTTAGAGGCGCTATACACTGACCTGCCTGTAATAATACATGTGACGCTACATGGCGCTGTTAGAGGCGCTATACACTGACCTGCCTGTAATAATACATGTGACGCTACATGGCGCTGTTAGAGGCGCTATACACTGACCTGCCTGTAATAATACATGTGACGCTACATGGCGCTGTTAGAGGCGCTATACACTGACCTGCCTGTAATAATATGTGACACTACATGACGCTGTTAGAGGCGCTATACACTGACCTGCCTGTAATAATACATGTGACGCTACATGGCGCTGTTAGAGGCGCTATACACTGACCTGCCTGTAATAATACATGTGACACTACATGACGCTGTTAGAGGTGCTATACACTGACCTGCCTGTAATAATACATGTGACACTACATGGCGCTGTTAGAGGCGCTATACACTGACCTGCCTGTAATAATACATGTGACGCTACATGACGCTGTTAGAGGCGCTATACACTGACCTGCCTGTAATAATACATGTGACGCTACATGGCGCTGTTAGAGGCGCTATACACTGAGCTGCCTGTAATAATACATGTGACGCTACATGACGCTGTTAGAGGCGCTATACACTGACCTGCCTGTAATAATACATGTGACACTACATGACGCTGTTAGAGGTGCTATACACTGACCTGCCTGTAATAATACATGTGACGCTACATGGCGCTGTTAGAGGCGCTATACACTGACCTGCCTGTAATAATACATGTGACGCTACATGGCGCTGTTAGAGGCGCTATACACTGAGCCGCCTGTAATAATACATGTGACGCTACATGGCGCTGTTAGAGGTGCTATACACTGACCTGCCTGTAATAATACATGTGACACTACATGACGCTGTTAGAGGCGCTATACACTGACCTGCCTGTAATAATACATGTGACACTACATGGCGCTGTTAGAGGCACTATACACTGACCTGCCTGTAATAATACATGTGACGCTACATGGCGCTGTTAGAGGCGCTATACACTGACCTGCCTGTAATAATACATGTGACACTACATGGCGCTGTTAGAGGCACTATACACTGACCTGCCTGTAATAATACATGTGACGCTACATGGCGCTGTTAGAGGCGCTATACACTGACCTGCCTGTAATAATACATGTGACGCTACATGGCGCTGTTAGAGGCGCTATACACTGACCTGCCTGTAATAATACATGTGACACTACATGGCGCTGTTAGAGGTGCTATACACTGACCTGCCTGTAATAATACATGTGACGCTACATGGCGCTGTTAGAGTCGCCCACCAGAATCGCCTTCATATATGTGGTTTTGCGTACAGCGCCCGGCGTTCACCAGACACTTCCTGCCACTACGAGGCGCTACCTGGCGCTAGCCTTTGATGAATAAACCCCTCTCTAATTCTTCCTCCCTCTTTTCTTTCCCGTGCTGCCCCTCCATTACGTTTCTATATGTATTTATTCCTTCCCCCTTTCTCTCACCCTTCCTCTCTCTGGGATCCGTTGCAGTAGTGGACTGAGGCGGGCGGCTATTATTTGTAATGAAGATGGCAGTGATAGAGGGGATGGATTTTCCGCGGCGCAATGTTTATTCTGATGACAGATGTATTGATATCCGCTGTCATGTGTCCGGGTGGAGCACCGGAAAAAAAAAAAAAATCACCTGCTGCAGACAAAAGCTGCCCCCAGGCCGCGCTATTTATTATGTCACCCTGATACGCTTCCTATCCGAAAATAATGCGATCAATCTATCCGTCAGCGCTCAGCTTATGGAGCGACTCCGAGCGCCCAACATAAATTATACTTATCTAATCACATCCCGGAATATCCTTATCTTACCCTCACACGCAGCGCGCCGCCCGGTGACCGCGACGCCTATGGAACGTGGCGGATAACGGATGATGACTCCGGAGGCTAAGCCAGAGGCTTATAGGGAATATACAGTATAGAGTCTCATGCAGAGATATTATTTTTCTTATCTTTTTTTTTTATGTTAAAGCGGAACTTAAGTGACCCCCGCTGTCCTACCCTGGCGCTGAGGCAGGATGGGGTTACAAAGAAAAAAAAACTTACCTTATCCAGGGGCCCCACGCCGATCCTCTGGTGCTCCTGACCCAGCCATCACCATCGTAAATGGAAACACAAAGTCGCATCCCCTGGCTCCCACCCGCCCATTCACTCGACCGGAGCGTGCGCGGACCCGGGGGATGCTGCTTTGCGTCAATCGCAGCAGCGACTGCACAGAGACCAGTGGAGCGGCACTTGGCCGAGGATAAGGTAAGCTCCTCAGCGCCAGGGTAGGGTGGCAGGGTGGGGGAGTTCGATGAAGGTTGGTTATTAAACATAACTATATGAAGAGGTGGGAGGAGGAGCTTGGAATGGAAAAGGATCAAAAGACATGGCAATTGATTCTGAGAAACACAAGTAACGCCCTTACTCAGAAGAACGCCTACAAAATGTTGTTTAGGTGGTACTATACCCCTGACCGCATCCATAAATTCTGCTTTTAGAGGGTGTCAGGATAGGGGTTCAATGCTTCATATATGGTGGGATTGCCCAGTGGCTCAGATGATATGGCACAAAAAAAAAAGCTATACATTATTGGCTGATGTCCTGCAAATCGTGGTTCATGGCAGCCCCTTGGGAAGCCCTTCGTTCTCTTAAAGCAGGCCCCTATACCAAACCGCAGTGGCGATTGATGCTCCATGTTTTCTCGGCCACTAGGGCTACGATTGCTAGAAATTGGAAACTCCCCACCATACCATGGGCGGAGATACAGGGCAGAATATCAGACATTATGTGCAATGAGAAACTAACAGCCATATCCAGGGATCAATATGATAAATTCCAAGAAACCTGGCTTCCATGGATAGAACACACTGGCCTTGTTAGGGGTTGCACTGACCCGACGTTCCCGATCTAGCCAGGACTCCCACACAATGTTCTCGTTAGGCAGCTCTTCATCCCACTGAAGGAGATCAATCCTCACTCTAATGCCCTTATTCATCAAGCGATAGCGCCAGGTAACATAGTAACATAGTAACATAGTATGTAAGGCTGAATAAAGACTTTAGTCCATCCAGTTCAGCCTGTTTAACTCCTTCCAGTGGTCTAGTAGCCATAGCCGGAAATGTTATTACATGCCAGGAAGGCATCAAGGCCACTTTTGAACATTTTTAATGTATCCATCATTACTACCTCCTCTGGCAGCGAGTTCCATAGTCTCGCTGCTCTTACAGAGAAGAATCCCCTCCTATGTCGGTGGAGAAAGCACCTTTCCTCTAACCTTAGTGGATGCCCCCGGGTTATGGTTACACTCCGGGGTATAAATAGATTGTGGGACAGATCCTTGTATTGACCCCGAATATATTTATACATAGTTATTAGATCACCCCTCAATCGTCTTTTTTCTAGACTAAATAAACCTAACTTGGACAGGTAGGTAGTGTCTGACGAGCGCCAGCTAACGGCGACTACCGGCTCAAGTACGCCCGGCGTCGGCCACAATGACGCATTTATCAAGCTAAATGAGGCTAGCGCCGGCGAGAGCGACAGCTAGCGCGGGATTCATCATGTAGCCGACTGCAACGAACAGCGCCGCTGCTAATCCCATCACAGCGCCAGGTATGACCTGTCGCTCCCTAGCGATGTCCAATGCATTTCAATGGAACAATCTTTAATTAATCATAATTAATTGCTATTATTGTTTTTTTTTTTTTTTTTTAATGTCAAAAATTCTGTGACCACTTCTGCAATGTTAGGATTTTTTTTAAGGTAAAAAAAAAAAAAAAAATGATTTTGTGCAGAATTGATATTACAGGTCTGATATTAATGTATTCATATTACAAAATGTTTATAAAAACTTGTATAATTTTACAATCAAAAAATATGGTTGTTTGGGGGTTAAAAACTATTTTAAATCCATCGCCGCCAAGCGCTCTGGGGTTTAAACAAGGAATTCACAGCGCGAAAAAATTCGGAGCGTGATTTGTTAACCCTTTAACTGCCAGCCTTCCTGGAGAAGTTGTCACCCTCTGTTGTCAGCCTATTTTCCGTTATTTTCCGCTACATATGTTCAACAGTGATTTTTGAAGGGATTTCCAGGGATTTACCTATAAAATTATATATTGTTTTTTTCAACAGAGTCTGGGCTTCAACAGGGAATATCTTTTTTTAAAGTTTATCAGTGTTTTTCTAATATTTTTGTGGAAAATAAGGTAAAAAAAATAAAAAATAAAAAAAAATTACATTTTGTAGCGTTTTTTCTTAATAAAAATTACAAATGTACCAAAAAAGTCATATTGTGTGTAAAAGCCCCATTCCTGCCAATTCCAACGGTACCACATATGTAGTGCTAGACACCCTTTCCTGACCAGGAGACACCACAAACTTAATAGAGCACTTGAGGAGGCTTTCAAAGAAAATACAATTATTTTGCGCTCATTGCAGTTTCTTAACATAAACACCACTTTACATTTGAAATACCCCCCCAAAACCATATATACACTTAAAGTACACACTTCAAACTATCTAGGCGTATCAAGCTTGAGGTTGTGGCTACATATCTCCAGGTGGAGTTAATCAAAGAATTCCGTCTTTTTTCCAAGGTTTTTTGAAAAAATAATAAAAAACTGAATTTAAGCCAAATGTTTCCTTAAAAAAAATACACTAACCACAAAAAACATGCCCAATGTGAATCGGCAAGGTCCCCTGAACAGAACAATACCCAACATGCATTGCTAACTCCAAGGGTAGGGTTGCCATTCACCCTAATGCAAAGCGTATGCATATTGGGCATTTTACTTGAAAATTCTTACTCTGCAGACAAAGCGCGCACCTTGTGCTTTTTCAGCCAAAACAGCCCTTTGAAAATGAAATAGCCCCAACAAACCATATATCCACAGAAAGTACACACCTTAAGCGTTTCAGGCATACCAGGCTTGTTGTCGTGGCAGGAGCTTTCTGGACGCAATCCTTCGAGGAATTCACTGGTGCCACTGCATTTCCCTACAAAAATTTAAAATATGCACAATAAAAACCACATTTTCCTATAGAAAATATATGCTAACAAGGAAAAACATACCTAATGTGAAACAGCGACGTCCCCTGAACAGAACAATACCCAACATGCATTGCTAACTCCAAGCGTAGGGTTACCATACACCCTAAAGGAAAGCATATGCATATTGGGCAATTCACTTGAAAATTCCTACTCTGCAGACAAAGCGCGCACCTTGTGCTTTTCCAGCCAAAACAGCCCTTTGAAAATTAAATAACCCCCACAAACCATATATCCACAGAAAGTACACACCTCAAGCGTTCTAGGCGTACCAGGCTTGTTGTTGTGGCAGGAGATTTCTGGACGCAATCCTTTGAGGAATTCACTGGTGCCCTAAAAAAATCGTAAACATTCATAATCAAAACCACATTTTCCTATAAAAAAAATACACTAACCACAAAAAACATGCCCAATGTGAATCGGCAAGGTCCTCTGAACAGAACAATACCCAACATGCATTGCTAACTCCAATGGTAGGGTTGCCATTCACCCTAATGCAAAGCGTATTCATATTGGGCATTTTACTTGAATATTTTTACTCTGCAGACAAAGCGCGCACCTTGTGCTTTTTCAACCAAAACAGCCCTTTGCAAGTGAAATACCCCCAACAAACCATATATCCACAGAAAGTACACACCTTAAGCGTTTCAGGCGTACCAGGCTTGTTGTCATGGCAGGAGCTTTCTGGACGCAATCCTTCGAGGAATTCACTGGTGCCACTGCATTTCCCTACAAAAATGTAAAATATGCACAATAAAAACCACATTTTCCTAAAGAAAATATATGCTAACAAGGAAAAACATACCTAATGTGAAACAGCGACATCCCCTGAACAGAACAATACCCAACATGCATTGCTAACTCCAAGAGTAGGGTTACCATACACCCTAAAGCAAAGCATATGCATATTGGGCATTTCACTTGAAAATTCCTACTCTGCAGACAAAGCGCGCACCTTGTGCTTTTTCAGCCAAAACAGCCCTTTGAAAATTAAATAACCCCCACAAACCATATATCCACAGAAAGTACACACCTCAAGCGTTCTAGGCGTACCAGGCTTGTTGTTGTGGCAGGAGATTTCTGGACGCAATCCTTTGAGGAATTCACTGGTGCCCTAAAAAAATCGTAAACATTCATAATCAAAACCACATTTTCCTATAAAAAAAATACACTAACCACAAAAAACATGCCCAATGTGAATCAGCAAGGTCCCCTGAACAGAACAATACCCAACATGCATTGCTAACTCCAAGGGTAGGGTTGCCATTCACCCTAATGCAAAGCGTATGCATATTGGGCATTTTACTTGAAAATTCTTACTCTGCAGACAAAGCGCGCACCTTGTGCTTTTTCAACCAAAACAGCCCTTTGCAAGTGAAATACCCCCAACAAACCATATATCCACAGAAAGTACACACCTTAAGCATTTCAGGCGTACCAGGCTTGTTGTCATGGCAGGAGCTTTCTGGACGCAATCCTTCGAGGAATTCACTGGTGCCACTGCATTTCCCTACAAAAATGTAAAATATGCACAATAAAAACCACATTTTCCTATAGAAAATATATGTTAACAAGGAAAAACATACCTAATGTGAAACAGCGACATCCCCTGAACAGAACAATACCCAACATGCATTGCTAACTCCAAGCGTAGGGTTACCATACACCCTAAAGGAAAGCATATGCATATTGGGCATTTCACTTGAAAATTCCTACTCTGCAGACAAAGCGCGCACCTTGTGCTTTTTCAGCCAAAACAGCCCTTTGAAAATTAAATAACCCCCACAAACCATATATCCACAGAAAGTACACACCTCAAGCGTTCTAGGCGTACCGGGCTTGTTGTTGTGGCAGGAGATTTCTGGACGCAATCCTTTGAGGAATTCACTGGTGCCCTAAAAAAATCGTAAACATTCATAATCAAAACCACATTTTCCTATAAAAAAAAACCACTAACCACAAAAAACATGCCCAATGTGAATCGGCAAGGTCCCCTGAACAGAACAATACCCAACATGCATTGCCAACTCCAAGGGTAGAGTTGCCATTCACCCTAAAGCAAAGCATATGCATATTGGGCATTTTACTTGAAAATTCTTACTCTGCAGACAAAGTGCGCACCTTGTGCTTTTTCAACCATAACAGCCCTTTGCAAATAAAATAGCCCCAACAAACCATATATCCACAGAAAGTACACACCTTAAGCGTTTCAGGCATACCAGGCTTGTTGTCGTGGCAGGAGCTTTCTGGACGCAATCCTTCGAGGAATTCACTGGTGCCACTGCATTTCCCTACAAAAATGTAAAATATGCACAATAAAAACCACATTTTCCTAAAGAAAATATATGCTAACAAGGAAAAACATACCCAATATGAAATTGCAATGTCTGCTGAACAGAACAATACCCAACATGCATAGGTACTTTCGATGGTACTGTTGTCAAACACCCCAAAGTTTAAGTATGTGCATACGAATAGTTGTATTTAAAGTTTCAGCTCTGCAAACAAATCACACACCTTTCAGTTTTTCCACAAAAACAACCCATTTCATTTGAAATACCCCACCCAAACCATATATATACTTAAAGTACACACCTTATGCATTCTAGTTCTATCCCGTTTATTCCAGTGGGCAAAGTTTTCTGTAAAAATTCTGAACGCATACACAGGTTTTACAGTTTCCATATAAAATGTTATAAAAAACAGACTCAATATTTTGCTAAAAAACTTCTGAAACAGCAGGGTCCCCCAAAGAGAATACCCAACAAGCATAGCTCAACACCTCACTATAAAAGTGCACAAAACAGCCTTTACATTTCCTAACGATACTAACAGGTGCAATAAGGATTGGACTTGTGAGGTGCAGATAGGGTACAGTAGCTGTGGCATCAGATTATATGATCAGGTACAGGTATTGCGATCCTGAAAAGGGGCCCACTTTTTAATCATCATGTGCCACAAGTAACCTGCTGCTCCTCCTCTACCACTTCCTATTGCATCTGTAAATATGAAAAAAATGAAAAGAAAAGACAGACCACATCCAACTACCTATCCCAGCAAACAAAATGGGTTCACCTACCATCTAAACTGAACATCAAATGAAAGCACTACCAATCAATAATCTACCTGGGTATGGTATGCTTCAAAGCAGTGTTCAAAGCACAAACCAGGCTGGCTGGGGCACTTCGGGCAATAGTACCGCACGTCCTTCCTGATGCCATGCTTTCTACATACTCTGCAAGCTTTCTGGGGATACTTCTTTCCACCGATGTCGGGAATGCACTTTATGAAGTGCTTTCCCACTAACCTAGCCTCATTGTCACTAGCTGTCACCTGTGGTGCCTCCTCAGTATCCCCAAACAACAGTGCAGGGAGTAGCTGCTGTTGATACTTTATGAAAGACAAATTAGAGCCTGGTACTGCTGCCTTGAAGACAACAAAGGAGTTGTAAGTTGACATTTGGACCAAATGAATTGCAACTTTTTTATACCAGGCTCTGGATTTTCGGGTGGCATTGTAATAGGTTAGTATTTGGTCCGTCTTATCAACGCCACCCATGAATTTATTATAATCCTTTATACAACGTGGCTTTTGGGAAGGGGCTCGGGGACCACGTTGTCGTACATTCATGACTGACTCATCGTGGATTGATGTCAGCATGATTACATTTTTCTTATCCATATATTTCACGGCCAGGAGCTCACCGCTTCTTAAAGCATACGACTCTCCACGATTCAGTTTCTTTTGCAGCATTGACCTGGGCAAACCTTTTCGATTACGGTTGATGGTGCCACAGGCCGGTGTGTCCAATGAGTAAAGGGCTCTAAATAAGGGGATGCTGCTGTAGAAGTTGTCCACATATAAGTGGTAACCTCTCCCCAGTAGAGGAGTCATGAGCTCCCACACGATTTTTCCACTGATGCTCAAATCAACGGGACAACCAGGGGGGTCCAGATGTGTGTCCCTTCCTTCATAAATTCGGAAAAATTTGGTATAGCCGGTCGAACTCTCGCATAATTTGTAAAATTTTATCCCATAGCGGGCACGCTTGCTAGGGATATACTGACGAAATATAATGCGCCCTTTAAACAGCAGAAGTGACTCGTCAATACTTAAATTTTGTGAGGGGGTGTACACTTCCGCAAAGCGCTCCGACAGGCTATTAATCAGGGGTCTTAATTTATGCAGCCTGTCGTGACCGGGCTCACCACGGGGAATAGCAGTGGAATTATCGTTAAAGTGCAGAAACCGCAGTAAGATTTCGTAACGATTTCTGGACATTACGGCCGGAAACAATGGGGTTGCCAATAAGGATTGGGTATCCCAGTAGGAGGCGATACTAAATTTTTTGCAGATACCCAATGCTAAAGTGAGCCCCCAAAATTTTTTCATCTCACTTATGTCTGTTGGGTGCCATGCATGAGCGCGGGCGTGCCTCTGTGGGGGGTTTTGGGTGAGGACCTGCTCAGCATACAGATTTGTGTAAAAGACCATATCCAGTAGGATGGCCTCTGAAAGGAATAACTTTAGGAAGTCAATGACACCGAAGTTTGTGGTGTCGACATTGACCCCGGGGACCGAATCAAATGGGGGAATTTCGGGGGAATAATTATTAGGAGGCCTCCACGCAGGCGCTCCTCCAACTGCAGCACTCCCCTGGCCTACACTTTCCTCCAGCATGGCCTCTTCTTGTGCGGTACCATCCCTTCTAGGATGCCTAGCACTACCATTAGTACCACTGCGCGGCTGTGTCTCCTCAATAGAGGAGTCACTGTCGGACTCACTACCTGGCATATATTCTGAACCTGACTCGCTAAACTCTTCAGAGTCCGACTCCATCATATAAGCCGCTGCTTCCTGTGCAGTGTACTTTCGCCCAGCCATTTCTATATCTAACAACAAAGAGTCACACAATCAAAACACTATAGGGATGACTGAACTAAAAGCCTAGACCCTAGACCCTAAACCCTAGACCCTAAACCCTAGACCCTAAACCCTAGACCCTAAACCCTAGACCCTAGACCCTAGACCCTAAACCCTAAACCCTAGACCCTAAACCCTAGACCCTAAACAAATAACAAAAATAAAACCACACAATAAACAGTTAAATATTAAAAAAAAATTATATCTACGATCCGACGAGAAGTGATGAACTCAGCAAGTGCGAAGGGATGATGGTCCAGCGAAGGTCCAGCGAAGGTCCAGCGAAGGTCCAGCGAAGGTCCAGCGAAGGTCCAGCGAAGCTCCAACTGTATGAGACTTCAGGGAAAAAACAACCGACAAGCCTAAAGTACGTTTTGTTAACAGAAGTATAGAATGGTGGGTGAAATCCCTGGTAATAAATATCCCCAATGCAACAACACATGTGCTGGCCACAACGGCACTAAGCTATAGCTTTAGCCAGTATGCACCATTGCATTGACGGTAAGGTAAGTTTTACTGGAAATCAGGGGTATTTACATCAAGGGATTTCACACTACATCAGGCCAAAAATACATTTAGAAATCCACAAAACCAAAAACAGCTTTGATCACATAGTGGGGGTGGGACATGGGTAGCAGGTGCACGCAAGGCCACGCAAAAAACATTTTTAAAAAAGTGCACAAAACCAGAAGCAACCACAGAAACAAAACAATAGCTTAGATCGCATAGTGGGGGGTGGGGAATGGGTGGCAGGTGCGTGCTGGGCCTAGCTCACCAAACACCCGGGTGCAGTAGGCGATGAAGGAGGGGTGGAAGCAGCGATGGGGGAGCGGGGTGGAAGCAGCGATGGGGGGGCAGGGTGGAAGCAGCGATGGGGGGGCAGGGTGGAAGCAGCGATGGGGGGGCAGGGAGGAAGCAGCGATGGGGGGGCAGGGTGGAGGCGGCAAATGGCACATGATCACCAACCACATGGCGACCAGAAATCAGCCAGCGCCCTGCCTGTCACTCCGCTCCCCCATCCCTGCCACCTCCCCCCCCTCTGTTGCCGGCTGCACCCAACAGTGAGCCGGGCCCGGCGCGCACCTACCAGCCACCCCTCATCCCTCTAACCAGATTAGCATACACATCAGTGCAAAACACATTTTTAAAAAAGTGCACAAAACCAGAATCAACCACAAAAACAAAACAATAGCTTAGATCGCATAGTGGGGAATGGGTGGCAGGTGCGTGCTAGGCCTAGCTCACCAAACACCCGGGTGCAGTAGGCGATGAAGGAGGGGTGGAAGCAGCGATGGGAGGGCAGGGTGGAGGCGGCAAATGGCACATGATCACCAACCACATGGCGACCAGAAATCAGCCAGCGCCCTGCCTGTCACTCCGCTCCCCCATCCCTGCCACCTCCCCCCCCCTCTGTTGCCGGCTGCACCCAACAGTGAGCCGGGCCCGGCGCGCACCTACCAGCCACCCCTCATCCCTCTAACCAGATTAGCATACACATCAGTGCAAAACACATTTTTAAAAAAGTGCACAAAACCAGAATCAACCACAAAAACAAAACAATAGCTTAGATCGCATAGTGGGGGGTGGGGAATGGGTGGCAGGTGCGTGCTAGGCCTAGCTCACCAAATAAACACCCAGGTGCAGTAGGCGATGAAGGAGGGGTGGAAGCAGCGATGGGGGAGCGGGGTGGAGGCGGCAAATGGCACATGATCACCAACCACATGGCGACCAGAAATCAGCCAGCGCCCTGCCTGTCACTCCGCTCCCCCATCCCTGCCACCTCACCCCCCCTCTGTTGCCGGCTGCACCCAACAGTGAGCCGGGCTCGGCGCGCACCTACCAGCCACCCCTCATCCCTCTAACCAGATTAGCATACACATCCGTGCAAAACACATTTTTTAAAAAGTGCACAAATCGCATAGTGGGGGGTGGGGTATGGGTGGCAGGTGTGCGCCGGGCCTATCTCACCAAGTAAACACCCGGGTGCAGTTGGGGAAGGAGGGGTGAAAGCAGCGATGGTGGGGCAGGGTGGGGGCGGCAAATCGCCACATGGCGACCAGAAATCAGCCAGTGCACCACCAACATCCAACCCCCCCCCACCCATCGCTGACACCTTCCCCAGTCGCCATCTGCACCCAGGAATAAACTGGGACTGGCACGCACCCATCACCCACCAGCTAAATAAATGAATCTGATTTCATCTTACACCTTTACTACTACTGTTATATATAATACTTACAAAAAAAATTATTTTTTTTAACTGTAAGTATTATATATAACAGTAGTAGTTAAGGTATAAGATGAAATCAGATTCATTCATTTTGCTGGTGGGCGATTTGTGTGCGCCAGTCCCATATAGGTAGTGTGGCATTCATCCCCCCCTCCCCATCCCATATAGGTGGTGTGGCATTCATCCCCCCTCCCCATCCCATATAGGTAGTGTAGCATTCATCCCCCCTCCACATCCAATATAGGTAATGTGGCGTTCACCCCCCTCCCCAACCAATATAGGTAGTGTGGCATTCATCCCCCCCTCATCCCATCCCATATAGGTAGTGTGGCATTCATCCCCCCCTCATCCCATCCCATATAGGTAGTGTGGCATTCATCCCCCCTTCATCCCATATAGGTAGTGTGGCATTCATCCCCCCCTTATCCCATCCCATATAGGTAGTGTGGCATTCATCCCCCCCTTATCCCATCCCATATAGGTAGTGTGGCATTCATCCCCCCCTTATCCCATCCCATATAGGTAGTGTGGCATTCATCCCCCCCCTTATCCCATCCCATATAGGTAGTGTGGCATTCATCCCCCCCTTAACCCATCCCATATAGGTAGTGTGGCATTCATCCCCCTTCCCCATCCCATATAGGTAATGTGGCATTCATCCCCCCCTCCCCATCCAATAAAGGTAGTGTGGCATTCATCCCCCCCTCATCCCATCCCATATAGGTAGTGTGGCATTCATCCCCCCCTTATCCCATCCCATATAGGTAGTGTGGCATTCATCCCCCCCTTATCCCATCCCATATAGGTAGTGTGGCATTCATCCCCCTTCCCCATCCCATATAGGTAGTGTGGCATTCATCCCCCCCTCCCCATCCCATATAGGTAGTGTGGCATTCATCCCCCCCTCCCCATCCAATAAAGGTAGTGTGGCATTCATCCCCCCCTCATCCCATCCCATATAGGTAGTGTGGCATTCATCCCCCCCTTCATCCCATCCCATATAGGTAGTGTGGCATTCACCCCCCCCTTATCCCATCCCATATAGGTAGTGTGGCATTCATCCCCCCCCCCCCCATCCCATCCCATATAGGTAGTGTGGCATTTCCACCCCCCCCCCCATCATCCTATATAGGTAGTGTGGCATTCATCCCCCCCTCATCCCATATAGGTAGTGTGGCAATTCCATCCCCCCTCCCATTCCCCCATGGGCTAAAGAAGTAGTGGATCTCATAGTAATGAGATCCATTCAAAAAAACGGCGATCTCTGCTAGATCGTCGTTTTTTTGAATGGATCTCATTACTATGAGATCCAAACTGCCATCAAACAAAAAAAAACACATTTCCTACGGCCATCCACCCCCAGCGGAGACACAACACAACATACACTTACCTGATCTCAACGCAGAAAGAGGCCGGCGCCCGCCCTCGCTGTCCTTTTAACCGGCGGGCGCCGGCGAATGACATCAATGCGGCGCCGGCTCCTGATTGGCTGCAGGAGCGATCGGGTGACTGAAGTCACCCAGAGGTCACCTGGCAGCACCCCCCGGACCCCCTTCGAGAAGAATCTGCCGATCCTGACCGGCAGATGACCCGACGATGGATGGAAGGTAAGGGGATGCCAGCCACGTAAAATTTACGTGGCTGGCGTTTAAGTGTTGGAGAGGCAGCCACGTAAATTTTACGTGGCTGGCAATAGAAGGGTTAATGAATCTGCAGCAAGCCGTTCGCTCTGGCCATTCGTTGTCAGGCGCACCCATACAGCGCGGAACCTGTGAAACAGCGACCCCTAAGCCCGTATTCAACATTACCGCACACCGACTGAGTCGCTGTCAACAAGCAAATGCCGGCCTAGCACAGCGAATACTAGCTGGCGCTGTGAAAATCACGCTACTGGCGCTCATCTGTCGCTACCTGGCGCTATTAATGAATCGGCCTCTAAGTATGGAGCCACTCCGCCACACTCCATTTACCCCTCCCCTATTATCCTCTTGTGTCTGTTATGTCCCTTTGTCCCCTCTCCCCTGTCTTGTCATTTATTTTTCAAAACTTTACGCTACGGTTTAAGGAAAGTATTTTATGCTGTAATGGAGCTTACGTGTAGAGTAACTACTGTTTACATATTAAATTCCATAAGAAACCTTTAGCCAAAGGAAAGTAGAGTTTACGGTACTGTCCGCCAACCGTTCCACTTCTCCGCTTTATTTACAGTATCCACTCTATCACAATATACCTATGATATTGGATGTCATCTGCACTGCAAATGTAACTTTTTGTAATGCCTAATATGTAAAACCAAGCTATGCTACGCTGATTCATATCGAGCTCTATGCTAAGAGGCCGATTCATTAATAGCGCCAGGTAGCGACAGATGAGCAACTGTAGCGTGATTTTTTCAGCGCCAGCCAGTATTCGCTGTGCTTGGCCGGCATTAGCTTGATGACAGCGACTCAGTCAGTGTGCGGTAATGTTGAATACGGGCTGGGGGGTCGCTGTTTCACAGGTCCAGCGTTGTATGTGAGCGCCTGACAACGAATGGCCAGAGCGAACGGCTTGCTTCATATTCATCAACAAATCACGCTCCGAATGTGCTGTCGCTGTCCATTCCTTGTTTAAACCCCAGAGCGCTTGCGGCGATGTGTATTAACTAGTTTTTAACCCCTAAACAACCATATTTTTTGAATGTAACATTATACATGTTTTTAGAATCATTTTGTAATATGAATACATTAATCTCAGACCTGTTAGATCAATTCTGCACATATTTTTTTTAATTTTTTTTTTGACTTAAAAATAAATCCTAACATTGCAGAAGTGGTCTCCGATTTTTTGACATTAAAAAAAAAAAAAAAAAAAATTAATACCAATTAATTATGAATAATTATAGATTGCTCCATTGAAAAGCATTGGACATCGCCAGGGAGCGACAGCTCATACCTGGCGCTGTGAGGGAATTTGCAGCGGCGCCGTTCGGTCCAGGCGGCTTCATGATGAATGCCGCGCTAGCCGTCGCTCTCGCCGGCGCTAGCCTCATTTTGCTTGATAAATGCGTCATTGTGACCGCCGCCGGGCGTACTTGAGTCGGTAGTCGCCGTTAGCTGCCGCTACCTTGCGCTCGTCAGACACTACCTGGCGCTATCGCTTGATGAATAAGGGCTTAAGTGTATGTACCCATTCTGTTTTTACTCTATGCTAAACTGCAATAAAAACTTTTGAAAAGAAGGTTGGTTATTAATTTGACCCACCAGTTTAATAAGCCTGGGGAAATAAAGGGAAGTTTTTATGGGTGCCCTGGGGGGTTTCCCACAGCGAGGCATCCCAACTCAGGATACTCTGTCGGAAAGCCAGTGGCCGGTCCTGGAATCTTTTAGATCCGATTTGTTCTGCTTTAAAGAGGAAAAGAACCCTGTGATTTTCACTATCCCGGGTATGGTCCTGACCAGTGGGACATCCAGTTTTGGATGCCTCACTATGTGAAATTCCCATATCACCATAAAGACTCACCTGGTTGTGATCCCGCAGCGCATGCGTGGGCCTGCAGCCAATAAGCGGCTTGTAATTCTGATGAGAGGGGGCTTTCTGGAAACCCCACACAGGTCCTCAGATGATCTGCACTCTACCCACAAAAATATAACAAAACCAAGGTGTACTATAATAAAAATCTAATTTTATTGATGGTAAAAAAGACTCCTAGGGATAATGCACACAAAAAAAAAAAAAATAAATAAAAAAAAATAAAATAAAAAAATAAAATAAAAAAATAAATAAAAAAAAAAAAACAAAAAAAAAAAATAAACACGACAAGTAACATGCTAAAAAACATATACACAATGACACAGAGAAAAAAGGGGGATACCCCTATATAGGCTTTAAATTTGTATACATGTCTCACAATAGATTATCTTCCTGATAATGGAAATATCAATATAAGCAATTAGCTGATATTTAAAGGCCAGTGCCCCATCAAGCATTTAATCTATACAAAATGCTAATAAACAGTCAATATAGAACAAATGTTTTACAAGTATATAATAATAAAAGCATTACATGAAAGTGTCTGCCCAAAGCATACCACAAGACACTGGCCACACAACGTGCTAATAACAATATACAATCAGGAAAAAAATCACATTACCGAGTTCACATCATCTCACGCCTGAGGTCCCCCATGTAACAGCCCGCCGACGCGTTCCGTGGAATCCCCACTTCACCAGGGCAGAAAATGGCCAATAAGCGGCTTGTGCTATATTCACCTTCACTATTCTGCTGATTCTCTGATGTCAGTGTGCAATAGTAAAAATGAATGGAGCGCGGGTTGGCCATTCAGAAATGTTCGCCGAGCAAGCTGCTGGAAAAAGGTGAGTATTGTGGTAACTAGGGGAGTTTCACAAAGCGGGGCATTCCTATTTGTAGAACAAAACCAGGGAATTTGACTTTCCCGGGTTTGTTCCATTCCCCCCAGGGCATCCCAATTCAGTATGCGAAACCCCCCAGAAGGCCGCTATTCACTCAGCTCTTCCTCCTTCCAACGGCGCATGCGTGGGCTCTCGTACAATGAGAGCCGTCTGCCGTTACTATGTCATTGAGCAAATGGCTCTCATTGACTAGAATGGGGAGCGTGCACTGCCGCTTCTCCAGCAGCATGCGTGCTCCAACCCCAGACAATCTGAACAGCTGGAGCGGCAGCAGGTGATACAGCAGCGCACTCTCACCATTAACAACAATGATAGTCATTTGCCGAATGACTTAGAGGCTGATTCATTACTAACGCCAGGTATCGGCAGATGAGCGTCTGTATAGCGGCGCTTAGAGCGACCGCTAGTAGACGCTGTAAGCAGGTATCGGACGCTGTAACAGAGCGCCTCAGTCGCTGTAGTAACCTGACCGGCAGTGATGAATGTGATGTATGTAACACCAGTACAGCGCTGCAGGGAGCGAAAGGTAGCGCCAGCTCAGTGCGTCCGGCACTTGGCGCTCTACACCATATTTACCAAAAAAGGACACACACACAGCGTCGGCGCTCTAAATCTGGTCGCTGTAGCATAGAGCGCCAGACGCTGTGCGATTAATGTCTGTTTTTGAACACACATCCACCAACAAAGCGAAAACACATGGAATGGCATTGTTGTAACATTGTGACATTAACACTTTAGCGCCAGACCTGTAATGACAATTCTGCATAAAAATATAAAAAGTCCCAAAAAGTTTCTAAAAAGTGTTTGTTTGCAGCCAGGAGACGTCACACAATGATTGGAGCAAAAAAAAAAAAAATGTCAAACACGCTGTTTAAACACAAGCAAATGAACGGCCATTGAAATGTATGAGAGAGCGACACTGAGCGAAAGGTAATACCTGGCGCTCTGGAAGCTAGAGCTCCGGCGCTATACACTGAGCCGCCTGTAATAATACATGTGACGCTACATGGCGCTGTTAGAGTTGCTCACCAGATTCGCTTTCATAAATGTGGTTTTGCGTACAGCACCCGGTGTCCACCAGACGCTGCCTGCCGCTACGAGGCGCTACCTGGCGCTATCCCTTCATGAATAACCCCCATTGTCACGGCAGATGGCCCTCTTTGTACAAGAGGCTGCGCATGCGAAGGAAAGGTGAGTGTTTACATGTGCCCCAGGGGGGTTTCACACAGGGGGGCATCCCGTTTCCCCTGCCAGCCCAGGTGGGTTTTCCATTTTAAGGTCAGCTTTCAGATAACGGCAAGCTGCTCCATTGAAAGCCTGCTCTTCATGACTCATTACAGCGGTTAGCGGATTGCGCTTCTTTTTTTTTATAATATTAAGGTCTCCTTATCTCCGACATTTTAATGTCCTCAGCCAACGCTGAAGAGCTCTTCAACCAACTTGATCGTTTTTCGGTTTACATTCACCAAGAGCGTCCAGGGCTCCCGTGATGGCCTTTGACAACCTCCATAACAGCCTTTGAAGCTCTAGCTCCGGTTGTTTTTTTTTCTCCTGCTTTAATACCGCAAGACATGTTTATTAAGTGCTTTAAATGTCCGACCATAAAACACTTGGCGGCGTGCACCTCCGCGGCTGCTAAATATGGAACACTCGTCTTACTAGACGAAGACGAGGCGTGCGCTCTTTCTGCCGCTGTAAAACGTGACATTCGGGGTCATCAAAGACACTTCCGAGGAGTTTTTTTTTATTGTGTGTTTTACGTTTTCCGACGTATTCTAAGAAACAAACGCAACCTTTATAAATTGCCAACGGGTTCCTTTTTTTTTTCAGCTTTTTGGGTTGTCGGCGTAATTTTCCCCACCGAGTTCTTCCGCCTTGCAAAGGGTAAAACGGCTTTTTAAAAGCCCGACGACGCAGGCTAGAAACCCGAGTCATGTCAGCAACCTGTACTCTTCATTACCCCGCTGTGCTAAACACAACATGTAAATGAAATAGAAAAATGTTCACGTGTTGCTTAGCAACGCCTTCCTGGGTGGCCATTTTGATTTGACATTCCATTCTCTTGGTCGCCCGGCTCCATTAAGTTGGGCAGGGACAGGTTAATTGAAGAAACGGATGCTCGGAATAGGGGGGGGGAAATAGTGCGGCGGTAAAAAAACAAGCGGCTAGATTGCATTGATTTTAATAAGGAACGGCCTCATGGGTGTTTTGTTTCAATCAATGGTTGGAATGTCTTGGAGAACGAGGTCTGTGACATAAGCCGTGTAATAGCATGGCGCAATGCGGTGCACCTGAAATAATCGAAAGGAGTTAAAGTGGCAGCTGCACTTCTCATCGGGGGGTTTGAAAGGGATACAACTGGGACAGGGCTAAGCATCACAGCCTTATTAATATGCTCCAGAAGTATGGACTCTACTAGTCAACATGGAGAGCCGGTGTGAACTGGGCAAGAAGCTAGACCCTGTCTAGCTTATTAATGAGGCTCAAAAGTGTACACTTGCACTGACCTCCTGCACTGTGCCCTTGGTTTCTCTGTAGGGGCTTGAGATATGGAGCTTAGTTTAGGTGGTCACGGACGGCTTTAATTAATCTAGGAATAATGGAAACAGAGGAACAGGAAGTTCTGAGATTGGGTGTCAAGGGGGCAGAAGCTAGACCTTGTCTAGCCTTTTGGGCTTTTCACCTTTGCCTTTGCTTTTTCCTTAGGGATTTGGGATCTAGAGCTTTCAGTTGATGACAGCAACCTTTTGTTTAGGAGGTCATGGACGGCTTTCATGAAACATTTAAAACAGGGGTCAAGGTAGGGGTTAGTTAGGCATCAATCTTGTCTCTAACAAGGTATCATGGAAATAGAGAAACATGAAGTTCTGAGATTGGGTGTCAACAAGGCCTGAAGCTAGACCTAGAGATTTAGAGCTTTGTTCAGATGGTCATTGACTGCTTTAATTAAGATGAAAGACAAGGTGGCGCTTAGTTAGACATCACATATACACCAGGAGAAATGGGTCATTTAGAAATAATAGAAATAGAGAATCAGGAAGTTCT
The DNA here is from genome assembly GCA_027917425.1 of Gastrophryne carolinensis. Classification (NCBI taxonomy): domain Eukaryota; kingdom Metazoa; phylum Chordata; class Amphibia; order Anura; family Microhylidae; genus Gastrophryne; species Gastrophryne carolinensis. Next base: position 428,665,031 of record CM051239.1, read on the forward strand.
GAGATTGGGTGTCAAGGGAGCCAGAAGCTAAACCTTGTTTAGCCTTTTGTGATTTTCACTTTTGCCTTTGCTTTCTCCTCTAACATGGATCACATATAATCCAGGAGAATATGGGTCACCTAGTAATAATAGAGAAACAAGAACTTCTGAGATTTGGCGTCAACAAGGCCTGAAGCTAGACCTAGAGATATCGGGCCTTGTTCGGGTGGTCATGGACTGCTATAATTAAACATTTAAGACGTAGACCAAGTTGGGGGTTAGTTAAGCATCAATGTTGTCTAAGAGGGACCACATATAAGTCAGGAGAAAATGGGCCCCCTATTAATAATAGAAATAATGAAACAGAAAGTTCTGAGATTGGGTGTCAATTGGGCCAGAAGCTAGACCTTGTTTAGCCTTTTGGGCTTTTCACCTTTGCCTTTGCTTTCTTAGGGATTTGGAATCTATAGCATTTAGTTGATGACAGCAGCCTTTTGTTTAGGTGCTTTCATGAAACATTTAAAACATAGGTCAAGGTAGGGGTTAGGTAGGCATCAATCTTGTCTCTAACAAGGTATAATGGAAATAGAGAAACAGAAAGTTCTGAGATTGGGTGTCAACAAGGCCAGAAGCTAGACCTAGATCATATAGAGCTTTGTTCGGGTGGTCATGGACTGCTTTAATTAAACATTTGAGACGTAGACCAAGTTGGGGGTTAGTTAAGGATCAGTGTTGTCTAAGAGGGACCACATATAAGCCAGGAGAAATGGGCCCCCTATTAATAATAGAAATAAAGGGGGGGGGGCGTGGCCGGCTGCCGAGGAAGATGGTCACTTGCTAAGGCAGCTCTGCTTCCCGGGGACATAGAGGCAGCCGAATCTCGTATCGTCGGCACGCAACACCTTCCAGCTAGCTACTATCAGCGCTCCCATCACCCACTGCCCCGCTATGGGCAAGTCTGGAGGCAAAACGAGAGGCCAGGGGCCCGGAAAGAGCAGCGGGACCCCAGCGCGCTCTCAACGGGCTCGCTGCATGGCGGAGTTGGAGGAGACGGGGGAGGGGCCCTCCCCCCGCACGCAGCATTGACAGCGGCGCTCGGCGGACCGGAATGTCAGAGGCACGGAGGAGGTAGGAGAGACGGCGATTCCCCGCAGCAGCACACAGGGGGAACAGCTGCAGATCCCTGCGGGGCCCACCCCGCTCCCTTCACAAACGGCACCCAGCACAGGGACAGCGCAGAAACAGGCGCACATCATGGCGGTGGTGGGCGGGAGGGGGGAGGGGCCTCCCGCACGCAATATGGCCAGTTGCGCTTGGCGGGACAGAATGTGAATGACTTGGAGATGGGAGAGGTGGTGACCCCCTGCAGTGCGAAGGGAGGGCCCCAGCGGAGCTCACCCCACACCCTTCACAAACGGCCCCCAGCATACTGACGCCTGCTCCTCAGTACTCCCAGCACTCTACATCATCTGTGACAAGTCCTGCCCTGGGCTGCAATAGTGAGGGGGGTCCCCCCCCCGTCACTAACATCCATATCACCCCCACCATTCTGCCCCCTAGAAGGGGCCCATCCTTCCATAAGCAGCGGGGGCGCGCAGCTTTTGAGATAGACACCTGCCACGCTGATAGCAACTCAGGCATGGCACTGGATGAGGAAAGATGCCCCAGCTCTCCCCCTGTGCCCACAGGTCGTTTTCAGTGTCTGCATGACAGCCCACCCCTGTCGCTTTCTAATGGTGACCTACCACTCTCTGGAGTTCAGCTCTCGCCGAAAGGCAGTGATTTTTCCCAGCTATTGATCGATGATGCAGCCGAGGATGGGTCACTATCTGGACGGGGGGCCCTGAATCCGAGGTCTCTGACCCGATAGTGTGAGATGCTAACCTACTGGCCAAATTCAAGGTCTTATTGCAACAGGAGCTGGCGGCAGCCGTGACCCAGCTCTCAACCAGCTATTCTAAGGAAATCAAGGACCTGGGCGACAGGACCAACACGCTTGAGGAGAAAATGGATGACATAGTGGTGGCCATGGAGAACAGAGGGTCTGATTCCGCAGCCCTCAGGGACGACATGGACTTGCTGCAACAAAAACTTGAGGACCTAGAGAACCGTTCCAGGAGGGTCAACATCCGTATTCGGGGCCTCCCGGAATCGTTAGAGGACATGCCAGGTACCGCTAGGCCCTCCTACAGGAGCTGATCCCCTCTATGCCTATCGAATGCTTGGAGCTGGATCGCGCCCACAGGGCACTGGGCCCCAAAAGATCTGATGGTCTCCCCAGGGACATTGTTGTCAAGCCGACCTACTATCATACCAAGGAAACGATCCTGATGGCTGCAAGAGAAAAGGGGGACTTGTGCTTCCAGAATCACCGCTACCACATTTTCCCAGACGTCGCACCCCAAACCCTGCCACGGAGGAGAGCCATGAAACCCGGCTTAGAGATACTACGGAGCCACAACATAAAATACCGGTGGGGCTTCCCCTTCAAGCTTGCGTTCACACACGGAGGCCGTCAGTATGCAGTTAGCTCCCCAAAGGATCTGCGAGACACGCTGAAAGACCTGGGCCTGGCCCCCACCGACTCCCCGACCCGCACGTCCGACGTGGCCGCTCAGCAGGCTTCCAGACGGGACCCCGGGTCGGGACGGGTTCAGTGGCCTGTATTATAAAAAGTTTGCCCTCATTCTGGCTCCACATCTTTCGAACCTCTTTAATGCCTTGTGTGCAGATACCTCGCTTAACCCCAGTTCGCTGTTGGCGGACATCTGCATGGTTCCCAAACCAGATAAAGACGGTCTGCTCGCTCAAAATTATAGGCCAATATCTTTGATAAACATCGATGTGAAGCTGCTGGCTAAAGTTTTGGCGGCGAGGCTGAACACATTTGTAGCTGACCTTATACATGGAGACCAAGTAGTATTTGTCCCAACCCATCAGGCCGGGGATAACATCAGGAGGGCTGCACATCTGGTCCACCACGCCCACTCCAGAGGTATCCCGGCCTTTCTACTCTCCTTAGACATCCAGAAGGCGTTTGACTCCCTATCTTGGGACTACCTGTTGTGGGTGCTTGGGAGATGGGGCTTTGGGCAGCGGTGCCTAGAATGGGTTGGAGCCCTCTACAAGTCACCTGCAGCCCGAGTACGATACCTGGGCTTTACTTCAGGGACATTCGGTATTGCTAGGGGGACTCGGAAGGAATGCCCTTTATCCCCGCTCCTCTTCATCTTGGCCATGGAGCCGCTGGGCATAGCAATCCGAAACTCTCCTAGCATTAAAGGCCTGGAGGTAGCAGGCGTCCAGCACAAAGCTATGTTTTTCGCGGACGATGCCCTGCTTGGCATAACTCAGCCGGTCACCTCGCTCCCAAACCTGTACAAAGTCCTTGGCCAATTTGTCCAAGTCTCAGGCTTAACAATCAATAATAAGAAGTCAAGGGCATTAAATGTGTATCTGCCATTGGACGTGGTGGATCAGATCAAAGCTAACTTCCCTTTCCGCTGGGCAACGGAGCCGCTTCCATATCTGGGGGTGCACATTTCAGCTAAATATACCAACCAATATGAAGCCAATTATCCTCCTCTGTTTAAGTCCCTAACCCGCCTATTGGAGGTCTGGAGGTCATACCCGATCTCTTGGATAGGTCGCATTAACGCGGTCAAGATGACGATTCTCCCGAAATTGCTCTACCTCTTCAGAGCGTTGCCAACTAAAATCCCGTTGTACATGCTCCGGGTGATGCAGAGGAGGATTTTGGCTTTTGTGTGGTCTGCGGGTCGCCTGAGGGTTTCCAAACGTACTATGCTAGCCACGGAGCAGAAGGGGGGCTGGGAGTGCCCGACATATTTAAATATTATAAAGCCTCGCAGATCGCCCAGCTGGTCCCCATGCACTCGCCTCTCAGGCCCCCACTGTGGGTTTTCCTTGAGCTTCCCAATTGCGCACCGATACCTATCGACGGCTTACTTTGGACAGACCCCGGACTTAGGCCCAAAACGCTTAGCCCCCTAATGAGACATTCACTTGCAGTAGAGGACTCGGTCAAGTACTCTGCCTCCTCGATGTCCCCCCACACCCCCCTAGCACATCTATGGGATAACCCTAGTTTCCCCCCAGGTGTGCAGAACAAATTGGCTTTTAAGTGGTGGCAGGACCGGGGTTTAAATAAAATATCTGACCTACTCATGGAGGGAGGCCTGGGGTCTTTCCGCGATTTGCAGGAGAAATATGGTATTCCCCACAAGGAATATTTCCGTTATATTCAACTAAGGCATTGGATTCTGCCCCTGACAAAACTGTGTCCTTCCTCCCGGGCGAAGACCCCCTTTGAGGATTTATGCGCTGATAACCCCTTTCAAAGGGGAATAATCTCCCAAATTTATTCTGCGCTAAATGTAAGCCCCATGCATATGTGAGTAACTGGGAAAGGGATCTGGGTCCGCCTGGGGGTGAAAGGGGGTGGACAGAGATCTGGTCTCGTATCTCAAAATGCTCCATCAACGTCCTGACAGTGGAAACGGCCTATAAGGTGATGCTCCGCTGGTACCTTGTGCCGAGCCGCTTGAGCAGGATGTTTCCGGGGCAGGCTAAGTCATGCTTTAGGGGCTGCAGTGCAGACGGGGACTTTATGCATATTTGGTGGACTTGTCCTATGCTGGTTCACTTTTGGAACCAGGTGTTCAGGATGGCCAATGAAATCTTTGGATCTAGCATGAAGAAAGATCCCTGGGTGGCCCTCCTGCACTGTAAACCCTGTACATTGTCCAATAAGCAACACAGACTTTTTGTCTAACTTCTCCTGGCGGCCAAGCAGGCCATAACTAAGGCCTGGAAGAAGCAATTTACCCCAATTTCGGAGGTGTCGGCCAGAATGAACGGCTTTCTCATTAACGAGAGGTTGTCTAGTATCCTGACCGACTCCCATGACAAATTCTTCTCGGTATGAGAACCATGGATAAGATTTACCTGGCCTGGCGAATTTCTGCAGGCACTATAATAACCATATGTGGTGTCTGGTGGAGCGCGGGAGTGACAACCCCTCCTCCCCCCCCCTTCTTTCTCTTCCCCCCCTCTCTATACTTTGGCCCCCACGTGGGGTCACCTTCTTTTTCCTTTCCTTTTTTGCAATACAATAGCTTTAATGTTTATTGAAAGTTTTCTAGATGGTTCTTTCTGTACATGTGCACGACTGTGTGGGACAGTCCACTGGCATACCTCAACGGTCATGGCGTGACTAGCACGAGACCATGGGTGTGCGGATGGCGGTGGTGGCTGCGGATACCGTGAGGCTCCGTGGTCCGCACGGTCCCGGACACAGTCGTGACGTAACGTAAATTGCACTGGAAGTACCAAGCTCATGTCCCATGCTTGCAGTTACTATGAGAATTGTTAGAACACTGGTTTGGTTCACCTACTGTACTGTAAAAACATATGCCGCTAGCCCTTTTCATTTTCTATACACCTCCCCTGCGTGGGATGGCAATGCAATGCTGTATGTCTTGAAGATCTGTATCAAAACAAAAAAACAAATAGAATGTCTTGAAGATCTGCAAAGAAACAAAAAAATAATAGAAATAAAGGAACAGAAAGTTCTGAGATTGCGTGCCAACAAGGCCAGAAGCTAGACCAGGAGATCTGGAGGTCTGTTCAGGCGGTAATGGACTGCTTTAATTAATAATATAAGTCTTAGGTCAAGGTAAGTGTAAGTTGGGCATCAATCTCGTCTCTAAGACAAGATTGATCACATATAATCCAGGAGAAATGGGTCATCTAGATATCATAGAGAAACAGGAGATTGGGCGCCAACAAGAAGCTAGACCAGGAGATCTGGAGCTTTGTTCAGGTGTTCATTGACTGGTTCAATTAAACATTTAAGATGATGGGACAAGGTGGGGCTTAGTTAGACATCTAACTATGGGCCACTTAGGAATAATGGAAAAAGAGAAACAGGAAGTTCTGAGATTGGGTGTCAATGGGGCCAGAAGCTATATCTTGTCTTGCCTTTAGGGCTTTTGACCTTTGCCTTTGCTTTCTCCTTAGGGATTTGGGATCTAGAGCTTTCCGTTGATAACAGCAACCTTTTGTTTAGGTGGTCATGGATAGCTTTCATAAAACATTTAAAACGTAGGTCAAGATAGGGGTTAGTTAGGCATCAATTTTGCCTCTAACATGGATCACATATAAGCCAAACAGGCCCCTAGTAATAATAGAAATAAAGATACAGAAAGTTCTGAGATTGGGTGTCAAATAGGCCAGAAGCTAGACCTAAAGAAATGAAGCTTTGTTCAGTTGGTCACAGACTGCTTTAATTAAATTGGACCTTCACCATGATTTATTGAAAAGCCCAAACCCTTAAAAAACTATTCCCCAGCATCTAAAATGAATATATTTAATGTTTTTAGTCACTTACTTTTTATTCTTTCCCTCACTGGCCTGCAACTCTGTTCAGCACTCTAGGATACAGCGCCGCCATCTTGGCTCAGTAGCATCACATACTCAGGAGTTGAGAGGGGTCAAAAGCGCAGGAGAGCGGGGTTATAGCTGAGCTTTGCACAAACAGAGCAGAGCTGGGTTCAGGAAAAGGTCAGCAATCCCAGAATGCAGAGCGGCACAGTGAGAGGACACTTCCTGTTGGAAGGCAGCCTGCACGTTTGTTCAAGTGGCCATTGACTCCTTTAATTAAATTTTTAGGATGAAGGAGAAGGTTGGGCTTAGTTAGACGTCACATATACGCCAGGAGAAAATGGACCACCTAGGAATGATCGAAATAGAGAAACAGGAAGTTCTGAGATTGGGCGTCAATGGGGCCAGAAGCCCTTTTGGGCTTTTCACCTTTGCCTTTGCTTTCTCCTTAGGGATTTGGTATCTAGAGCTTGATGACAGCAACCTTTTGTTTAGGAGGTCATGGAAGTCTTTCATAAAGTCTTTAAAACGTAAGTCAAGATAGGGGTTAGTTAGGCATCAATCTTGTCTCTAACAGGGATCACATATAAGCCAAGAGACAATGGGCCACCTAGAAATAATAAAGAAACAGGAAGTTCTGAGATTGGGTGCCAAGGGGGCCAGAAGCTACATCTTGTCTAGCTTTTTGGGCTTTTCACCTTTGCCATTGCTTTCTCCTTAGGGATTTGGGATCTAGAGCTTTTTATTGATGATGTTTAGGAGGTCATGGACGGCATTCATGAAACATTTAAAACATAGGTCAAGGTAGAGGTTAGTTAGGCATCAGTCTTTCCTAGACAGGGATCACATATAAGCCAGGAGAAAACAGGCCACCTAGGAATAATGGAAATAGAGGAACAGGAAGTTTTGAGATTGTGTGTCAAGGCCAGAAGCTAGACCTTATTTGTCCTTATAATGTGGCTGAAATGAAACTCTACTCTCGATTTTTGAAAGTTTCCATTTATTTTGTGCCAAAATGATGTGCTGAAATTATCTGTTGTTTTTTTTTTTTATTGGTTTGCAACTTTATGTTATAAAAGAAAAACGTTTTCTGTAGCAACAATGGGGTTTATTCATGAAGGGATAGCGCCAGGTAGCGCCTCGTAGCGGCAGGCAGCGTCTGGTGAACGCCGGGCTCTGTACGCAATACCACATTTATGAAGGCGATTCTGGTGAGCGACTCTAACAGCGCCATGTAGCGTCACATGTATTATTACAGGCAGCTCAGCGTATAGCGCCGGCGCTCTAGCTTCCAGAGCGCCATGTATTACCTGTCGCTACCTGTCGCTCTCCCATACATTTCAATGGACGTTCCTTTTCTTCTGTTTAAACAGGGTTTTTTGTTTTGAATATTTTTTTTCTCTCAAATCATTGTGTGACCTCTCCTGGCCTAGAAAAAGTCATTTTTAAAACTTTTTGGACTTTTTTATGCAGAATTGTTATTACAGGTCTGTCATTAAAGTATTAATGTCACAATGTTACAACAATGTCATTCCATGTGTTTTCGCTTTGTTACTGGTTGATATGTGTTCAAAAACAGGCATTAATAACACAGCGTCTGGCGCTCTATGCTACAGCACCCAAATCCAGAGCGCCGACGCTGTGTGTGTTTTTTTGTTGAATATGGTGTGAGTCGCTGAGAGTCGGACGCACTGAGCTGGCGCTACCTCTCGCTCCTTGCAGCGCTGTACTGGTGTTAGAACGCCCAACATACATCTCATTCATCAAGGCCGGCCAGGTTACTACAGCGAATGAGATGCTATTTAACAGCCCGATAGCCGATCACAGCGCACATCTGCCGATACCTGGCGCTAGTAATGAATCAGACTCCCCTTGTTTATATAAATAAAAATAAAAAAATAAAAATAAAAAAATAAATAAATAAAAAAAAATTATTTATATTAGCAATGTACAACCTTGGAGCTAAGTAAATAGGTTTTGTTCCACTTTAAAGTGGACCAACACCCAGGGGGGATCGGCCCGGGAATCTATAAGATTCCCGGACCGATCAGATCCCTCCCCGCGGGGCATCCGAAATCGGGATGTCCCGCGGGGAGGAACCCCCCAGGAGGCCCACAATCCTTACCTTACCGACGATCCAACGGCGCATGCGCGAGACGCGGCCGCGTCTCTCGCTTCCCTCTAGCAGGGCGCGCTCCCGCGCCGGCCGTTTTGTGAATGGCCGGCGCAGGCGCGCTCCCTGTTAGAGGGAAGCGAGGGACGCAGCCAATGACAGCGCTCTGGTATGCGCGTCCAAGCGGCTTTGGACGCGCATACCAGAGCGGCTCTGAGCGCTGTCATTGGCCGGACGAGGTCACGTGGGAGCGGGGAGAGGTGAGTTTTTGCGGCGATCGGGGGGGTTTCACACAGCGGGGTGCCCCACCTAAATGGACCAACACCCAGGATAGTCAAAATCCTGGGTGTTGGTCCACTTTAAGCCATGGTTGCAGACATTCTTGTAAAGGGGAGTAAATGATAAAGGACACACTCACATATAGAGAAAAGTTGGTTATATACACACGTATAGTACATGTATTACACGTTTTACATACATCATGTGATCTTAGCATTTTACTGAGGCTTCTTGGCTCCCCTTTTAGTGTTTTCCCCTGATATATCCAGTGTGATGTACAGCATACCTCCCTACTATTCTAAGTATGTCACACACCCCACTTCAGATACTTATTCTTATTACACTTGGGTAACTCACCGCTAGGTGGCGCACTTGCAGAGATCTCCAAAAGCTTCAGCAAGCCCCTCCCGGTCATACATACCCGGTACCTCTCACAAACTCCCCAGTGTTGGTCTCTGCAAGATGGCGACAAGACAGAAGAGAGAAGTCTCCTGCTTGCAGGTAGCCGGGGTCTCACCCCGGCCCCCCCCCAATGGTCTATTTCTGCCCGGCTCTGTTTTGTGTTTATCCCCTTATTCTATGGCAGCCTCCCAGCTCAGGCTGGAGGCCGGGCACAGGTAGATGGCACTCTAGGTGCCTAGGAGATTAGCTCCTCCGCTCGACCCTATATTATGGGGCATAGCGGTGCTCCGGTTGGTGATCCGGACATGGGATGCCCCAGCCCTTATATCCCCATTAGTTTGCCCTTAGTGCCCTTGTCTTTTATTCATGTCTGTGTGTGTGAGTGGCAGGGATGAGTGGTCTGGCGTTTTTCCGTTTTTGGTGCTTGGTGCTTGGGGGGCTCTCTGAGCCCCGTGTTTTTCACTTAGGGTGCTGTGCGGGCGGCGGGCCCGCTGGCCCGTTTAGTAGTAGGGGCGTGCGCCATGTCAGGGCGCCTGTCTTGGCCCAGGGTCCCCTGCTCGCTCTGTGGGCGTGGCCGGCGGGCGCGCTGCGCCGCCGGCCCGTAGGCCGCGGTCGCGCTCGCCGGTATTGCGGGCGGATCGGGGCGGCATGCGCGCTGCTGGTCCGCCTTGGCGGTTTCCGTGGGCGCCATTCATGGCACCCGCTGCTCGCTCTGCCTCAGAGGTGGGCGGGACCGCGGCTCGCGCGGCCCGCGCCGTGACAAGCGGAGCGAGAGGGGGCGGGGCTTTAGCGGCTCCCGCTTTCTGTGGGGCCCGCCCCGAGTCTCGCTCCTTCTCTCCCTGGCTGGCCGCCATTTTGTGGCGTCTGTTAGTACTACAGGTAGGTTTTTGTGGTTTTCCCCTCAGTGTTTGCCTATAGGGGATAGTGGGGTAGGGATCGCTGGCTATTGGGCCTTATTGCGGGCTCTGTTCTCCCCCCCCCCTCCCCTTCCCCCTCCCCCCCCCCCCCCCCCCCCTCCGACCGGGGGTGTTGGGTGGTATATGTGGCCAGGTTTTGTGTATGCCTGTGTTAGTAATAGAAGCAGGCAGGGGTATTTTGCAGCCATTATTTTATGCTTATATGCTCTTGGCACCTGGATTCCCTGTTTTTTCTGCTAAGTCTGGCCTTCCCTGGCTTCCCAGTATTTTGGCTATGTTGTGTGTTTTGCTGCCATGTTGTGCTGGTTTTTTGACTGTTGTCTTGTCTTTGTCTTTCAGATTCCGGGATTCCATCCTGTGGGGCTCTCCCGGTCTCATATACCTGGCTAGTTTGGGTTTGGCCATATAGTCCCTTTGGGTGGCTGGCTAGGAAAAAAAAAAAAAAAAAAAAAAAAGAAAGACATTTTTTCCCTGGTCTGGGCAGTATAGATTGTATATATTTATATATACTTAGATTGTATCATTGGGGGCATCCCGGGTTGCTTACTGCATAAATCCCTGGGTTCCGCGAATACCATAAATTCACCATATGGAGGCTGCCAAGGATACCGGAACTGATCCTTCGGGACAATCCAGGCTGTGCGGGGGTTGTGGGACTCCGCTCCCGGGGGATGATGTCATTCTATGTATACCATGTGCAAAGCGGAACATTGAGCGTCAATCCAGCACTCCGGTGCCGGGGACTTCTTCGTCCGCGCCATCTCCCTCTTCGCCTCGCCTGTTCCGGACCCCGGGTGACGTTGTCACGGGTGGGGATTCGCAATCTGAGGTGTGCGCCCGTCTGGCCAGCCTCGAGAAGCGGTTTTCAGATATGTCCGCTCTGAAGGTTACCGCGAAGCGTAAACACCTATCTCCGCTTCAGCCGGACTCTGATGAGGAGGTTGTTGAGGATTTGGATTGGGTGGATCGCCCCCTTGAGGAGGGGGAGCTTGAGGAAGAATCGGATGTCTCCGTGGGTCAGCAGGTGTTGGGTACTGAGGGGGACCTTATTGATGGTCCCGTTACTGACACGCCTTCTATTTTAGTCCAGATGTTTGAGGTGCTGGATTTGGACCCTCCCGAGGCGGCTCCTCGGCCTAGGGGTCAGCTCTTTGGGGGGGTCAAGCAGCGTTTGGAGTTTCCCAGTCAACAGCATTTTGAGGATGTTGTCCTTAAGCAATGGGAGCAGCCTACACGGCTTGTTGGTGTTCCGCCCAGCTGGGATAGGAAATATCCCTTTCCGGCGGACTTGCTAAAGCGGTGGTCGGTCCCTCCCGAGGTGGATGCCCCGGTTTTGGGACTGTCTAATACGGCGACTGTTCATCTTCCTGACACTACTTATCTCAAGGATGGCGAAGATCGCCGGATTGATCAGTTGGCCCGCCATGGGTTTGTTTGTGCGGGCTCGGTTTTGAGGCCTGTTTGTGCTTCGGCTCTTTTGACCTTGGCAGTACGGTCTTTGGTCAGGGATTTGTGTGTGGACCTTGATCCTTCTGGTGATGAGTTTCTTGCGCTCAAGCGTTGTGACTCTTTTTTGTCATTTGTTCTGGCCGCCCAGGATGATGCCATGTTGATGTGTGGCAGAGCTTCTGCTCTGTTGGTGGCTATTCGTCGCTCTGTGTGGTTGCGACAGTGGACAGCTGACCTTAATTCTAAAAGATCTCTCACGGCCCTTCCTTTCTTGGGGTCGAGGCTTTTTGGTGAAAAGCTGGATTCTGTTGCCAAGGGAGGCAGGTTGCCTCAGCGCAAGAGGTTTCGCCGTTCCTTTCGGGGGGCGGTCTCCTTTAATCCGTCCTTTAGGGGAGCCAAAGCCGGCAGAGGTGCGGGCGTCTCGGTTTCCAGGGGCACGGGTTGGAATAGGGGTAGAGGCCGTGGCCGCCCCGTGCACGCTTGGGGCGCCAAGCCTAAGTCAGTTGCCAAGCCCGCTCAGCAATGAGGGGGCGCCCTCACCCGCACGGGTGGGGGGACGGTTACGATGCTTCTCCCGGGTGTGGGACCTGGAGGTATCGGACAGGTGGATCCGGGAGGTAGTGTCGACCGGTTACAAGCTGGAGTTCGAGTCCCGTCCTCCTCCAAGGTTTCTCAGGTCTCGGGTGCCTCTAGATCCTGTGGCCGCGCAGGGGCTCCTGGCGGCGGTAAAGAATCTTCTGATGTTGGCAGTCATCTGCCCGGTTCCTCCTTCGGAGGTGGGAAGAGGTTATTACTCCAATCTCTTCACTGTCCCCAAGAAGGACGGGTCCTTCCGTCCGATCTTGGATTTGAAGTGTCTCAACAGGTTTATTCGTCCCCGGAAGTTTCGCATGGAGACCTTGCGGTCGGCGATCGGCTCGCTTCGGCAGGGGGACTTCATGACGTCCATAGACATCAAGGACGCGTATCTTCACATTCCTATCTTTCCGCCACATCAGCGGTTTCTTCGCTTTGTGGTGGAGGATCGTCATTTTCAGTTTGTGGCTCTCCCATTCGGCCTCACCTCGGCCCCGAGAGTGTTCACGAAGGTGTTGGCAGGGGTGATGGCCCTGCTCAGAGCTCAGGGGATTCGTATTGTTCCTTACCTGGACGACCTTCTCATCATGGCTCCTTCCTTCAGCCAAGCAGAAGGGGATACCAGCACGGTGGTGTCCATGCTGGAGAGGTTCGGCTGGGTGATCAATTACCCCAAGTCCTCTCTGGTTCCGGCCAGGGTGGTGACTTTTCTGGGGATGTCCTTGGACTCTTGTCAGCACAAAGTGTTTCTTCCTCAGGACAAGGTTCTTTTGATTCAGGAATTGGCTCAGCGTCTTCTTTCCATTCCTCGCCCGTCCATTCGGCTAGGGATGAGACTGGTGGGGTTGATGGTGGCCTCGTTCGAGGCGGTTCCATTCGCACAGTTTCACACGAGGACGCTGCAGCTTCATCTTTTGGCGTCTTGGGACAGGCGCCCGCGGTCGTTGGATCGGTCCTTCCAGATTTCCCCTCGGGTTCGGCGGTCTCTTCGGTGGTGGTTGTTTCCGGACAATCTTCTGAAGGGCAGGTCGTTTCTGACTCCGCGGTGGGAGACTGTCACCACGGATGCCAGCTTGTCAGGATGGGGAGGTTTCTGGAAGGATCTTCAGTTTCAGGGGCTGTGGGACCCTCAGGAGGCTCACTTGCCCATCAATGTTCTGGAATTGCGAGCCATCAGGTTGGTTCTGTCTCGCTTGACGCATCGGTTACAGGGCCTGCCTGTTCAGGTTCGATCGGACAATCAGACGGCTGTTGCTTACATCAATCACCAAGGAGGGACTCGCAGTCTGGGTGCCCTCAGGGAAGTGTCTCTGATTCTGGTCTGGGCAGAGACGTATGTTCCTTGCATTTCGGCGGTGTACATTCCAGGAGTGGAGAACACGGAGGCGGACTTCTTGAGCCGGTGCTCGTCCCGCCGGGGGGAATGGTCTCTCCATCCCCATGTGTTTCGGTCCTTGTGTCTTCGGTGGGGAACGCCGGAGGTGGATCTGTTTGCCTCTCGTCACAATCACAAGCTTCCGACATTCGTGTCACTGTCTCGGGACCCTCTGGCACTGGCGACGGATGCCATGTCATTGAGCTGGAAGGATCTGGGGTTCCTGTATCTGTTCCCTCCGATTCCCATGCTAGGCAGGGTACTGCGAAAGCTAGTTCAGGAAGGAGTTCCCGCCATTCTCGTGGCTCCAAGGTGGCCAAGGCGGGTGTGGTTCGCAGACATCGTTCGTCTGGCAGTGGATCAGTTCGATCTGCCTCTTCGGCCAGATCTGCTCACTCAGGGGCAACTGTGTTACCCCAGTTTACCAACGCTGGCTTTAACGGCTTGGCTGCTGAAACCTCCATCTTGAAGGAGGAGGGTCTTTCCGACTCGGTCATTCGGACTCTTGTTAGTGCTAGGAAGAGGTCTTCCTCTTCCATTTATTACAGGGTCTGGAGATCTTATATTGATTGGTGTGAGACTAGATCTTTGCCATGCCGGGTTTTTTCTATTTCTCGGATTTTGGATTTTCTTCAATCTGGGTTGGACTCTGGTCTTCAGCTGAGTACCTTGAAGGGGCAGGTGTCTGCCTTGTCAATTTTTTTCCAGAAGTCTTTTGCTAGCCATTCCTTGGTCAAGACCTTTTTCCAGGGGGTTTCGCATCTGAGGCCTCCTAGGAAGCCATTGCTCCCAGTGTGGGATTTGAATTTGGTGCTTTCTGCGTTACAGGCTCCTCCTTTTGAGCCTTTGCAGGGTATTGCTTTATCCACTTTGACTCAGAAAGTTGTCTTTTTGGTGGCCATCACTTCGGTTCGGCGTGTTTCGGAGTTGGCAGCCTTGTCGATTCAGGCTCCTTATTTTGAGAAACATCAGGACAAGGTGGTCTTTCGTTTCAAGTCAGATTTTCTTCCTAAGGTGGTGTCTGCTTTTCATCTTAATCAGGACATTGTTCTTCCTTCCTTGTGCCCTAGGCCTAGGAATGATAAGGAGAGTGCGTTGCACTGCTTGGATGTGGTACGATGTGTTAGGTACTATTTGCGTGTCACGTCTTCTTTTCGTAGGACTGATGCCTTGTTTGTAGTGCCTTGTGGTCCTAGGAAGGGTTTGGCTCCGGCCAAGTCTTCCATTAGTAAGTGGATTCGTCAGGCGATTATTGCTGCCTATTTTGCCAAGGGGAAGGACCCCCCTTTTCGTGTTACTGCACATTCTACTCGTGCGATCGGTGCGTCCTGGGCTTTTCAGCACCAGGCTTCAGTTGAACAAGTTTGTAAGGCTGCTACCTGGTCTTCAGTTCACACCTTTTCCAAGTTTTACAAGGTTGATGTTCGGGCCTCGGCGGATGCCGGTTTTGGCCGTAAGGTTCTGCAGGCTGCAGTGGTTTGAGTTTTATCTGCGTTATTGCCTGGTTTGGATACCCGCCCTCTTTTGGACACTGCTGTTGGATGTCCCAAGTGTAATAAGAATAAGTATCTGAAGTGGGGTGTGTGACATACTTAGAATAATACCATTTTGTGATTACTCACCTGTAAAATGGGTATTATAAGTATGTCACACACCCCACTTCACCCGCCCTTTTTTGGTATCCTGGTTCTTTATATGGTGAAGTTTTGTTATTTACGGTTGAGGGTTAAATTTGTTTAGTTCTGGTACCTTGTCTTACTGCTTTTTGAACACTGGGGAGTTTGTGAGAGGTACCGGGTATGTATGACCGGGAGGGGCTTGCTGAAGCTTTTGGAGATCTCTGCAAGTGCGCCACCTAGCGGTGAGTTACCCAAGTGTAATAAGAATAAGTATCTGAAGTGGGGTGTGTGACATACTTATAATACCCATTTTACAGGTGAGTAATCACAAAATGGTATTTTTCAGGGTGGAAAAGAGGGATATTTGTTAAATGAAGCCACGCCCCCTCATTGAGGGATGGATGAGGCCACGCCCCCTCATTGAGGGATGGATAGAAGATAGGATGTAACAGTTACAACAATAGAAACACTTTGAAAAGGCAAATGAATCCTTTATTGCTGCAGATCTGAATGTTACACCTCAAAGAGGGACAAATGAGAACAACTAGGGACAGGGGGACACGGACTCAAACAAGGCACAGTCCCTCCCAATCAGGGACACTTGGGAGGTATGGAATAGAGTATCCATCTGGCCAGATGTCTCCTTGTTACATTATATACGATGCTGCAGATGAAGCTGTGGCCCATGTTAGGGCCCCTCTGCTCCTGTGTAAACCTCATAGACACCAGCAGCAGGTGGAGACGCCATTGATTACCTAAACGCTACCAGCGGAAACGTAAAATAACACTTGGTTGGTTCTCGTTCCCCGTAATAAAGCCGTTAAGACAAATGAGAAGTAAAAAGACAATTGTGTCCCAACCATTCAATAAAGCCACTTGGGAACGGGGCAGGAGGGAGCCATTGTTGAGTGTTAATTACTTGTCAGTGGAGATTGGTACAACCCCCCCCCCCCCCACCGTTACATGGTGCGCTCCATGTATGCATGAACGTCACTCCAAGGACCTGACCTACCTGCTGGCTGAACTTTTCTCTAGTTTACCCATAGCTCCCAACTTTTCAGGGTGGGAAAGAGGGAGAATTTATAAATTAGGCCACACCCCCTCATTGATTGATGGGGGGAAAACAGGGTGAAACAGTTACAACAATAGAAACACTTTTAATAGGAGAAGGAATCATTTATTGCTGCAGATCGGCATGTTACATGTCAAAGAGGGATAATATGTAAATTAAGTCACAAGCCTCCTTGAGGGATGGATGAAGCCACGCCCCCCTCATTAAGGGATGGATAGGAGATACAGTGTAACAGTTACAACAATAGAAACACTTTTAGTAAGCAAATGAATAATTTATTGATGCAGATCTGCATGTTACACCTCAAAGAGGGACAAATGAGAACAACAGGGGACAAGGGGACAGGGACTCAAAAAAGGGACAATCCCTCCATATCAGGGACACTTGGGAGGTATGCTTTGCCTACAGTGGGATTTAACCTGGATTAGGCAACCAGCAATCTCTCCCCCACGTCTTCCCCCAGAGGAGGTCATCTTCATACGTCCCAAGTGTCCCTGATTTGGAGAGATTGTCCCCCTTTTGAGTCCATGTCCCCGTGTCCTTCGTTTTCATTTGTCCCTCTTTGAGGTGTAACATGCAGATCTGCAGCAATAAATGATTTATTTGCTTATTCAAAGTGTTTCTATTGTTGTAACTGTTGTAACACCCTGTCTTCTATCCATCCCTAAACAAGGGGGCGTGGCTTCATCCATTTCTCAATGAGGGGGCGTGGCATCATCCATTTCTCAATGAGGGGGTGGGGCCTAATTTAACAAACGTCCCTCTTTCCCACCCTAAAAAGTTGGTAGGTATGCTGCCAGCTTGGCGGCAGCACGAGCCACTGAGCTTTTCACCGGCAAACCCACGCCCTGCGACACTTTTTGAAAAAGCGGATTGGTTTTGATTTTTTACATTGGGAAGCGAGAGCGGCGCACCCCGGCATCCTAGGGCTTTGTGCTCACTTCTGCCCCAACCATTTAGATAGGCTGAGACAGGAGCGCACCTCTGGGGATGGGCCCGCTGTCGCTCCCTATTCAAGCCTATCAGAGCTGATAGTCACAGCAAACGGCTCTGATTGGATGAGAGCCTGCACATGCACTGTAGGACCGGGAAAAGGTTAACTTTCATACAGGGCATCCCAATTTAGGATACGGAACAAAACCCGGTATAGTCAGAATCCTGGGTTTTGTTCTCCATTAAAGGGCTTCACCACTGGGCACCCAAACTGGAGCATACCTCCCAAATGTCCCTGATTTGGAGGGTCTGTCCCTCTTTTGAGTCCATATCCCCTGTCCCTTGTTGTTCTCATTTGTCCCTCTTTGACATGTAACATGCAAATCTGACTCAATAAATGATTCATTTGCCTATTTAAAGTGTTTATAGTGTTGTAAGTGTTACACCCTATCTCCTATCCATCCCTCGATGAGGGGGCGTGGCTTCATCCATCCCTCAATGAGGGGGCGTGGCTTCATTTAACAAATGTCCCTCTTTCCCACCCTCAAAAGTTGGTTAGTATGCTGGAGGCACAGGTATCATTTGCATACTTTGAAGTTCTCTTTATACAAAAAAGTTTGTAACATCAAACTCTTCTCGTTCACGTGACATCTGAGCGATGTTGTTAAATTTGTTTTGCGGTAATAGGCGGCAATTCCTCCATCATCTTCCCAATAATGGATCCGCAGGGGCCCGACGCCGCAGCTTTACCGAGCAATTACAGCACATGGTGAGCGATAATAATCCCTAATTATCCGTCATTCATCTTTCAGGGATCTCATAATGGATCAATAAAAAGTGGCTCAGAGTAGTAAGTGCGCCGCAGGGGGGGGGGGGTCCCGCCGGGGCGGGTAATGCCGCGGGGCGGCGCGCTAAGAATGCGGAAATATCTATTTACTCGATGGTGTGCGATGTCTCCCAACGCCGCATTTCATCTCCTAATTTACAATTTGAATTTGTTATTAGTTTTAAGGTCTTTTGTGGGCGGATCCTATTGTGCGCCGAGAAGGAGAACGAGGCCCGCGGCCGGTCGCTGCTTTATTCCCATATATACGGAGAACAGACAATCACCTGTTATGATTGATTGTGAAACGGAGACTCTGCTCTAATGAACGACGTTAAAGTGGACCAAAACCCATGATTCTGACTATCCTGGGGTTTGGTCCTTGCATCCCCGATGCCTCGCTGTGTGAAACCCCCCAGATTGCCCAAACTAACCTCTTCCCGGGCCTACGGCACATGCGCGGCCGCTCGTCCAATCAGTGCGTTCAGATCCGCTGACGTCTCTTCATCTAGGGCCAGCGACTCCGAGCATGCTGACGGCCTCATCCCCCACTACCCTCTAACAGGGAGTATGCCTGCGCTGGCCATTCACAAATGCCTGGTGCGGGCATGCGCCCTGCTAGAGGGATAGCGGGGATGCCGCCGCGGCTCGCACATGCGCCGCTGGACTGAAAATACAAGGTGAGTTTATGGCCGACCTGGGTGGTTTCACACAGCGGGAC
Organism: Gastrophryne carolinensis; assembly: GCA_027917425.1. NCBI lineage: Eukaryota > Metazoa > Chordata > Amphibia > Anura > Microhylidae > Gastrophryne > Gastrophryne carolinensis. The sequence continues at coordinate 428,683,694 of CM051239.1, forward strand.
ATCCCGATTTTGGATACCCTGGGGGGAGGGAATCGATCGGCCCAGGATTCTTATAGATTTCCGGACCGATCGTCGTGGGTTTTGGTCCACTTTAGGAATCCAGCCCTATCCACCCCTTGGCTGCCTGGAGTCACAATGGGGAGTTCAGGGACTGACCATACACTGGCCAGGGGGCTGATTTTTGGCCCCGGTCCGTCACCGTCTAGTTGTATCCTAATTGAGTAAAAGTGGACCAAAACCAATCCTGGAGACCCCTGAGCAGGCTTAATCCCAAACCTGCCAACTTTTCAAGGTGGGAAAGAGGGACATTTGTTAAGTTAGGCCACGCCTCCTCGTTGAGGGATGGATAGGAGATAGGATGTAACAGTTACAGCAATGGAAACACTTTGAATAGAATAAATCATTTATTGCTTCAGATCTGCAATTTACACCTCAAAGAGGATAATCGCAGCCTTGAGAAAGGAAGCAGGGGGTTCCGAAACGTAGGCTATAGGTTTTTGCGATCGCTCCTTTCATATCTGTGGTAACTGTTATGTCATTTTACTGGGATATTCAAAATATGATGCGCGTCATGATTTAACCTATTGTAAATATTTGGGTACTTCTATATACTATGCTTTCTGGAAGGATGATGGTTGGACTGACCAGGAAGATTTTCATGGTTGTTACTGATCTGTACTGGCATATATGATTGTTGTCCTTAATGCATCCTGGCCAGCCCCCTCTCCATTCTTCTTTGTTCACTCCTCAGGACCAGTGTGGAAACTCCTCATACATCCTATTGGTGAAAATCTTTACTTTTCACTATAGTCATAGTACTTCATCATTATTACATGCTAGTGTTACATGTCTTTCCCTTTTTTTATCTGAGGAGATCCACGATCCTGGAGATTGTATCTTATACAATACAACAGTATCCTTTTGTAAATAGCTATATGTGTTCAACTTTGTATATTCTGATTATCATGTATTTACCTGCATTTATATAAATATATTTTAATTGCAAACGACTTCTTTTGTGTGGTGTGCATATATCCGTTATAGTTTTACAATGTGTTCAATTGGGGTGTAAGGTGGAGGAAACACCCTGGATATATTATGCACCCTGTCAGATTTATTTCATTGGTTATTTTGGTATCATAAGGTGTGCTCAAACCAGGATTGTATTAATAAGGTGGGAAAGAGGGACATTTGTTAAGTTAGGCCACGCCTCCTCGTTGAGGGATGGATAGGAGATAGGATGTAACAGTTACAGCAATGGAAACACTTTGAATAGAATAAATCATTTATTGCTGCAGATCTGCAAGTTACACCTCAAAGAGGACAAATGAGAACGACGAGTGACAGGGGGACATGGACTCAAAAGTGGAACAGTCCCTCCAAATCAGGGACACTCTTGGATGCCCCGCTGTGTGGAACACCCTCCAGGCTGCCTGATATTCTTACCTCCCCCCCCCACCCCCGAGACCATGGCACATGCGGGGCCAGCGCCAACATCACTTCCCTTCTCAGCTGTGCGCGGCCCCACCTACCGCTACTGAATGGCCGCGCAGGGCCGGGAACGTGATGCCGCGTTCCGCTCATCAGTGCAGCTAGCCACGCTGTGGGCTTGAGGAGAGGTGAGTTAGCTCTGCGTTATGGGGACTTTGGGAACCCAAAATCAGGGTGCCCCAGCGGAGAGGAACAGAACCCAGGATAGTGATTTTGCTCCTCTTTCAAATTAAAAGGGTGAATGCACAAGCCATGATGGGGCCCCATTTAATGTTCGCACCGGGGCCCAGTTATCGATAGACCGAGCCCTGATTTTTTTTTAATATGCCGCAAACCATTGATTCTACTGAAACTTTGCGAGGAGTCCTAATAATAAGCTAATAGAATTAATGCATCAAATAAAAAAGAATAACGCGTAATTAAATCATCACCTCGGCACCGAGAAAAAAACACTTATCTGATTAAAACCCCCGCAATCAAAGACGCGTCGCATAATCAACTGGGCGAAGGCGAAGCCGGTCCGGGGCGGGCGGAGTGGGCGACGGCGTTATAATCCCATCTCCTATGGAGGTGACGATCCTCCGCCGCCATTCATCACCGATCTAAATGAGCCACTGATTTTATTACGACCGGTAACAGCTTCCCTTTAATGATGGGATTCATCACGTTCACGGAGATCAGGGTGGGGGGGTGCGCCAGCCATGGGGTCACCTCCACTGCTAATTACACCTCTGCCCGCCGCCGCCGCCATCATCGTGTGAAGTTAATGGATCTTCTTTCTGAAGATATGAAAACCATCAATTACTCCATGAAGTTCATTCCAGAGCTTCACTTTGCATTTCAAGTCTCATCTCCCAATGGCTCACTTTGGAGGATTCCATCGACGACCTTAAGCATGACATCCAGGGCCGGCGTCAGCACCCGGCAATGCAGGGCAGCTGCCGGGGGCCCCCTGTACTGCATTGACAAGGCCGGCCTCTGGGGTGTGCGACGGCGCATGATTGGCAGTGGACCACAGCTGGTGCCCATATCTCCTTGCGGTTCCAGGTGGCTGATGACCGAGGTGGCGGTGCAACTTCTTTTCTCCGCCGGGTGGGGACAACCATAGCTCCCAACTGTCCCTGATTTGGAGGGATTGTCCCTCTTTTGAGTCCATGTCCCGCTGTCCCTCGTTGTTCTCATTTGTCCCTCTTTGAGGTGTAACATGCAGATCTGCAGCAATACATGATTCATTTGTCTATTCAAAGTATTTCTATTGTTGTAACTGTTACATCCTATCTCCTATGCATCCCTCAATGAGGGGGTGTGGCTTCATTCATCCCTAAATGAGGGGTGTGGCTTCATTTACATATTGTACCTCTTTGAGGTGCAACATGCAGATCTGCAGCAATAAATGATTCATTCGTCTATTCAAAGTGTTTCCATTGTTTTAACTGTTATACCCTATCTTCCATCCATCAATCAATGAGGGGGGTGTGCCTCATCCACCCCTGAATGAGGAGGCGTGGCTTCACATCCCTCAATGTGGGGTGTGGCTTCATTTACATTTTGTCCCTCTTTGAGATGTAACATGCAGATCTGCATCAATAAATGATGTATTTGCCTATTCAAAGTGTTTCTATTGTTGTAACTGTTACATCCAATCTCCTATCCATCCCTCAATGAGGGGCGTGGCCTAATTAACAAATGTCCCTCTTTCCCACCCTGAAAAGCTGGTAGGTATGGGACAACACTATGCAGCAATAAGGTTCCGCTGCTGACTGCACGATCCTACGGTGCATTGGCCAGTTCGAGGAAAGTAATGAACGAACGGGGGGGGGGGGGGGGTTCACACACAGGGGCATCCAAAATCAGGAGAATCTAGATCGAGATTCCAAGGCAGGGCCGGCGGCAGCATCCGGCAAGATGAGGCAGCTGCCGGGGGCCCCCACCCTCCTGGTCAGCATATATCACCTACAAGAGGCAAATTCCTCATGCAGCCAACCCATTTGACTAGGTAGGTAGTCCTAATGAGCTGGGTCGAAGGTTCCTTTTTTTCATGTGAATCCACGAGTGGATTATAACCCGACTGCTCGAGGGTCCCATCTTTTTTTTACCCTAATGTTATGTTAGGATGAGACGTCAAAAAGGAGTGCCCATCTTTTTATTTACCCTAATGTGCTGATGTTGCCAAAGGCTGATAAACAATCAAGGCATGAACAATACAATCTCCCTTCACTTGTAGTTCCAGGCGTAGTTGATTGAGTAGCCGTTTCGCCGCACAAGCACTACACTAGAGGACATAAAAAAAAAAAACGGGACTCATTACTAAGTACATGTATTTGGTAAGTGAAGCCATCCAGATGCATTTCATATTTAGGAAAGAAATAATATCAAGACGAAGTTTTCCTGTAACAGCAAAACTTGTTATGTTTAGTGGAATGTTCTCCCATTATAAGAGCACTTAATGTTCATTAAAGTAATAAACAGCCCCGGTACTGGGTCCCACAAGGCAGGAGCGTAGCGCGGGAGACCGTACTCCATTTATTTAGTGTAGCAGGAAATTACTTTGGAGAATGTGCAGGTCCCTTTCTTCTATCACTGGATTACAATAATTAATGCTTTACTTCTGCTTCTGGACTAATTAGCCTTTTCGCGGCTGGCGACAGGATCGGGATAATTAGAAACTCCACTTCCGATGACAGGAACGGCTTAGCGGCTAAAGGCGCCATTGTCTTCTGTGTTGGAAGGTCCATCTCCACCCTGGCATTGCTTTAGAAAGGTTTTATATTGGCTGGCCTGGCTGTCCGTATCAAAGCCATAGGGTCATTGGCAGCAGATTTAGACCCACACATTGGGCCAATGGTGAAGTGAGGGGGGTTCTTTAGACCTTGGGGTACACAGTGTCTCTATCTGAGGTGTAGGATGGGTGTGGTACGGTTCTAAACAGTACTCACTGTGACATTCTCACTTTATATATCCTCCAGCTCCACCCAAGAATGCCAACAACTACAACTAATCACATGCCTTACATGTCCAGGAAGCCATGTTCAGGGGTCTTTTTCTGTCTTGAGTGGTGCGGTTCCTGGCAGTACAGTGACATTCCCTATAAAGAACTTTTTTTGTAGTATATTCGTTGTGGTCCGGTTCCCAACAGTACTTACAGTTGCCTGTGCCACTCTTGCTTTATATATCCTACAGCTTCACCTAATCACATGCCTTACATGTCCAGGACACAAGCCGCCACATGCAGGGGTCCTTGTCTTTTCCTGTCTAGAATGGGTGTGGTGCGGTTCCTGGCAGTAATCACAGTTGCCTGTGCCACTCTCACCTTAAATATCCTCCAGCTCTACCCAGGAATGCCTACAACTTCACATAATGTCTTATATGTCTGGGTATAGGGGCAATTGTCTTGTCCTGTCTAGAATGGGTGTGGTTCAGTTCCTGGCAGTACAGTGACATTCCCTATAAAGAACTCTTTTTGTAGTATATTGGGTGTGGTTCCCAACAGTACTTACAGTTACCTGTGACACTCCCTACTTTATATATACTCTAGCTCTACCTAGGAATACCTACAACTTCACCTGATCACATGCCTTACATGTCCAGGCAGGACACAAGCCGCCATGTGTAGAGGTGCTTGTCTTGTTCTGTCTAGAATGGGTGTGGTTCAGTTCCTGGCAGTACAGTGACATTCCCTATAAAGAAGTTTTTGTAGTATATTAGTTGTGGTGCTGTTCCCAACAGTACTTACAGTTGCCACCTTAAATATCCTCCAGCTCCACCCAGGAATGCCTAAAACTTCAACTTTATATTGTGTGCGGTTTCCAGCAGTGCTTACAGTTACCTGTGACCCTCCTTATGTTATATATCTTCTATCTCCACTCAGGTGCTCCTACAACTTCACCTAATCACATGCCTTACATGTCCAGGACACAGGCTGCCACGTGCAGAGATCCTTGGCTTTTCCAGTCTAGAATGAGTGTGGTGCGGTTCCTGGCAGTACAGTGACATTCCCTATAAAGAACTCGTTTTGTAGTATATTAGTTGTATTAGGTGCTGTTCCCAACAGTACTTATAGTTTCCTGTGCCACTCTCGCCTTAAATATCCTCCCGCTCCACCCAGGAATGCCTACAACTTCATCTAATCACATGCCTTACATGTCCAGGACACAAGCCGCCATGTGCAGGGGTCCTTGTCTTGTCATGTCTAGAATGGGTGTGGTTTCGTTCCTGGCAGTACAGTGACATTCCCTATAAAGAACTCTTTTTGTAGTATATTGCGTGCGGTTTCCAGCAGTACTTACAGTTACCTGTGACACTCCCAATTTTATAGGACACATGCCGCCATGTGCAGGGGTCCTTGTCTTTTCCTGTCTAGAATGGGTGTGGTGCGGTTCCTGGCAGTAATTACCGTTGCCTGTGCCACTCTCGCCTTAAATATCCTCCAGTTCCACCCAAGAATGCCTACAACTCCGCCTAATCACATGCCTCACATGTCCAGGACACAAGCCACCATGTGCAGGGGTCTTTTCCTGTCTAGAATGGGTGTGGTGTGGTTCCTGGCAGTACAGTAACATTCCCTATAGAGAACTATTTTTGTGGTATATATATGGTGTGGTCTGGTTCCCAACAGTACTTACAGTTATCTGTGACATGCCCCCTTCTTTATATATCCTCTAGCTCTACCCAGGAATGCCTACAACTTCACCTAACCACATGCCTCACATGCCCAGGACACATGCCAGCATGTGCACGGGTCCCTGTCTCTCCCTGTTTAGGATGGGTGTGGTTCAGTTCCCAGTAGTACTGTGCCATTCCCTATAAAGACCTCTTCTTGTAGTACTGTATGTTGGGCCAGTGGTGGTGTATGAGGAGTGAGAGAAGAGGGGCTTATTGGACTTTAGGGTACCCAGTGTCATTTGAGGTGTAGGATGGGTGTGGTGCAGTTTCCAACAGTACTCATAGTTTTCTGTGACACTCCCTAGTTTATATATCGTCCAGCTCCGGCCAGGGACACCTACAACTCTGCCTAATCACATGTCCAAGACACGTGCAGGGGTCCCTGCCTATAGCTGTCTAGGGTAGGTGTGGTGTGGTTTCCCAGCAGTACTGTGCCAATCTCTATATAGAACTCTTTTTGTAGTATGTAGGGCCAGGGGTGTATGAGAAATGAGAGCGGAGGGGTTCCTTGGACAACGGGGTACTCAGTGTAGGATGGGCGTGGTACGGTTTCCAATAGTACTCCTGGTTGCTTGTGTCACTCCCTGCTTTCAAGATCAATCCAGGAATGATTAAAACTTTGACTAATCACATGCCTCACATGTACAGTACACATACGAGCATGTACTGCAGTCCCTGTCTAGGGTAGGTGTGGTTCCCAGCAGTACTGTGCCAATCTCTATATAGAACTCTTTTTGTAGTATGTTGGGCCATTGGTGGTGTACAAGGAGTGAGAGAGGAGGGGTTCCTAGGACAGCGGGGTACTCCGTGTCTCTATTTGAGGTGTAGGATGGGTGCGGTATGGTTTCCAATAGTACTCATGGTTGCCTGTACCACTCTCGCTTTATATATCCTCCAGATCCACCCAGGGACACCTACAACTCTGCCTAATCACATGTCCAGGACACATGTTCAGGGGTCCCTGCCTATAGCTGTCTAGGGTAGGTGTGGTGTGGTTCCCAGCAGTACTGTGCCATTCCCTATATAGAACACTTTTGTAGTATTTTGGGCCATTGGTGGTGTACGAAGAATGAGAGAGGAGCATTTCCTTGGACAGTGTCTCTATTTGAGGTGTAGGATGGGCATGGTACTGTTTCCAATAGTACTCATGGTTGCCTGTTCCACTACCTGCTTTGCAGATCAACCCAGGAATGCTTACAACTCTGCCTAATCACATGCCTCACATGTACAGTACACATACCAGCATGTACAGCAGTCTCTGTCTAGGGTAGGTGTGGTTCCCAGCAGTACTGTGCCAATCTCTATATAGAACTCTTTATGTAGTATGTTGGGCCATTGGTGGTGTAGAAGGAGTGAGAGAGGAGCAGTTCATTGGACAGTGGGGTATTCAGTGTAGGATGGGCGTGGTACGGTTTCCAATAGTACTCATGGTTGCCTGTGCCGATCCCTGCTTTCTTTATCCTCCAGAATGCTTACAACTCTGCCTAATCACATGCCTCACATGTACAGTACACATACCAGCATTCACGTCTCTTTGTTGTTCTATATCTACATCCCTGGCTCCAGATTCAGAACTTTATGCCTGAAAAAGAAACCTAAAGTGTTCAATCTCTCGAGTTTAACTTTAACTTCCAATTTTTATCTTTATATAAAAGTAAAACATAACCTGAGTTAGGCCCCAAAGCCTCTGGCCTGAAATGTGTCCATCACTTCCTTTTTTCGGTGCTCATGGCGCTTCGCTGCTGTCTCCCTCCCATCCCCCCGTTCGCACATTTCACAGCTCGGAGTGAGCCCTGACAAATGTTTAATTAAATTTCCGCTCATCCGTCTTGGATACCTGTTTTATTCAGCAGCCATAAATGAACATCCATTGTCAGGCGGGAATAATACATGCATTTAGTGATTAAATAATTGAATTCCGCCGAGGCTAAATGAAGTAGTCGGCTCATTTTCCGCCAGAGGCCGGCGCATTCGCCAAATCCCTCTATTACCGACCTATGACACGACGGGCGCTTCTGGGTCATGCGCATTCATTTCAAGTCCTCGCCGCTCTGGAATGAGCATTGCTGAGCTGTGGACACTTATGGGCCTCATGAGAGGGACAACATTGCCAACGCCATTGCTGGGAACAGGGCTGGATTATCTGCAATGGAGCGCCTGCTCTGGGGCCTAGCAACTTAAGGGGCCCCCCTGTGCCAGGCACAAGAGGGAGAAACTGAGGGAAACAGGAGAATGACAGCCATGAGAGACAGAGGAGTAGCTAGGCTTTCTGGCACCCGGGGCAAAGATTAGAAATGGCACCCTCTACCTGTGGTGCCCGGCCCTAACCTGCTGCACCCGGGGCAGGTGCCCCCCCCTTGCTACCCCTCTAGACAACAAGGGACATGGACTCAAAAGAGGGACAGTCCCTCCAAATCAGGGACACTTGGGAGGTTTGTTACCATTTACAGCCCCAGAGCTCTGTGGGTATTGCACAGATAATGTTGGATGTGGGCCCCCAAGAGGCATTTTTACTGGGTTGCCTATTGGAGCCCTGGTGTTTACATCCTCTTCTTTCTTAGGCAAGTCATGTGTGTTTTTTTGTTTCCGGAGTTCCTCCCCGGCTTCCTGTGAATTATATTGTTACGGCTTTATTTTAATTATTGCGCTCGTCTCCAGCCAACTCACAGCACGGTGGGGAGAGATCCGTGGTGATGGAAACGTTATTTTCTGTGGAGCTTAATGAATCTTCATGACGGCCTCGTTACGTGAAATAAATAGATCTTCGTGCGGTGGTCAGTGTGTCTGCTGCTTCCTTTTTTTTTCTCACTCCATCGAAAATTGAAGCAGACCTTCTCCGGGTTAGACCTTCTCCATTGCAAAATGGCCTGGTAACATGGCTATTGTGAACAGCCAGACATTTTCTATTGGATTGAGATCTGGATTTGCTCAGGACATTAACGTTTTTCTTTTTTGAGTTTTCATTTATTGAGTAGCGTTAAACTTGGGACCTGATTTACTAAGTGTTGGAGCATAGGTCGATAAAAGCGCCAAGGTAAAGTCTGATTTGTTCATAGTGAGGTTTTGGTCAGCACACAGCGCGTATGAGAGAGCTCCTATAGGAGTAAATAGCACGTAACACTGATCACATTACAATGTCGTTTTTGGCTTTAAAGTGGACCTATCACTGGCAGTGTATGCTGGCAGACTCCAGGGCCCGTCAATAATAAAAAAAAATGGTTAAAAGTTGTCAAAGTTGACAGTTCTCAAAATGTTTAATGATACAAACACCAAAAAGGTGGACACTGGACCTCAAAAATTTAGAGAAATTAAAAAAATTAGTAGCACAATTTTTAAGCACTAATACGCAAAACAGGGCAGAGTGGGATATAGAGAACATTTGGGACTAAACATTTGGAAATACAACACTGGAGGTGACCTGGAATCACGAGATCCCCAGTAAAACATGACACCTAAAAATAAGGAGAAATAAGCACAAATAAATAAACGACAACTAAATATTCCTCCCCTTTCTTTACTGTTCCTAATTGCTATTTGGTCTTCCCAGCTTCTGTGTTTTAGGCGATTCTTTATTCTCCATTTCGGAGTGCGTGGAATCATCCGAGTCATCTGACCGGGAAGATACTCCAAAATGGAGAATAAAGATTCGCCTAAAACACGGAAGCTGGAGAGACAAAATCACAAATGAGAAACAGTAAAGAAAGGAGAGAAATATGGGGGACCATCGGGACCAGGGGCTTAGCCGGCCAAGTGCGCATGAGACAGGGCCATTTGTGCTTTCAGGTGGAAGGTGCCTGAAGAGGAATTTTACTCTGTTCTGGACGCCATGAATCAGGCACCTAGGTGTATGCGGAATCGTTGGCCCTTGATTGGGGGTTTTTAGGTGCAGGACCATGAATCGATCCTATTGCCTCATTCAAGGCCGGCTCCAGGTTTGTGGGGGCCCTTGGGCAAAGAGAGTCTCATTGGGCCCCAAAGTAGTGAGTCACATGATGTCACCTTTCAGCTCCGCTGCCACAAATGGGTCATCTCCTGCTGCTCCAGTCCTTAATGCCTTCCCTATAGCCACCAATCATCCTCTAGTCCTTATTGCCTTCCCTATAGCCACCAATCGCCCTCCAGTCCTTATAGCCTTCCCTATAGCCACCAATCATCCTCCAGTCCTTATTGCCTTCCCTATAGCCACCAATCGCCCTCCAGTCCTTATAGCCTTCCCTATAGCCACCAATGGTCCTCCAGTCCTTATTGCCTTCCCTATAGCTACCAATCGTCCTCCAGTCCTTATTGCCTTCCCTATAGCCACCAATCACCCTCCAGTCCTTATTGCCTTCCCTATAGCTACCAATCGTCCTCCAGTCCTTATTGCCTTCCCTATTGCCACCAATCACCCTCCCATCCTTATTGCCTTCCCTATAGCCACCAATCATCCTCCCGTCCTTATTACCTTCCCTATAGCCACCAATCATTCTCCAGTCCTTATTGCCTTCCCTATAGCCACCAATCATCCTCCTGTCCTTATTACCTTCCCTATAGCCACCAATCACCCTCCAGTCCTTATTACCTTCCCTATAGCCACCAATCATCCTCCAGACCTTATTGCCTTCCCTATAGCCACCAATCATCCTCCAGACCTTATTGCCTTCCCTATAGCCACCAATCACCCTCCAGTCCTTACTGCCTTCCCTATAGCCACCAATCACCCTCCAGTCCTTATTGCCTTCCCTATAGCCACCAATCATCCTCCAGTCCTTATTGCCTTCCCTATAGCCACCAATGGTCCTTTAGTCCTAGTTACGGTACATTTTCTACTGCCACCATTCATCCTTTAGCCCTTACTTGCTCCGCTGCCAGTAAAGATTCCATCACCCGGTTCTCGCAACCTTCTGATTTTCCATTAACTGCCCTCCGTTCCATGCCACCTCCTCCATTGTTGCTGACCACCATCCCCTGTTGCCAGCCATGAGTAGGTCTGGACACAACAGCCGATATTCGGTGGTTTGGATACACTGTAAAATAATACAATGGCCAAGTGGGCCCCTGAAGATGCCAGGGGCACTGGCAATTGCACAGGTTTGCCCTGTGCTGGCTGGTGTATCTGTTGCGAGTCCCCGGATTTATTATAATCACAAAAAAACCAAGCATTGAAAACTAAAAACATGATTTTTGCAGCAATTATTCATCAGGAATCCATGACTCAGACTTAGAGTATGGAAGCTGCGAAGCACATTGACTTTTTCCATGTTACGACGTGGCCACCCATGTGAAGTGGTTCAGGACCACGAGGCGCGTCGGTGAGAAGGTAAGTGGGGAGGAATTGGGCTGTTTCTTGTATTATGGATTATTAGATGTGATGGTATATTGAATTCCTGATGTGTATCTCTGACGTTTTTGGAGACAAGTAGTGGCACTATATAGTTTAATGCATGGTAACACTTAGGCACTTCTGCACTTTTGCACTGTTGAGAGCACTTTATTTTATTAGTTTGCACAATATACATGTACTGTGAACCCATTATGGAGTAGCACTGATTTATTATTTTTGATATAGATCATAGGATATTGATAGATTGCACTAGCACTTAGTATCTTGTCCTGTAAATGTCAGTGTATATATATTGGTTGATGTGAGCTTCAATTATAGATATTTAAATTTAATGGGTTATTTTGACACTATATTTGAGTGTCTTGATGTATTTTAGCCCTGGAGTTGCTCCCCACTTGGGTTTTTAAATATACGTTTTTTAACTTGTCATGTGTTGTTTTGCTGTATGTGAGATTAGTGTATTAACTTTGATTAATAAACATATGAGTTGTATGATTAAGTGGTGTGCAGCCTGATCTATGAGGACGTGATGGTGGGCTAGCCCTGGAGCCTCACCAAATTAGAGTAGTATGTTACGACGTGTCCTTCGAATGGCGCTATTTAGCCGCGGTGCGCCCGTGTGGGATTTGTTGAACTCCATTAGAGCTTTCATCTGGAGCCGACTTCTCGAGAGTGTTTGAGTAGCTGCTGTTTCCATGGGTTGCGAACTCGCCATTGTGACTTAATTTTCTCCAGTTCCGAGAGCGCTGCCATTAATTTGCTCCATGGACAAATGCAGCTGGTGGTGGAAAAAATTGCTGCAGGCTTGTTTTTGTTAGGTGAGTGTGTTGGGGAAATGTCAGGGCTGTAGCGATAGTGAACAACAATTTCCGACATCTCGATCCGATAATACAGTTTCACGGATAAGCTTTAGTAATAATATAGACTTTGCTTCATGGCGAAACGAGCCTTGTCATAAAAAAAGACGCTCTGCGGTAATCGCTATCCGGCGTTACTGTGTGTACTGGATAATACAAAGAGACAAAAAAACCACCAGTCCTTGTGTTCTGCCATCTTGGCAGGAATCGGTTACTGTTCGAGCACATGTATGGCGGAACGCACAGGACGCTTTTATTCCACAGAGGCCTCCTATATTGGGGGTGCTACAGTGATGACCAGGCCTATCAGTGGATCCTGTGCCCTGTTGGTTGTTTGTTTACTTTAGGTAAGTCCCCCCCCCCTACCTCTGGAGCTCTACCTAGAATGGTTCCCATCCACAGAGGTCTTCCTTCTTGGTCCTAGCACAGGCACCATGTACTATCCTGAAACCACTACAGTCATCAAACTCTTAGTCAGGCCTCCTGGCTACAATATGTTGGGGGGGGGGGGGGGGTTCCCGAGTAAGCACTTGCTCCTTAGGAAATCTATGCAGCACTATTTTGGGCAACTGGCCAGCAAGCGCTCCTCTACAATTGAATATGTTAAAGGTACACACCACCAAATATATATTATTATAATGAGTTACGCAACATACCAGTAATGCTTGCTGCAAACTGTATTATGTATTATTAAAATGAATGTGCACTGATGAAGCTTTCTGTGAAACGTTCTGCTAACACTCTACTTGCTACAGCTGAGAAAAACAGATTGTTCTTGCTTGCTACAAACTATATAACAGTAACTTGCTACAAACTGTTAAACAGAAGAATATTCTGCTTGCTACAAACTGTAAGAAAGCAGACAGTGACTTATGACCAACTGTCTGTGCATTTTTGATTTCATAAGAACTGATACATTTTGAGAAGAACTTTATTGTATGTTGTGTCTTGATGTCTGGTCTGCTACACTTGTAAATAAATTACAGCACAGTCAACAAAATCACTAAGACTAGAATGTATTCTTCTACAAAATCCCATTAAACACTACCAACTTTGGGTACCCCGACTTACTCGTGAACCCCCCCCCCCCCCCCAACATATGTTAAAGGCCAAGGGAGTGAGGGAAACAGAGCACTGGACAAGACTGTTCTCTCAGGGCAAGGTCTAGAGGACCTATCCCTAAGACCCCCACCTTACTCCTGGCTACAACCATGGAAAAGTAGACTTATGACAAGTAGCGAGTGCTGGGTGGAGCTCCAAGTGTGGGGGCGCAGCAAGGAAATAGAGTTCAAATCAGAGTTATGGCGCTGGTAAAGTCCGATATACAAATCCAAGTTCCAGGGCTGGTGGCAAACAGTCAAAGTCCGATAAAAAATTCCAGACCATGTAATCTGCCCGAGTGCTAATCCGAGAGCAGGCCAGGTCAATCCAGGAAGACAATCAGGAAACGTAGGAAATGCAGGAAACAGGAATTACAGTTTCCAGGAACTGAGCTGCTAACACAGCAATGAAAACAGGCCAGCTGTCCATTTTAAGTGCTGTAAATAAAGCTGGGAGGGAAGCCTCAGAGCATGAGTGATGTCACTTCCTGTCCACTGAGACCAAGGAAAAACCCGGAATTAAAAAGCAAGCCCAAGAGCTTACACAGGCTTCGTACAATTGCAGTGTGCCGAAAACCAGGTGGCGCTGTTGAGCAGTGTGATGGATGAAGAGCCAGATCGTGTACAAACATTGAAGCGAGCACGTCTGCGACTGCACAGAGACAGCGATGGTGATCTGACAGGACCCCAGCACCTGATAGAGGAGTGGGACAGGTGATGAGCCTGACAGATCTGGATCTCTCAATGTTCCATGTTCCTGGTGAATGTGCGACTTCTTTAATTGACTTTCTGTTAAGACCTTGGCTACGTCCTTGACCTTGCATCTTTCTCTTTACATCCTAACCTTTTTTACTGTTTGACCTCTACCTCATTGATCCTGTACCTCATCTCTTTGCCTCAGCCTGCAGCCAAGGCTGGCCTACCTTGCAGAGGGCTCCAGCAAAACACCACGACTATCCGTAGGCTCTTGGCTTGTCTATCATTTGGAACCTTTGCATGGCCTTCTGCTAGTTGCACTACACCTCTTGTCTTATCAATTCAGTACCTTGCCGCTTTGCCACAGGTAGGTGCCAACCCTGGTAGTTCCTGCATCCAAGGCTGCCCCACCCTGCGGGGAGCTTCAGCAAAGCACCACAACTATCAGTAGGCTCTTGGCTTGTCTATCATTCGGAACCTTTGCATGGCCTTCTGCTAGTTTGACTACACCTCAGTTCGGTACCTTGCCCCTTCGCCACAGGTAGCTGCCAACCCTGGTAGTACCTTCAGTCAAAGCTGTCCTCCATTGCAGGGGGCTCCATTGAAGACCAGGTCTATCAGTAGACTCAATTCCCCAACCTTCTGCTCATTTGATTATGCCATTGTCTCATCGATTCAGTACCTTGCCTCTCTGCATCACCCAACCTTTCCTCCCTTTTTGGGAGGCTCCAGTCATGACCAGGCCTATCAGTGGACTCCGAGTCCATTGGTTGTTTGTTTACTTTAGGCTAGCTGGCTTGCCATGTGTTTGCCTTTGTGGGGGCCGCGCTGCGTCTGGTCTGTACCTCTGCCATTACGGCTGTTGCTATTAAAAGCCTGCTCAGGAGTCTCTTAGATGGGGCCCCTGATGATGCAGGTAGTGAAGAGTATAGAGCTCTTCCGCGTTGTGAGGAATTTGTTGCATATGTTCTCTCTGCCTTGGATGATACCATTAGAATGTGTGGCAGGGCATCAGTCTTGTTGGTGGCGATACGCCGCTCGGTCTGGCTGCGCCAGTGGGCAGCTGACAACGCTGCTAAGAATGCTCTCACCGGTTTTCCCTTCAAGGGGCTGCGCCTCTTTGGTGAACGTCTGGACTTGTTTGCTAAGTTACCGCAGCGTAGAAGGTAGCCCCGGTCCCTTCGGGGTTTAGGTGCCTTTCTTCCTTCCGGGGTTCCAGAATTGGACGCGGAGCTTCCTTTGCTGGAGCCTGCGGAGATTTTTGGGTCAGGGGCAGAGGACGTGGCCGCCCTGGTCCCTCCTGGGCTCCCAAGCCTAAGTCCTCCCCCAAGCCCCCTCAGGCATGAAGGGGCGCCCTCACCCATCCGGGTGGGGGGACGGCTTTGGCTCTTTGCTCACGTCTGGAGGCGTCATGTCTCAGACCGGAGGATTCAGGAGGTAGTGTCCTCCGGTTACAAGATAGAGTTTGCAGCCTGGCCGCCCCCAAGATTCATCAAATCCCGGATGGCTCAAAACCCCCTGTCAGCTCAGGGTCTGTCCCTTGCTGTCCAAGGCCTTCTGGAATTGGGAGTCATCTGCCGGGTGCCCTTGTAGGAAAGGGGCAAAGGCTACTATTCCAATCTTTTCACTTTCACACATCAGACCCATCCTGGATTTAAAGCGCCTCAACAAATTTGTCAGATTCAGACACTTTCGCATGGAGACTGAGTTGGCGGCGCTTTCCATCAAGCCCCCTTACTTTGAGAGACACCAGGACAAGCTGGTGTTTCGTTTTAAGCCAGACTTTCTGCATAAGGTTGTTTCTGCTTTTCATCTCAATCAGGACATTATTTTGCCTTCTCTGTGTCCTAATCCTAGTAACTCTAAGGAGAGGGTTTTACAATCTTTGGATGTGGTCAGGACTCTGACCAGTTCTATTTGGTGGCTACTGAATCCTTCAGGAAGACTCATGCTCTTTTTGTGCTCCCGTCTGGATCTAAGAAGGGTGTGGCTCCAGCTAAGTCCACTATCAGCAAGTGGACTACTCTGCTAAGGGGAAGGAGCCTCCCTTCCACCTTACTGCTCATTCTACTCGTGCTATTGGTACCAAGCTTCTGTTGAACAAGTTTGCAAGGCCACCACTTGGTCTTCTGTTCATACTTTTTCTAAGTTTTACAAGGTTGATTTTCAGGCCTCAGCTGATGCTGCCTTTGGTCGCAAAGTTCTGCAGGCGGGAGTGGTTTAAACTGTCTGCTGTTGCTTTTTGGGGATCCCAGGAGTAAGGATTATTCTGGAACAGGACGTGCTGTATACTTAGAATAATACAATTCTGTGATTACTCACCTGTAGAATTGGTATTATACGTACACAGCACGTCCTTGTTATCATTATTTTTAGTTACCTCTTTATGGTGATTGTTCTTATGTTCAATATTTGATAATTGTTATAGTTCTCCCGGCTTCATTTTAACTGCTTTTCAATACTGGGGAATTTGTGGGAGGTCCCTGGTATATATCCAGTCCAGCGCCATCTTGAGGATGTATTACCCATGAGTAAGGATTATTCTGAAACAGGACGTGCTGTATACGTATAATACCAATTCTACAGGTGAGTAATCACAGAATTTTATTTTTTTGGGTGGCCCTGAAGAAATGGAATTCAAAGGAGGACAAGCTTCAGCTACGGCCTTTAGCTGTCACTATAGTGAATGGAGGAGAGGCACGTGTGACAGGCTTCCAGTGAGATGCTTGCTGACTTATTGCTGTTGGGTTTATAGTCTCTTTAACCTGTGCTAGGGTCTAATGGACAGCCACTATGGAAAACCTGGGTTACCTTGAAGGAAGAAGGGCACCTGTATTCACCTTGAAACAGCACAACTTTCCAAACCGCAAGTTCGACTTGCAGCTGCTAAACTCTTGAACTTATTGTTTTACCAAATTAAGCGCAGTGCTCGTATACCTGGCCTCGGAATTAATAAGGAGCCTTTTAAGATCCACATTAATGCCTCCAAGCTTGGTCTAGTTGATTGGGCCCAGTATGGGCATTCAGGGAAATGGAAACCTATTCCAGTGTATTATCTTTCATTGATTCGGCACTTAATTTAGTAAACGACTTTGGCAAGGTGATCTTATTTTAACCTCGCTACTCCTCGGTGGGCAATTGAAGCTTTACTGCCTCGTTCCTGTGTCCAGGTCTGACTTTCAGAGGCCCGGCTATGAACTGAGAGACTGAGAAGCCAGAGCATTTCCAGGCTCAGACAAAAAGGAGCATCTGCTGGCAGACGAGCTTTCATGAAGAGAGAAAGGTCAAATGTTCAATAAAGTCTTTCTCCTCTCGCCCAACGCTAATCTCTTTTGACTTTGCATGCTGCTGTTCTGCCTTCTTTGTCAGTAGACGTTCGCTTATCTGCCCTAAATAAGTCTTGTCTTGCTGCTTTTTGCGACCGATCGCATGTCTGCCATGGGTTCCTCTGAGGTTCTCCGGGATGCTCATGTTGAAAAAAAGTCTGTTCACCTTATTTCACTCGCTAAGCGATTGGTCATTTTATTACTATTCCGCTGGTGGTTACATCTCCCCGGCATGGCGGATAATTGTCCTCGTGCTGTTTGGGGCCCTTCTATCTTAATCTGTCACAGCTGCTTACATTTTCTTTACAGGAGTAATAATTATTTTGTCCTATTGTTTAAGTATTTAGACTGCTGGTTAAGTAGAGACCTTCGTTAGGGTCACAACATGTTTTATGGGAGGTCTCAGGAGAAGCTTTTGTTCCTGATGAATGGACAGAACAATGGTTTCTCTTTAGTAATAAGGCGACTGTACTTGCTGTATAGATTTACCATTACACATATGGAACGAAAATGATAGATGTCTTCCCCAAGGATGTACCAACAGGCAAGAGGAGTACGTGCCTTAGTAGAACATAGAAACATAGAAGGGTGATGGCAGTAGGGGACAATATGGTCCATCTTGTCTACCCTTAGGTGTATACTGTAACCATTTTTGTTGCATACCTTTGGACCCATTCTATTAGAATAATGTATTTTTGCAGATAAGGGCATCATAGACTCCACCACTATAACCTTGAAGCACCCCTACTGATGTTTATTTGGATTTATTCATGGGTTCGCTAAGTGAGCTCAATAAAGTGTCCATCTTAAAGCAATATACGTCTCAAATGGGCACATTTGTCTCCAAAAACAAGATGACAGCTAGCAAGCAATCATCCCAAATGAGAGATTGGATCTGCCGGGGATGGGACCAGCATTCTTTGAGAATGAGACCGTATGGACGAGTGCCTTGGGTCCTAGAAAGGTTGAACTTTGTCAAGGACCTTGTTTCATGTCTACTGGCACTTTACAAGGATATCATAGACTCTACCACTATAATCCTGAAGCACCCCTACTGATGTTTATTGGGATTAATTCTTCCTTTTGCTAAGTTATCTCAATACTGTGACCATCTTAGAGCAATCTACATCTCAAATGGACATTTGTCTCCAAAAACAAGATGACAACCATCAGGGAAGCCAGCCCAAATGAAAGTTTGGATCTGCCGGGGATGGGACCAGCATTCTTTGAGAATCCTTGAGTCCTTGAAAGGTTGAACCTTGTGTTTCAGGTCTACTACACTTTACAAGGACATCATAGACTCTACCACTATAATCCTGAAGCACGTATTGGGATTTATTCTTCGGTTCGCTAAGTTAGCTCAATACTGTGACCATCTTAGAGCAATATACATCTCAAATGGACACATTTGTCTCCAAAATCAAGAAGACAACCATCAAGCAAGCCATCCCAAATGAGAGATTGGATCTGCCGTGGATGGGGCCAGCATTCTTTGAGAATGAGTCTGTATGGACGAGTGCCTTATATCCTTGAAAGTTTGAACCTTGTCAAAGACCTTGTTTTAGGTCTACTGGCACTTTACAGGGACATCATAGACTCTACCACTATAATCTTAAAGCACCCCTACTGATGTTTATTTGGATTTATTCATGGGTTCGCTATGTGAGCTCAATAATGTGTCCATCTTAGAGTAATATACGTCTCAAATGGACACATTTGTCTCCAAAAACAAGATGACAACCATCAGTGAAGCCAGTCCAAATGAAAGATTGGGTCTGCCAGGGACGAGACAAGGCAGGATTAGGACCTTATGCACCTTGGCACCTTAATAGGTAAATCCGTTCCTGGAATTTCTTTCACATTAACCAGCCTTTAAAGCAGCCATAATTTAGTCCTTCTCAATAATATGGTATATAAGGGTTCAAGAACATGGTAGAATTTACCACAATAACTTTGCTCCCCCCCCCCCTTCTGATGTTCATTTGGAAAATTCTTGAGTTTGTTGGTTCGACGTTATGCACTTATTATGCACTATCTTAGAACAATCTACTTTTGTGTCTCTGCCCATGGATGAGACCAGGCAATCTTTGAAAGCGGGGCCTTATGGACAAGTGAACTAGGCCCTTAGTAGGCCAAGTCTGGGTCTGAACTTTATTTTAGGTCTACAGGTACCTTTAGCCCTCCATTGGCCAGTCATTTAGTCCTGCTCCCAAAATATCTTCCAATGTCACCAGGTGAAATCATCATGTTTGCCGATGCCGTATAACGCCACGCTCACCGTAATGAATGTCTTTCCTCCCTGAGCCCTAATATTATATGACAGAATGTCAATAGAACTCTGAAGTTGGTTTCCATAGCAACTCAAACCTTCCATATAAAGTGTCACATATTCAGGGAACTCATTGTGAAGACCGAGAATGGTGCAACCTTCGGATCGCTAAAAGTAAAGACTATACAACCTAACACTATACATTACAATTCAGCAGGAAGACTAAGAGACCCTGTCACCTGTGCACGCAGTCGTTTTTCAAAAATCTCTCATTGTTATAAAAATTTATAGGTGATAAGAGATAGGAAAGCCCACCCAGAGGGAAGTCATGAGGACTAAGGAGGCCTGATGTTCCTCCACGCCTTCATCCAGGCCCCCCGTTCCCACCTGTCCCTCTCAAGCACCCGGATCTTGCCCACCTCATGCAGGATGTCATGCACCACCACCGGGACAGGGAGGACTTTCTTCCTAATACAGAGCTGGCACCGTGCATTCCACATGAAATAGCGGATCATTAGACTAACTAGATATAACGTGTGCAAACAAAAATCCCCTCTGTTCTTCAATGCTCCATAAAGCTAGGAGAAGAAGGGGGCACCGAGGGCCAACCCCACTCATTTACACACATCTACATTAAAGGGACACTGGAGCAGGAAGTGGTCCATAGTCTCCACCTCATCCTCACGGAGACAAATTATCTCTGGCAGGCTGCTACTCTTCCGGAAGGTAGAGTTTTCCTTGGAAGGAGAGCCAGGCTATATCCTGGTATTTCAAAGGAATTCTTGAGGAGTTAATAAGCCTCAAACCCTCCCTCATGATGGAGCCTGGGCAATCCCTGAGGGACAATGGCTCATGAAAAGCCAGACCCAGGACCCGACTCACCAGAAGCTTCCTCGGAGTAGATTTCATGTCCTCTGCTGTCAATTGCCATTGCCGAAGTATTTTCAAGCACGGGGCTGAGCCTGAGGAACTGGAGGGCTTTTTATCCGGCCACCATTCTCCCAGTCTCGCAGGAAGGGCTTAAACCAGTACTGGAAAATTCCCACCCAGCCAGGCGGGCTCTCTGCCACCATGCTTTCAAAATTATGTTTCAGAAACAAGAGAGAGAAAAACACGACTGGGTTGACCATCCCTAGGCCACCCTCCTGCCTGGATAGGTAGGTGACATTTATTTTCACTAGGTTCATGCGGTTTCCCCATAACATCTGGAAAAAAACGCTGTAGACCCTGGTGTAGAGCGACACTGGCAAAACACAGACGAAGCTGACGTATTAAAAAGATGGGGATCAGGTAGTTCTTGATAAGGGCAACCCTTTCCCTGAGAGACATTTTCCAGCTCTTCCAGACTGCAACCTTGGCATTGGCAATTTTCAGCCTGCGCTCCCAGTTTTTTTGGCCATAATCGCCAGGACCAAAATTTATGCCAAGGATCTTAATTTCCTGCTGGGGCATTGGGAAGGCGTCCTGAAGTTCGAAGCCCTCACCTTCCTTACCCATCCAGAAAACGTCACTCTTCTCGTGATTGACCTTGGAGCCCGACGCTTCTGTATACTGTGCTATTAGAGAGGCCACCTCCTCTGCCTCATTTGTCCCAGAGACAATCACAGATACATCATCAGCATAGGCAATGACCTTCAAAGGAGGCTCACCAGGCACACCCAGAGGAACCCCACATAACATGCTGCTCTCGACCCTCCTTATAAAGGGATCGATTGCAAACACATACAGTAGGGGACTCAGAGGGCATCCCTGTCGCACACAGGAGCCAACTTCAAAAGGCCTTCCAACCCAACCATTAACAAAAGGGAAGCTCTCAGCCCCTTCATACAGGGTGTGTAGCCAATTAATGAACCGCCCCGGCAGGCCGTACTTACCAAGAAGCAGCCATAGGTACTCATGATTGACCCTATCAAAAGCCTTTGCCTGATCCAACGCCAACAAGTACTTTCCCCAGCCTGCAGCCCTGCATCGCTCCAAGGCTTCCCAGACAGCTAAAACCGCTGAGAAGGTGCTTCTACCTTGGATGGAGCAGTGCTGATGATGGGAAAGCAATTCTCATTTTGGTCAGCTCCCACCACTCAGACCTGCTGCTGCAAAAATTCTTAATGGAAACCTGTGCTTGAAAAAAATCCTCAAAGGATTGTCTTACCCACTCCTCCTCAAGGAGAGCCGAATTAATTCTCCAGATGCCCCTTCCTCTATGGGGTGAATCAGAGGCATTCAAAACCATCGATAGTAAAAGGTGATCAGAAAACTCCACAGCCTGCAGCCGCGAAGGCTGAGAAGCCGAGCCCTCCTTCAAAAAAAAACCTGTCTATTCTACTCTGACTGCTACCTCGCTGAAAAGTGAAGCCTGTGAGGTCCGGGAGTGCTTAATCTGCACATCCTCCAGACCTGCCTCTCTAACCATGCTATTCAAAAAGAGACTATCGCAGCCCGGCTTGCCTTTGAAGCCTCTCCTGTCCATGGGCCTAGTCACAGTGTGGACTATGGACCTCCAAAGACTACTGGCCGGGCTGTAAAAAGGAACGGCTTGAGCTTTGTAAAGAGGCATTTCCTGTCCCACTTAGTTTGGGGTCCATAGATATTTATTAGGCGCAGGTCCTGCCCCTTCACAATGACGTCCAATACCATGCACCTCCCGATCTCCACCTTAATGACTCACCGGCAAGTTACCATGTCGGTTTTAAGAAGCACCGCCACTCCGCTGTAAGGCTCGGCCGCAAGAGACCAAAAAGAGGGTCCGTGCCTCCACTCCCACTTCACAGCGTGAATGTCAGCCAGACTGGCCAATCTGGTCTCCTGTAAAAACAAAATGTCAGCATCAAACTGGCTGAGAAAAAATAAGGCCATAAAACAAGCGCTTACAGATTTAATGATGGCAAAATTAATGGTTGCCACCTTTATCGGAGGGGGAACTGCCATCAGAGTCATTTGGGAGAATGTCTCTTAGCCTTCCCTGTGCCTCATCTGAACCTAAACGCTTAGTGGCGGAGACTGGTGCTTCCTCCTCCATATCTGAGGCCTTGGAATCGAAAGAAGAAATTTCTATAGAGTCCTCAGAGAGTGCCTCAAACCGGTTGGAGAGCTGCACCCCACTGCTCTCCCCCGGATCCTGCACTCCATTGTGCTTTTTTCTTTTTTTCTTTATAGCTAGCCTATAAGCCAGGTAATCCTGATCCTCGGGGGAGAGTCCAGACCCCGCTCTCTTGGGATCTGAACTCTCACCCTGCTCAGAAGGGGGTGTAGGATCAGGATCACCTAGCCCCAGCCTGCGAGGTCTTAAAACAGGGGCCACGATTACTGGGACCCCCTTGGTGCATGCAGTTCCAGCCCCCCGGGCTGCCTCAGCTATTATATTGCTTGGTCTTACTTTAAAGGATACTAACTTGGGGGCAGACTGGGGATTCACCTTAGGGCCACCTGCAGATGGCACAGGCACAGGGGCCTCAGAAATCGCCAGCTGAGTGGGGGGACCGCAGACGGGGCAGCATGGGAACTTTCTTCCTCCTCCAGCCGCAGCATTTCCTGCACCACTTTCTTGTCCAGGTTGTGCCAGGCCTCAGGACACTGACTATAAGGGTGGCCGAGCTGGTTACATAGATTACATCGGATTGTATTGCAGTCCTTAGCCAAGTGTCCCAAGCCCTGGCACAACGAGCACCTAAGAAGTGAGCAGGAGGAGCTGAAGTGACCCTTGGCTCCACATTTATGGCAAACCTTAGGCTGACCAGGATAAAAGATGGTCAGCCGGTTGCGGCCAATATAGGCAGAAGATGGCAGGTGGGTGACCTGGTTGCCATTCCTGCGAAGCCTCAGGGTCACTGACCAGCCCCCAGTCCAGATGTCCCGATCGTCTAGGATCTTCTTCAGGGGAGTGAGAACATCACCATAACGCTTCAGCCAGACAGTCAAATCAGAGGGGGGAATGGACTAGTTTCTTATTAGGATGGTGTTTTTTTACGAGCTGCTGCCTGGAGACCTGGATGGGATTTAACCCCTTCCAGGCAGGACTTTGCTTTTGCAGCTCGTACCGCTCCCAAAATAAGTCCATCCCCTCTGGTCTAACAAAGCTTAAGTCATGTTCTAAACTCCCCACTGGACTAATCAGGGCAAAAATGTCTGCGGCTGCGAATCCCATACCCAAGATGAGATCCACCACCGCCCACCGGGTTATAACTGGCCCCTCCCCCTACCACCTAAGCTGGACCAGGTTTTGCCTATTGAAGCCACTGGCAGGGGCATTGGCCTCACTGGGCACAGGTGCCCTCTCACCAGTAGCTCCACTCCCATTTCTGGCCACCTGGGCATAGGATGCAGGGGCTCCAGCATTTAGTGGCACAGTCTTAGGCAGATTAGAGTCTATATGAGGGGCAGACCCAGAAAGATTAAGTGGAGAGCTGGAGGCCTTCTCCACAGCAAAAGCAGCACCAACAGCAACAGCAGTACCAACAGCAGTAGTCACAACCTCTGGGGAGCAGCAGTCAACAGACAGGCCAGCAGCAGTCACCGGAGGCAGGGTAGTAACAGGCAAAAGGGGTGGTCCAGCAGGGGCCATAGGAGGCAGATGGGCATCAGACACAGAAGACAGGGCAGCAGCAGCAGTGATATGGGGCAGGCTGGCAGCAGATACAGAGGGCAGGCTGGCAGCAGATACAGGGGGCAGGCTGGCAGCAGATACAGGGGGCAGGCTGGCAGCAGATACAGAGGGCAGGCTGGCAGCAGATACAGAGGGCAGGCTGGCAGCAGATACAGGGGGCAGGCTGGCAGCAGATACAGGGGGCAGGCTGGCAGCAGATACAGAGGGCAGGCTGGCAGCAGATACAGAGGGCAGGCTGGCAGCAGATACAGGGGGCAGGCTGGCAGCAGATACAGGGGGCAGGCTGGCAGCAGATGCAGAGGGCAGGCTGGCAGCAGATACAGGGGGCAGGCTGGCAGCAGATACAGAGGGCAGGCTGGCAGCAGATACAGGGGGCAGGCTGGCAGCAGATACAGGGGGCAGGCTGGCAGCAGATACAGAGGGCAGGCTGGCAGCAGATACGGGGGGCAGGCTGGCAGCAGATACAGGGGGCAGGCTGGCAGCAGATACAGGGGGCAGGCTGGCAGCAGATACAGGGGGCAGGCTGGCAGCAGATACAGGGGGCAGGCTGGCAGCAGATACAGAGGGCAGGCTGGCAGCAGATACGGGGGGCAGGCTGGCAGCAGATACAGGGGGCAGGCTGGCAGCAGATACAGAGGGCAGGCTGGCAGCAGATACAGAGGGCAGGCTGGCAGCAGATACAGGGGGCAGGCTGGTAGCAGATACAGAGGGCAGGCTGGCAGCAGATACAGGGGGCAGGCTGGCAGCAGATACAGGGGGCAGGCTGGCAGCAGATACAGAGGGCAGGCTGGCAGCAGATACAGGGGGCAGGCTGGCAGCAGATACAGAGGGCAGGCTGGCAGCAGATACAGAGGGCAGGCTGGCAGCAGATACAGAGGGCAGGCTGGCAGCAGATACAGGGGGAAGGCTGGCAGCAGATACAGAGGGCAGGCTGGCAGCAGATACAGGGGGCAGGCTGGCAGCAGATACAGGGGGCAGGCTGGCAGCAGATACAGGGGGCAGGCTGGCAGCAGATACAGGGGGCAGGCTGGCAGCAGATACAGGGGGCAGGCTGGCAGCAGATACAGAGGGCAGGCTGGCAGCAGATACAGGGGGAAGGCTGGCAGCAGATACAGAGGGCAGGCTGGCAGCAGATACAGGGGGCAGGCTGGCAGCAGATACAGGGGGCAGGCTGGCAGCAGATACAGAGGGCAGGCTGGCAGCAGATACAGGGGGCAGGCTGGCAGCAGATACAGGGGGCAGGCTGGCAGCAGATACAGGGGGCAGGCTGGCAGCAGATACAGAGGGCAGGCTGGCAGCAGATACAGAGGGCAGGCTGGCAGCAGATACAGGGGGCAGGCTGGCAGCAGATACAGAGGGCAGGCTGGCAGCAGATACAGGGGGCAGGCTGGCAGCAGATACAGAGGGCAGGCTGGCAGCAGATACAGAGGGCAGGCTGGCAGCAGATACAGGGGGCAGGCTGGCAGCAGATACAGGGGGCAGGCTGGCAGCAGATACAGAGGGCAGGCTGGCAGCAGATACAGAGGGCAGGCTGGCAGCAGATACAGGGGGCAGGCTGGCAGCAGATACAGGGGGCAGGCTGGCAGCAGATACAGAGGGCAGGCTGGCAGCAGATACAGGGGGCAGGCTGGCAGCAGATACAGAGGGCAGGCTGGCAGCAGATACAGGGGGCAGGCTGGCAGCAGATACAGGGGGCAGGCTGGCAGCAGATACAGAGGGCAGGCTGGCAGCAGATACGGGGGGCAGGCTGGCAGCAGATACAGGGGGCAGGCTGGCAGCAGATACAGGGGGCAGGCTGGCAGCAGATACAGGGGGCAGGCTGGCAGCAGATACAGGGGGCAGGCTGGCAGCAGATACAGAGGGCAGGCTGGCAGCAGATACGGGGGGCAGGCTGGCAGCAGATACAGGGGGCAGGCTGGCAGCAGATACAGGGGGCAGGCTGGCAGCAGATACAGAGGGCAGGCTGGCAGCAGATACAGGGGGCAGGCTGGTAGCAGATACAGAGGGCAGGCTGGCAGCAGATACAGGGGGCAGGCTGGCAGCAGATACAGAGGGCAGGCTGGCAGCAGATACAGGGGGCAGGCTGGCAGCAGATACAGAGGGCAGGCTGGCAGCAGATACAGAGGGCAGGCTGGCAGCAGATACAGAGGGCAGGCTGGCAGCAGATACAGGGGGAAGGCTGGCAGCAGATACAGAGGGCAGGCTGGCAGCAGATACAGGGGGCAGGCTGGCAGCAGATACAGGGGGCAGGCTGGCAGCAGATACAGGGGGCAGGCTGGCAGCAGATACAGGGGGCAGGCTGGCAGCAGATACAGAGGGCAGGCTGGCAGCAGATACAGGGGGAAGGCTGGCAGCAGATACAGAGGGCAGGCTGGCAGCAGATACAGGGGGCAGGCTGGCAGCAGATACAGGGGGCAGGCTGGCAGCAGATACAGGGGGCAGGCTGGCAGCAGATACAGGGGGCAGGCTGGCAGCAGATACAGGGGGCAGGCTGGCAGCAGATACAGGGGGCAAGCTGGCAGCAGATACGGGGGGCAGGCTGGCAGCAGATACAGAGGGCAGGCTGGCAGCAGATACGGGGGGCAGGCTGGCAGCAGATACAGGGGGCAGGCTGGCAGCAGATACAGGGGGCAGGCTGGCAGCAGATACAGGGGGCAGGCTGGCAGCAGATACAGAGGGCAGGCTGGCAGCAGATACAGGGGGCAGGCTGGCAGCAGATACAGAGGGCAGGCTGGCAGCAGATACAGGGGGCAGGCTGGCAGCAGATACAGGGGGCAGGCTGGCAGCAGATACAGAGGGCAGGCTGGCAGCAGATACAGAGGGCAGGCTGGCAGCAGATACAGGGGGCAGGCTGGCAGCAGATACAGGGGGCAGGCTGGCAGCAGATACAGGGGGCAGGCTGGCAGCAGATACAGAGGGCAGGCTGGCAGCAGATACAGGGGGCAGGCTGGCAGCAGATACAGGGGGCAGGCTGGCAGCAGATACAGGGGGCAGGCTGGCAGCAGATACAGAGGGCAGGCTGGCAGCAGATACAGGGGGCAGGCTGGCAGCAGATACAGGGGGCAGGCTGGCAGCAGATACAGAGGGCAGGCTGGCAGCAGATACAGAGGGCAGGCTGGCAGCAGATACAGGGGGCAGGCTGGTAGCAGATACAGAGGGCAGGCTGGCAGCAGATACAGGGGGCAGGCTGGCAGCAGATACAGAGGGCAGGCTGGCAGCAGATACAGGGGGCAGGCTGGCAGCAGATACAGAGGGCAGGCTGGCAGCAGATACAGAGGGCAGGCTGGCAGCAGATACAGAGGGCAGGCTGGCAGCAGATACAGGGGGAAGGCTGGCAGCAGATACAGAGGGCAGGCTGGCAGCAGATACAGGGGGCAGGCTGGCAGCAGATACAGGGGGCAGGCTGGCAGCAGATACAGGGGGCAGGCTGGCAGCAGATACAGGGGGCAGGCTGGCAGCAGATACAGGGGGCAAGCTGGCAGCAGATACGGGGGGCAGGCTGGCAGCAGATACAGAGGGCAGGCTGGCAGCAGATACGGGGGGCAGGCTGGCAGCAGATACAGGGGGCAGGCTGGCAGCAGATACAGGGGGCAGGCTGGCAGCAGATACAGGGGGCAGGCTGGCAGCAGATACAGAGGGCAGGCTGGCAGCAGATACAGGGGGCAGGCTGGCAGCAGATACAGAGGGCAGGCTGGCAGCAGATACAGGGGGCAGGCTGGCAGCAGATACAGGGGGCAGGCTGGCAGCAGATACAGAGGGCAGGCTGGCAGCAGATACAGAGGGCAGGCTGGCAGCAGATACAGGGGGCAGGCTGGCAGCAGATACAGGGGGCAGGCTGGCAGCAGATACAGGGGGCAGGCTGGCAGCAGATACAGAGGGCAGGCTGGCAGCAGATACAGGGGGCAGGCTGGCAGCAGATACAGGGGGCAGGCTGGCAGCAGATACAGGGGGCAGGCTGGCAGCAGATACAGAGGGCAGGCTGGCAGCAGATACAGGGGGCAGGATGGCAGCAGATACAGGGGGCAGGCTGGCAGCAGATACAGAGGGCAGGCTGGCAGCAGATACAGGGGGCAGGCTGGCAGCAGATACAGGGGGCAGGCTGGCAGCAGATACAGAGGGCAGGCTGGCAGCAGATACAGGGGGCAGGCTGGCAGCAGATACAGGGGGCAGGCTGGCAGCAGATACGGGGGGCAGGCTGGCAGCAGATACAGGGGGCAGGCTGGCAGCAGATACAGGGGGCAGGCTGGCAGCAGATACAGGGGGCAGGCTGGCAGCAGATACAGAGGGCAGGCTGGCAGCAGATACAGGGGGCAGGCTGGCAGCAGATACAGAGGGCAGGCTGGCAGCAGATACAGGGGGCAGGCTGGCAGCAGATACAGGGGGCAGGCTGGCAGCAGATACAGAGGGCAGGCTGGCAGCAGATACAGAGGGCAGGCTGGCAGCAGATACAGGGGGCAGGCTGGCAGCAGATACAGGGGGCAGGCTGGCAGCAGATACAGGGGGCAGGCTGGCAGCAGATACAGAGGGCAGGCTGGCAGCAGATACAGGGGGCAGGCTGGCAGCAGATACAGGGGGCAGGCTGGCAGCAGATACAGGGGGCAGGCTGGCAGCAGATACAGAGGGCAGGCTGGCAGCAGATACAGGGGGCAGGATGGCAGCAGATACAGGGGGCAGGCTGGCAGCAGATACAGAGGGCAGGCTGGCAGCAGATACAGGGGGCAGGCTGGCAGCAGATACAGGGGGCAGGCTGGCAGCAGATACAGAGGGCAGGCTGGCAGCAGATACAGGGGGCAGGCTGGCAGCAGATACAGGGGGCAGGCTGGCAGCAGATACGGGGGGCAGGCTGGCAGCAGATACAGGGGGCAGGCTGGCAGCAGATACAGAGGGCAGGCTGGCAGCAGATACAGGGGGCAGGCTGGCAGCAGATACAGGGGGCAGGCTGGCAGCGGATACAGGGGGCAGGCTGGCAGCAGATACAGGGGGCAGGCTGGCAGCAGATACAGGGGGCAGGCTGGCAGCAGATACGGGGGGCAGGCTGGCAGCAGATACAGGGGGCAAGCTGGCAGCAGACATAGACACAGGAGACAAACTGGAAGGAGATGCAGAGGGCAGGCTGGCAACAGACACACCAGAGGATGTTGAAACATTTGAAGCCCCACCAGCCAGACCCAATCCTGTGGGTGAATCACCCATGGTCCGGTGCCCACCAAGTTCAGCAAGCCCCGAGCCCAGGATAGGTGCCAGGATGACAGTTGAGGCTGGCGCTACCTCATCCTTTCCAGGACAAGGCGCACCAAAACCTTGCTTGCCCCCTGGCACAGCAATATCAGTGCCCTCCACAGGATGGGTAACTATGGGAGCTTCACACTGAGCTGCCTTCTGTTACCTGCTGGTAGTCGCCCTCTGGCAACTCTCCTCCACTGCACACCAACGCTGCACGCACCTGACAAGCTGCTCCAGGCAAGGGTGTTATGGATGCTGGTTCCGGGGTTCCCAGCTCTGCCACTGCTGCAGCCTGAGGTGGAGGCATAGCTGATAATTCCATTGTCTCCATGGTCTGGTTGGAGCACTGCATGCTTTTAAATCGCTGTTCATTCTTATACTTCTCCTGGATGGCCCCACTGTTTTGCTTCATGAAGGTAACTAATTTTTCCTGTTCCTTTACTCTGGACTCAATTTCAGCCAGTTCTGCCTTCCCAGAGCGGTGATCCGACCCCGTGCCTTGCTGATATCCACGCGCTTTTTCTTCAATACCATCTTAAGTTTAGACAGCTTTTCTTCCTCCTTCGCCTTCACATCTAGGATGTTGGTGCATACACGACTGCGAAAAGCCGATAAGCTCTCACCGGGCTGGGGCACTGTGGTGGAACTAGTGCTGCTGGTGGAAGCAGTCCCGGGATCCGGAGGTTTAATATTCCTCCGGGGGTAACGACGAGACTCACCCCCGGAATCCTCCATCTTGCCTGGGATAGGACTCCCAGCAAGGCCTCTGGCTTCACAACTCTCGGCTCACAGCTCTCCAGCTGCAGGTAATCAGGGAGGAACTACTCACAACAGGAGGTGACGGCACCCCCCTGATTACCCTAATAGATTGTAAGCTCTTCTCCTTCTGTATCCTTCCTTATACCCTAATAGAGTGTAAGCTCTTCTCCTTCTGTATCCTCCCTTATACCCTAATAGAGTGCAAGCTCTTCTCCTTCTGTATCCTCCCTTATACCCTAATAGAGTGTAAGCTCTTCTCCTTCTGTATCCTCCCTTATACCCTAATAGAGTGCAAGCTCTTCTCCTTCTGTATCCTCTCTTATACCCTAATAGAGTGTAAGCTCTTCTCCTTCTGTATCCTCCCTTATACCCTAATAGAGTGTAAGCTCTTCTCCTTCTGTATCCTCCCTTATACCCTAATAGATTGTAAGCTCTTCTCCTCCTGTATCCTCCCTTATACCCTAAATAGAGTGTAAGCTCTTCTCCTCCTGTATCCTCCCTTATACCCTAATAGATTGTAAGCTCTTCTCCTTCTGTATCCTCCCTTATACCCTAATAGATTGTAAGCTCTTCTCCTCCTGTATCCTCCCTTATACCCTAAATAGAGTGTAAGCTCTTCTCCTCCTGTATCCTCCCTTATACCCTAATAGAGTGTAAGCTCTTCTCCTTCTGTATCCTCCCTTATATCCTAATAGAGTGTAAGCTCTTCTCCTTCTGTATCCTCCCTTATACCCTAATAGAGTGTAAGCTCTTCTCCTTCTGTATCCTCCCTTATACCCTAATAGAGTGTAAGCTCTTCTCCTTCTGTATCCTCCCTTATACCCTAATAGAGTGTAAGCTCTTCTCCTTCTGTATCCTCCCTTATACCCTAATAGATTGTAAGCTCTTCTCCTTCTGTATCCTCCCTTATACCCTAATAGAGTGTAAGCTCTTCTCCTTCTGTATCCTCCCTTATACCCTAATAGATTGTAAGCTCTTCTCCTCCTGTATCCTCCCTTATATCCTAATAGAGTGTAAGCTCTTCTCCTTCTGTATCCTCCCTTATACCCTAATAGAGTGTAAGCTCTTCTCCTTCTGTATCCTCCCTTATACCCTAATAGAGTGTAAGTTTCATTGATGGGCCCCAATCACAAAGTTAAAGGAACAAAGACGTCACCCGGAGAGCTGTTCCCATTCTGTCTCTGCGCATTACAGGCGGCCACATTAACTAAACTGCGCCGCAATTACCCGGCCGTCTACAGCGCCAAAATCTCCCGCAGCCATTTATTCCGCGCTTTTATTTGGGTTTTTTTTTTTTTTTTTATTGTTAAGTGAGAATCCCCTCCGGAGCGCTTCTCTCTTCCCGCTCTGGAAAGCGTTGCTGGCAGATCCCGGACGCCCTCCATACACCCAGCAAGGGCAGCGCGGCAAGGAGGGAAATATCAATAATTCACCTTAAAACCGACTTTATATCAAAGTCAAGCGGTGAGAAGGCCAGAACGCGGTGAATTAATGAGGCGTGCGATGGCGGCGGCACACGCCAGAAGCCCGAGAGGCTAACGCGCTCCACACCAAAATGCCAGAACCGAATGTAAGTGGATATTCCCAAATCGGACCTGGCTTTTTTTTTTTTTAATTCATTGTAGTTCATTTTTTCTATAGTACAGGCTACCATCGGCGCTCTAACCCCTCCCCACCCTGAATACTCACCTAACCCACCACCAGATCTCTATGTAATGGGGTCCTAGAAGTAGTAGCACACACTGCAGCAACCCTTCCTCACTCTATTGATAGTTTTATATACAGGCATATAGGTTCCCAACCAAACCCATTTATTTTTCTGTCTGTGAGCCCAGCTTCCTGCTTGGTCATTGGAGAAAGGATTGTCTTTTCTTAAAGAGGCATTCCGCCTTACGGCAATCCCCATTCCGATTCCTTTATGACCCTATATTTCACTGTATTCCCCCTTATGCCCCTATATTTTTCTATATTCCCCTTTATCTCCATATATTTCTCTATATTCCCCTTTATGGTCCTTTATTTCTCTATATTCCCTATTATGCCCCTATATTTCTCTATATTATGCCCCTATATTTTGCTGAGTTCCCCTTTATTCCTCTATATATAACCATATTCCCCTTTATGCCCCTGCAGTTCTCTATATTCCCCTTTGTGTCCCTATATTTCTTTGTATTCCCCTTTATTTCTCTGCATTTATTTTTTTGCCCCTGTATTTCTCTTCATCCCCCTTTATCTCTCTATATTCATCTTTATGCCCCTATATTTCTCTACATTCCCCTTTATGTCCCTATATTTTTCTATATTCATCTTTATGCCCCTATACTTCTCTATATTCCCCCTTATGCCCCTATATTTCTCTACATTCCCCTTTATCTCTCTATATTCATCTTTATGCCCCTATATTTCTCTACATTCCCCTTTATGCCCCTATATTTTTCTATATTCATCTTTATGCCCCTATACTTCTCTATATTCCCCCTTATGCCCCTATATTTCTCTTCATCCCCCTCTCTCTCTCTATATTCATCTTTATGCCCCTATATTTCTCTACATTCCCCTTTATGCCCCTATATTTTTTCTATATTCATCTTTATGCCCCTATACTTCTCTATATTTCCCCTTATGCCCCTATATTTCTCTACATTCCCCTTTATCTCTCTATATTCATCTTTATGCCCCTATATTTCTCTACATTCCCCTTTATGTCCCTATATTTTTCTATATTCATCTTTATGCCCCTATACTTCTCTATATTCCCCCTTATGCCCCTATATTTCTCTACATTCCCCTTTATCTCTCTGTATTCATCTTTATGCCCCTATATTTCTCTACATTCCCCTTTATGTCCCTATATTTCTCTACATTCCCCTTTATCTCTCTATATTCATCTTTATGCCCCTATATTTCTCTACATTCCCCTTTATGCCCCTATATTTTTCTATATTCATCTTTATGCCCCTATACTTCTCTATATTCCCCCTTATGCCCCTATATTTCTCTACATTCCCCTTTATCTCTCTATATTCATCTTTATGCCCCTATATTTCTCTACATTCCCCTTTATGCCCCTATATTTTTCTATATTCATCTTTATGCCCCTATACTTCTCTATATTCCCCCTTATGCCCCTATATTTCTCTTCATCCCCCTTTATCTCTCTATATTCATCTTTATGCCCCTATATTTCTCTACATTCCCCTTTATGCCCCTATATTTTTCTATATTCATCTTTATGCCCCTATGCTTCTCTATATTCCCCCTTATGCCCCTATATTTCTCTTCATCCCCCTTTATCTCTCTATATTCATCTTTATGCCCCTATATTTCTCTACATTCCCCTTTATGTCCCTATATTTTTCTATATTCATCTTTATGCCCCTATACTTCTCTATATTCCCCCTTATGCCCCTATATTTCTCTTCATCCCCCTTTATCTCTCTATATTCCCCCTTATGCCCCTATATTTCTCTTCATCCCCCTTTATCTCTCTATATTCATCTTTATGCCCCTATATTTCTCTACATTCCCCTTTATGCCCCTATATTTTTTTATATTCATCTTTATGCCCCTATACTTCTCTATATTCCCCCTTATGCCCCTATATTTCTCTATGTTCCCCTATATTTCTTTATATTCATCTTTATGTCACTATATTTCTCTATATTCCCCTATATTTCCATACCTGTCCCCAGGTTTTACTGCTATCTGTCCCTATATTTCCATACCTGTCCTAGTTTACCGGCAGGTAGGTGTGGCTGGTCACTGATTGCCAGCTCCTCAGCCCGGGCGATGCACGGCCGCGCAGAGAGCATGACGCCAGCTTCCCTCCTTTTTTTTCAGTGTGCGTCGCCGGGAATCGGATCTCTCTCCGCAGGATCGCGTTTGCACCGAGTCATCAGTTTTTCCCGCTAATGGCTTCTGGATGCGATCGCGCTCGCGGATGCCCGTATGGATTTTAGATCAAATCTCACAATTAATGTTAAGCTGAGACCAGAGGTCCGGGCTCGGCAGCGGCGGGGGGCGAGAGGTGCCAGATGGGGGCCGGCACAGCTCTTAAACCGGACCTTCATCATGATTTAATGAAAAGCCCAAACCCTTAAAAAAGCATCTAACATTAATATATTTTAGTTTTTAGTCACTTACTTATTATTCTTTCCCCCACTGGGCTGCAACTCTGTTCAGGACTCTAGGATACGGGCGCCGCCATCTTGACTCAGAAGCATCACATACTGAGGAGAGGAGAGCAGGATAAAGTACAGGAGGCGGGGTTATAGCTGTGCTTTGCACAGACAGAGCAGAGCTGGGGTCAGGGAAAGGACAGCAATCCCAGAATGCAGAGCGACACAGTCAAAAGACACTTGAAGACTGCCTGATGCTCCATGAGCCGCCATCTTGGATGTTTAAAGGCTCATAACAAGCACTGGATGCAGGTAGGATGATTTTTAATGTGGGCAATCTGTATGTACAGAGGGGGAAACATATCAGATAGGCTCTTATTCAGGGTGAGGGTCCGGATTAATGTGAGCAATCTGTATGTACAGTGTGTGGGGAACATATAAAATATGCTCATATTCAGGGTGAGGGTCCGCTTTAAGTCCGGCGATTAATTACCAAGAATGGAGGCCTACGGGGAACGAGAAGATCTGATCCTTTCTAATCGTGTGAACCTGTGCTGCACGGGGCAACCAATAAGGGGTTAAAAAAAAGTAGCCGCATCCTGACTCGCCTCTAGCCCTGTGCGCGCCCACACTGGCAGGCTGATTCACGACTAGCGCCAGGTAACGGCGTCTGTACAGCGGTGCTAAGAGTGACCGCTAGCGGTCGCTGTGATCGGCTATGGTTCGCTGTTACCGAGCGCCTCAGTCACTGGCCAGCATTGATGAATTTGATGTGTGAGTCGCTATAACACCAGTACAGCGCTATATGGGAGCGAACGGTAGCGACTGGTCAGTGTGAGCGACTCACAACCATATTCATCAAAAAAACAGCCTCTGGATCTGGTCGCTGTAGCATAGAGCCCCAGACGCTGTGTGATTAAAGTCTGTTCTTGATCACATATCCACTAGTAATATCAAAATCCTGGGTTTTGGTTCACTTTAAAGCGGAAGTAAAGTAAGCGTAACAGTGAATTGACGAGAGTAGAAGCGAGGCCGAGTCTGAGCCCGGGTGGTGGTGACCGACATTTTTACTCCATTCATCTCTATTTATTTTCATTTTGAATGTAAATTTAATACAAAATTATTATCGGATTAACCCCAAAAATACACAGCGTGCCCCTGGTAAGCGCTGGTTTAATTAATTAATTCAACTGTGACGTAATAATAACAGAGAAAAAATGTTTGGAAGAAAAAAAAAACTCTCTTTAAACTCCTTTCAGCTGCTGAAGTTCTTTCTCTCTCCAGCTGCCCTACTTAGGAAGCAGTTAGATCCGAAACGTCGGGGTGTTTAGGAGGAATATTGCTCTCGGAAGGGAAGCTATTCAATCTTTATTGGAGAGAGAGACACAGGCCCCGCCTCCACCTGGGGGTCTCTGGGGGAGAGGAGTCATCTCTGTCTCAGTAAGTGCCCTCAGGGGCCCCATTGCTGTAAATGTAGCTGCAGTGGAACAATACAATGGGGGTGAAATGACCGGAGAGGCTCACGACTCCCCCAGGAGCCATGTATCATACAGTATAGTATGAGCTCTGTCTCATAAGACCCTATAGCCTGTTCCTGGGGCATTATACTGAGCCGGGGGGGGGGGGGGTGGCTGAGAGACGAAACCCCCCCGAGCTCCTGTGGCTGTGGCGCCGAATATTTCCCAACATATATATACATAGTGGTTAGGGAACTGACTTTGTCACAGGAGGGGGGCAGGTTTGATTC
>CM051239.1:428722364-428972364 GCA_027917425.1 Gastrophryne carolinensis
ACTGGAGCCTAAACTCTCTATAGTTTGTAATGGGGCCCAGGCCCTCCATTGTCTGTGCAGTGGCCAGCACTGAATGCTGCAACAGCTGCCTTACGGCTGAAGGTTTGTCATAATTGCACCACAGTGCTTAATGCACATTTGCCCTGCATTCGTAGGTTTTAAGTATAAAGGTTTCCCCCCAGTGGTTAAGAAGTGTATTACATGTCAGGCCAATGCCACATACTGTATGTTATTTATTGGTTCCTCCAACTGTCAATTAAGCTGATGCAAAGTGAAGTCTATGACTCCTCTGTCACCTGACCATTCCAACCAATGGCAGGCCAGAGGGAGCCAGTTTCCTCCAGTCAGCCCCTGTACCTGGGAGTCTGCTGTGAGCACCAGAGGAGTGAGCATCTCTGCTCCTCTGTCTTCTTCACCTCGGCCATCCTGCTAGGCCTGAGGCCCTGTCTTCTCCTTATCCAGACCTCCTGCAAGCTGGAGGAATCCCCCCACGTCAGCAACCTACTTCAGTGGGACAATCTTCTTACAGTCTGCGCCCATTGTCTGGTGGAACTAGAAGTTAGAGGGTCACCCCGGTCCACCATAGCTACACTGACTTCCAAGTCAGCTCCACTGCGTCATTGCCTGATCCTCAGAGCACATGGCAGCGTCTTATCCGAATCCAGCCATCTCTCAGACGTGTCCTTCCAGCTAAAGCCTCAGACTACAGGATCAGGTCTGTAAACTCTTTTAAAAGTCTTCTAATGTCATCCCTTGATAGTACTACTACTCCCAGCATCTCTACAGCCCTAAGGCTTCAGCATAGACTCTCTCACTCTGCATCAGCAATCACTAAAGCTGTTTAAACTTGCTAAAGTTACCCTGGTTGCATCCAGAGGAAAGGACTGACTCTTGTTCCAGCAATAAAAGCAACGTTGTTTATCCGAACCCTGGCATTGCTTTCTGTAGTGGGTGCCTTGACTAGGATACAGCGGGAACTACATTGGTTAACTAGCCCTGGGGTCAAGACTACTAGCCACCAAACCCTCGAGCCATACACCGTGACAAGTGTACTCCATAGGCTATCCCCAGGGGGTTATCACAATTTTTGGCGTCACGAACAGGATTTCACCTCTGTGCCATGTTGATTTTCTACGATATTGTTGGACTCTGTCAAGATATTGCATTATAAAGCCAACTAAGGGATTTACAAGTGTGCCTGATGATTTTTCCTGTGTTTTCAACTAGTTTGGAGGACATTTTCTGCTCGTTGCTAGGGGCAACCGCACTAGAATTTCATGCTGCGCAACATCCTGGGCCTGAAGGAGTTAATTTTACCGCTGCCGATGCGCAGGAAACTGAGCCCTCCATAGACTTTACTGCAGGCACTCCTGATTGGCTAATGCTTCTCTCTGCGCTTACCGTCTCTAGGCAGACCGGGGGGTGGAGTTTGCTGCCTGGGTCCTCCGACTCCGCTCACCGCAACCGACTGGAGCTCTGCAGGCCTGTCTGCGTTGTTGGGGGGAAGGATTACACCGCCGGACAAGCTTAAAAAGGGAACCCGGAAGTGACGGCTGCCCTGTACTTCGGCTGACTGGCGCTGCCCCTAGCGCTGCACTGCCCGTCTCATCACCCGCTCCGCTCTGCTGTTACTGTATCCACAGCTCCTCTACTGCTCCAGTCCCTTGTCAGCAATCCTGCAATTCCCCATGTTAGTACCTCAGTGTGGCCGCACCAGTACCATAGCAACCAACACCGCTACTCCCATCATCCGCTCTGCATGGTTCCAGACTGATCAGCCTGCGTTCATCTCCAGCTAAGTAGCCTATTCTATTATATTATTGCTGGGCTTATCACAAAGAGGGGGAGCACCTGACCAAGAACTGTATTCTGCAAGCCACAAATTTCTTAAAGTGACAGGCACCAATTATTTTCTTAAAGAGACAGTAAAATTTTCTTAAAGAGAAACAAAAATTTTTCACAATGTCTACTACTGATAATAGTGACCCTGTTGCTGCTAATAGTCCTTCTACCTCATCTGCTAGTGGTGCTGCACCACCGGCTGTTGCCAATAGCAACGTACCTGCACCCACAGTTGCTACAGGAGTGCCATTTTTTATTGGAACCTCTGGCCTCCCAAACTACAGGGGAGAACCACATACTCTAGCTGCCTTTAGGGAGAAAATTACCCGCACGCTTGAACTTGTCTCATTGTCTCCCAATCAGCAGGTACAATTACTCATAGGCCAACTTGAAGGGTCCGCTGCTGAAGAAGTTCGTTCATGGCCAGCTACCGAGAAAACCAGTGTGCAACAGATCCTTGACCGCCTGGGGAAGGAATTTGAGGTACAGTCACCTACAGAAGTCCGCCTAAAATTCTACGACCGACGACAGAGGTCTGGGGAGACCCTACGTGAGTACGCATTAGCGCTTCAAAGCGCGTTCAGAACACTACAGCAGGTCGACACCATTGACCCTTCAGCTGCTGAAAGTATTATTACTGATCGCTTCATAGAAGGAGTGGACTCTAGACTTATCCAAAGCCAGTTACGCATGCTAGCCGCACAGAACCCCAGGATGCCTTTCCTTGATTTCAAAGCTCTAGCCTTGCGAGTGATAGGAACTGACTCTCCTTGTACTAGTTATACTCCAACTCCATATTCTCCAGACCTGGCTGGTGGGATTTCTGTTATTGCACCCTTACCTGCTGCTTCACCATTGCAAGCTACACAAGCAGCGCAGACCACTATACCTGTTAACACTGCTGTCACCACTGATACCCTTGCACAAGTAGTTGACTCACTCTGCCAAGCTCTGAAAGAATTAAAGGGACACTCTTCTACTTCCTTACGTGAGTCATCACCTAGCAGAACTTCGTCTCCTGAGCCACGTACTGATCATCCAAACCCTGATAGGCCCCCGCCACCAAGGTTTGCATCACGTGAACGGCCTTACTGCTCCTATTGCCGTCGCACTGGACACTATAGATCCCAATGCTTTCAGTTAAACAGGCTACCCCTGAGTCCAAGGGCCGTCACTCGGGAGGTAGAACCACAGGCCCAGAGGAACCGCAATGGTTTTCAAGTTTCCTATCGCAATGCCCGCATGTAACCATCTGGATTGACAATGTCCCACTAGAAGCCCTTGTGGATACAGGTTCTCAAGTTACCACTATTCCCAGGCACATCTTTGAGGAACATTGGGACCCTAGTGTATTATGTCCGGTTGGGAAGTCCAAGTTACAATTGATTGCGAGCAATGGTCAGCCCATTCCACAACTAGGCTACTGGGAGCCTACCATACGCATTGGTGACCGCAAACTTACCAGACAAGGTGTGATAGTTACTGAGGCTCAGGGAGATAGCACTGTTATAGTCTTAGGCATGAATGTTATACGTCATGTATTTGTTGAATTGTTACATGCCTTACATGCTTCTTTACCCAATGCTTCCTCCCACTATAAGCAGGCCATACAGAAAACAATCAAAGCGCTCACCGCTCAGCAGAAGTTTGTGAATGAACGTGGAGAAATTTGCAGAGTCCGCACGAAAGATGCTCGCCCAATCACACTCAAACCTAACAGTGAAACAGTTATCTGGTGCAGAGTACGTCCAGGTCTGGATAACGCTGACTACGAAGCTCTACTTGACTCCACTGAAGTTGATGGCCAACCTCTCGTCAAAGCGGCAAGGTGCATCGTGACAGTCACAAATGGCCAGGTTCCTGTACGTCTTGTTAATCTTAGTGACTCCTCCATTGACCTCTACAAGTTCACCACAGTGGCTATGCTCTACCATCTTGACTCAGATGACATCGTCAGTGAAGAGACCATCGCCTACCAAAAATCAAAGCTTCCTCAAAAGACTCTAACGGCACCCATACTCATTGGTGGGATGAACTTAACATTGGAGACTCTAACACTCCTGCTGAATATATTAATGGAGTTCGCAAAGTGGCCAAAAGACATCACGAAGCCTTCAGTAAGCATTCCCTTGATTTTGGCAGAACCAACCTCATACAGCACAAGATCAATACTGGCGACCATCCGCCCATCAAGGAGAAGCATCGGCCTATTCCTCCTACCAGCTATCAACAGGTCAAGAAACTTATCAAAGAGATGAAGGATACAGGAGTTATCCAGGAGAGCCAGAGTCCATGGGCTGCTCCTATTGTCCTAGTCCGCAAGAAGGATGGGAATATTCGTTTCTGTGTCGATTACAGGAAACTCAACAACATCACGCACAAAGACGCCTACCCATTACCCCGCATCGAAGAATCCATCGCTGCTTTGGGCACAGCTGCCTACTTCTCGACACTAGATCTCACCAGTGGTTACTGGCAAGTACCAATGGCACCTGAGGATAGAGAGAAGACAGCCTTTACCACCCCGATGGGACTCTACGAGTTTACAAGTATGCCATTCGGGTTGTGCAACGCCCCTGCTACCTTTCAGCGATTAATGGAAAGATGCCTCGGTCACGTGAATTTCCAAAGCGTCTTACTCTATCTTGACGACGTGATTGTCTACTCACGTACCTACGAAGATCACATTAATCATCTGGCAGAAGTGTTCCAGGTACTAATCGATCATGGCCTAAAAATCAAGCCTTCAAAGTGTCACCTCCTCAAGCCGCAAGTAAACTACTTGGGACACGTCGTGAGTGCTGAAGGAATACAGCCCGACCCCGAGAAAGTATCTGCAGTGGAAAATTGGGACACGCCCAGAACAGTAAAGGAAGTCAGAAGTTTCCTCGGTTTTGCAGGCTATTACCGCCGCTTCATACCACACTTTGCGCAAATAGCGGAACCACTCACCGAACTACTTCGTGGTTGCCCTCGAGAGAGCTACAACAGAAGGCTTCCTATTGAATGGTCTGATCGCCAAGAAACAGCGTTCAAAACCCTAAAAGCCTTGCTGACTTCGCCTCCAATCTTGGCCTATCCTGACTATAACCATCCATTTCGTCTCTACACCGACGCAAGTTTCCAAGGCCTAGGAGCAGTCTTGTCGCAAGTTCAGGACAACAAAGAAAGGGTTATAGCCTACGCAAGCCGAAGCCTAAGAGGAGCGGAAAAGAACGACAGCAACTATAGTTCTTTTAAGCTAGAGCTGCTAGCCCTAGTGTGGGCCATCACTGAAAAGTTTAAGGACTATCTCGCGGCCACACCGTTTACTGTCTTCACTGACAACAACCCGCTAGCACACCTCAACACCGCACGGCTTGGCGCCCTTGAGCAACGCTGGGCGTCCCGATTGGCAAGTTTCACCTTCGAGATCAAATACCGAAGTGGGAAGACAAACATCAACGCTGACTTGCTGTCCCGTCTGCCAAAAGGTGAAGAGCCACCAGAAGATGACGATTGGGAAGATGTTGAGATGCCTCCCTTCTACCAAAGATTTGCCACACAAAATGCCATCACTGCGACCAAGGCAGATGGAGAGCCTCAACAAAAGTCTGACCCATATCAAGAAACATCCCGATGGCAGACCATCCAAGACGAGTCAAGAGTTCTTGGAGCAATCTACGACTACCTATCCACTGGTAGAGTTCCAGTCAGAATCAAGAGACCCTATCCTGACATTGAATTGAGACGTCTCTGGAGGCAAAGGAAAAGATTATTCCTCAATAAAGGCCTCATCCTGAGAAATTCATTGGATCCAGTTTCAGGCGAGAGACGCCACCAAATACTCATACCAAGACGTGATGCCAAGATAGTGCTCGATGCATATCATGACCAGTCAGGCCATTTCGGTGTTCATAAGACCGAAGCAACCATCCGCCAAAGATTCTATTGGATCGGCATGAGAACCGACATAGAAAATTGGTGCAATGAATGCCCTGCATGCAATATATCCAAAGCTGGGAGAAAAGAAGCAAGAGCACCCTTGCATCCCATCACTTCCAACAGACCAAACCAACTTGTTGCCTTAGATCACGTGAAACTGTGTCCAACCAGGTCCGGATACACGTATGCCTTAACTATGGTCGACCACTATTCAAAGTGGGTAGTGGTAGTTCCGGTGAGAGACCTAACTGCCAGGACCACAGCCATCACATTCTACCGCGAATATGTGAAACACTACGGCTGTCCAGAGTCTGTACTCACTGATCGTGGACCAGCATTCGAATCCCAACTGTTCCAAGAGTTATGCTCCTACCACGAGTGCAAGAAACTCCGTACCACGGCGTACCACCCACAAGGGAATGGACTGTGCGAAAAGATAAACCAAGTATTTATCAATATGTTGAGAACAGCATCCGTCACCAAGAAAATCGAATGGCCACACCTACTTGACGAGTTAGTTGAGATATACAATAACACCACCCACTGTTCGACTGGCTATTCTCCGTTCTACCTCATGTTCGGACGCCAAGGCCAACTTCCACAAGATCGTGCTCTAGGAGTACAAGTTCCTGATGACATCAATCCTCTGCCTAACACAGATTGGGTGCGAGAACACCAAAGGAGAATACAGGATGCTAGAGAGATTGTTGATCAGAAGATGAGCGAAGCTCATAGACGCCAAGAAGACTCCTACAACCAGAGAGCCAACGCAACGCCACTCGAAGTGGGAGACAAAGTCTGGCTAAAGAAATATCATCGCTCAGACAAATTGGACTGTTTATGGGAACCTGAGCCCTACAGTGTCACTG
Source organism: Gastrophryne carolinensis (assembly GCA_027917425.1). Classification (NCBI taxonomy): domain Eukaryota; kingdom Metazoa; phylum Chordata; class Amphibia; order Anura; family Microhylidae; genus Gastrophryne; species Gastrophryne carolinensis. Next base: position 428,729,000 of record CM051239.1, read on the forward strand.
CCATTCCTTATCCTGAGTCAGATGTATATGAAGTAAAGAAGCCTGGTATGGCACCTCAAACTGTACACCGTAACCGGTTAAAACTGTGCACCAGAGAAGATATCCAAGCCTTTGCCGCCTCTCCACAAACACCTGTTCGTGTATACCAACCAGCACCAGTAATGCCAACAAAAGAACCCACACTGGAAGAAACCCTGCGATCCACCTCATTTATCATACCGGCAGGATATCAGTGGGTTCCCATGCCAGTTCCTGTACCAGTCGCCCCAACTGCAGCTCCCGTACACATGCCAGTGGAAGAGGAACACTATCATCCTGCTCCGGAACCTGATGAAGAAAGCCCATCGCTGAGACGGTCAGAGCGCTCTACAAAAGGAACACCTCCCATGCGTTACCGAGAGTAACAAACCTATGTGCTACATATTTCTGCTTGTGTATATATATTGTCTGTACATATTTGCCATATACTGCCTTAGTTAGCTAGTTAGTATTTAAAGTAACATGTAAGTCTCACACCTGGTCCCCGACCATGTTCGCAATTCCCAGCCTATGGACTGAGTGGACTTTGTTACCTTGCTTTATTTGTCTTTCCCAAGAGCCTGCAAGAGCCTGTCATGGACAATGGTTTAATTGCCACAGAGAACTCTCGTGCTGCAGAGACACTTCCCAATCCAGTTAACCCAGTTACCAAGCGGTTATTCATATGTTATTGTTCATTTACTGTCGCCGAGGACGGCTCATCTTTTTCGGGGGGTGTATGCAGTGGCCAGCACTGAATGCTGCAACAGCTGCCTTACGGCTGAAGGTTTGTCATAATTGCACCACAGTGCTTAATGCACATTTGCCCTGCATTCGTAGGTTTTAAGTATAAAGGTTTCCCCCCAGTGGTTAAGAAGTGTATTACATGTCAGGCCAATGCCACATACTGTATGTTATTTATTGGTTCCTCCAACTGTCAATTAAGCTGATGCAAAGTGAAGTCTATGACTCCTCTGTCACCTGACCATTCCAACCAATGGCAGGCCAGAGGGAGCCAGTTTCCTCCAGTCAGCCCCTGTACCTGGGAGTCTGCTGTGAGCACCAGAGGAGTGAGCATCTCGGCTCCTCTGTCTTCTTCACCTCGGCCATCCTGCTAGGCCTGAGGCCCTGTCTTCTCCTTATCCAGACCTCCTGCAAGCTGGAGGAATCCCCCCACGTCAGCAACCTACTTCAGTGGGACAATCTTCTTACAGTCTGCGCCCATTGTCTGGTGGAACTAGAAGTTAGAGGGTCACCCCGGTCCACCATAGCTACACTGACTTCCAAGTCAGCTCCACTGCGTCATTGCCTGATCCTCAGAGCACATGGCAGCGTCTTATCCGAATCCAGCCATCTCTCAGACGTGTCCTTCCAGCTAAAGCCTCAGACTACAGGATCAGGTCTGTAAACTCTTTTAAAAGTCTTCTAATGTCATCCCTTGATAGTACTACTACTCTCAGCATCTCTACAGCCCTAAGGCTTCAGCATAGACTCTCTCACTCTGCATCAGCAATCACTAAAGCTGTTTAAACTTGCTAAAGTTACCCTGGTTGCATCCAGAGGAAAGGACTGACTCTTGTTCCAGCAATAAAAGCAACGTTGTTTATCCGAACCCTGGCATTGCTTTCTGTAGTGGGTGCCTTGACTAGGATACAGCGGGAACTACATTGGTTAACTAGCCCTGGGGTCAAGACTACTAGCCACCAAACCCTCGAGCCATACACCGTGACAAGTGTACTCCATAGGCTATCCCCAGGGGGTTATCCCATCTGTACTGGAGCCCAAACTCTCCATAGTTTGTAATGGGGCCCAGGCCCTCCATTGTCTGTACTGGAGCCTAAACTCTCCATAGTTTGTAATGGGGCCCAGGCCCTCCATTGTCTGTACTGGAGCCCAAACTCTCCATAGTTTGTAATGGGGCCCAGGCCCTCCATTGTCTGTACTGTGGCCCACGCCCCTCGTAGTCTGTACTGGGGGCCAGGCCCTACTTTGTATTTACTGGGTATCTAATGTTATGAAAGCTGTATGGCACCAACTAATTGCTGAGTAAATGTGGTGCAAAGCTCTGGATACCACTCAACTAACCAAATAACTATTAGGGGTGGGGATGCCCAAACCCCCAAGGAGTATAAACCAGAGACTTAATATTGCACACTCTATACTAATACCAAGAACATTACTTTATTTAATCCATATAATACAACATTACTAAAGACAATTTAAAAAACATAAAAGACACACACAATATCATAATCTGCCATGGGGGGCGCTGTTGTTCAAGGCTGCCATCAAGATTAATCAATCAATAATAAATAAAACAATACCCACAGCCCTTCTAAGGGCAAAAATCATCAAGTGCATCAAAAACTAATAAACAGTCAGAACAATCCAGTGCCAAAATCTGCAAATTGAGGTAGGTACAAATACATAGAGAAAACACACTTATCTTACATATATAGGGTGTCCGTGATTAGGCCAGCCACTTTTATTTACTGGGGTCAACACTCTGCATTGTATTTACTCGGGCCCATGCCCTCCTTTGTTATTATTGGGACCCATGCCCTCTGTTGTCTGTACTGGGGCCCGCGGCCCACATTGTTTGTAATAGGGCCCACACCTACATTTTCTGTGTTGGGCTTAGACCATTCACTAGCTCCATTCCTTGCTTAGTGTACTGGGGCTGAGGCCCTTCGTAGTTTGTACTGGGGCTCAGGCCTCTCATAGTGTGAACTGGGGCCCAGGCCCTTCGTAGTTTGTACTGGGACTCAGGCCCCTCATAGTGTGAACTGGGGCCCAGGCCCTCAATTGTCTGTACTGGGGCCCACACTCTTTGTTGATTTTACTGCGCCCATGCCCTCCGTTGTTTGTATTGTGCCCATGCCCTCTATTGTCCGTACTGGGTCCCATGCCCTTTACTGTCTGTAATGGGGCCCACACCCTACATTGTCTGTATGGGCCCCCTCTTTGTCGGGGAGGCCGATTCATTAATAGCGCCAGGTAGCGACAGATGAGCGACTGTAGCGTGATTTTTTCAGCGCCAGCCAGTATTCGCTGTGCTTGGCCGGCGTTAGCTTGATGACAGCGACTCAGTCGGTGTGCGGTAATGTTGAATACGGGCTGGGGGGTCGCTGTTTCACAGGTCCAGCGTTGTATGTGAGCGCCTGACAACGAATGGCCAGAGCGAACGGCTAGCTTCATATTCATCAACAAATCACGCTCCGAATGTGCTGTCGCTGTCCATTCCTTGTTTAAACCCCAGAGCGCTGGCGGCGATGTGTATTAACTAGTTTTTAACCCCTAAACAACCATATTTTTTGAATGTAACATTATACATGTTTTTAGAATCATTTTGTAATATGAATACATTAATCTCAGACCTGTTAGATCAATTCTGCACATATTTTTTTAATTTTTTTTTTTTACTTAAAAATAAATCCTAACATTGCAGAAGTGTTCTCCGATTTTTTGACATTAAAAAAATATAAAAAAAAATAATACCAATTAATTATGATTAATTATAGATTGCTCCATTGAAATGCATTGGACATCGCCAGGGAGCGACAGCTCATACCTGGCGCTGTGAGGGAATTTGCAGCGGCGCTGTTCGGTCCAGGCGGCTTCATGATGAATGCCGCGCTAGCCGTCGCTCTCGCCGGCGCTAGCCTCATTTTGCTTGATAAATGCGTCATTGTGACCGCCGCCGGGCGTACTTGAGTCGGTAGTCGCCGTTAGCTGCCGCTACCTGGCGCTCGTCAGACACTACCTGGCGCTATCGCTTGATGAATAAGGGCATAAGTGTTCTCAAGCTCTCCAGCCTTCTGTGACCCACATTCCCTGCTTTGTGTACTGGGGCTGAGACCTTCCGTCGTCTGTATTGGGACCCATGACCTTCGTAGTTTGTACTGGGCCCAGGCCCTCTGTTGTCTGTGCTGGGGCCAAGACCCTCCTCCATTGTCTGTACTGGGGCCCACATGCTTTGTTGTCTTTACTGGGGCCCATACCCTCCGTTGTTTTAATTAGGGCCCATGTCCTCTATGGTCTGTACTAGGGGCCATGCCATACATAGCCTTTAATAGGGACCATGCCTTCCATCATGTGCTGGGATTAGACTATGTACTGGCCCCCCCGGCTACCTGCAACCACCACAGGACTGCCCAGAGCCTAGTGTATCCTCCACCATCTGGAGCTTTGCTGAAGAGGTGGGTTAACATGGTTACAGGCTTTCTGTTGAGTACTTGACCTCCCACACCCTGGGTGGTCGGCGGTTTGTGCCTCTGGTGGTGTAGACAGGTTATTCTTCTTACATGTATGAGTTCCCAGTCTACATACCTTTTCCTGAACCAAAAAATGTCCAAACTGCCCATTCACCTGGGACTGACACGTAAGTAAATGCATAACGTAAATGTTCAAAATTCACGCCTGACGTAATCAATGATGCCATCTGTGATCGTGAAACTTTAAAGACACTGGGTCTTTAGAGCACCTTTTTAACAGATTTATCCAAAACGGCCCCACATTTTTAGGAAATTTAGTTGGAATCTTGAATTTTCCGAAACCTGACACCCGTCTCTTGTAGGGGAGTTTCTTGGCCCCCATACTGAGGTCAGAACTGCATCACAAAAAATGCTACAAAACCTTTCAGTCCTATGATAATAGTGGTGCTTGTGATGGTGGTGACCCCTGGGCAGCATCATGCTGTAGAAGGGTTTTTTTTCTGGGGTGCAGAAAAAATCCTCCGGTTACATCGAAGATTCACAAGCAGGATTACTGGTGAATGCAAACAGCAGACTCAGCCCATATATACGCTTTAACCAGGCTTCCGTTTTATTCTTCTTGCAGGGGGCCTCTGACACATAGGGTTTTTCCTGGACCACCTCCACTGATTGGCCCCTACCTTGTCCAAACTTCCAGGAGTCCGTCCAAGTGGCTTTTTTACCTCACAGTCAACAATAACCAACCAGGCACCAGCCCGTTACAGGGGGTGGTTCTCCATGCTGACCCCTAAGGTCTTCTAGGCAAAACGTTCTGGGGTGCCACTTCACACACCCCTGAAGGTATCTAGCAGTGGTCCCCCTGCTGGGCACTGGCCTTCAGCCTTCACAGATAACTATTTTAACAAAGGTGGAAGCTATTCCACCACCCATTACACTGGGTCTATAGACCACTCGTAACAGATTTATCCAAAACAGCCCCGAATTTTTAGGAAATTCAGACGGAATCTTGAATTTTCCGAAACCTGACGCCCATCTCTTGTAGGGGACAGTTTCTTTGCCCTGTAATGTCCATATGACTGCCCAGCCGAGGTCAGAACTGCATCACGAAAAATGCTACAAAACCATTCGGTCCGATGATGATGGTGGTGCTTGTGATGGTGGTGACCCCTGAGCAGTGTCATGCTGTGGAAAGATTTTTTTCTGGGTTGCAGAAAACATCCTCCTGCTAGAACGAGGATTCACAGGCAGGATTACTGGTGAATGCAAAGAGCAGACTCAGGCCATATATATACGGTTTAACCAGGCTTTCTCTTTATTCTTTTCGCAGGGGGCCCCTGACACATAGGGTTTTTCCTGGCCCATCTCCACTGATTTGCCCCTGCCTGGTCCAACCTTCCAGGAGTCTATCCAAGTGGCTTTTCCACCTCACGGTCACCGATAACTGACCAGGCACCGGCCTGTTACAGGGGCTTCTTCTCCACCCTGACCCCCAAGGTCCTCTAGCAAAAAGTTCTTCTGGGGTGCCACTTCACACACCCCCTGAAAGTATCTAGCAATGCTCCTCGGCTGGGCACTGGCCTCCAACTTTCACAGATAACTATTTCAACAAATGTGGCAGCTAGTCCCCCACCCATTACACTGGGTCTATAGACCACTTTTGTAACAGATTTATACAAAATGGCCCAGAATTTGTTAGGAAATTCAGACGGAATCTTGAATTTTTCGAAACCTGGCACCCATCTCTTGTAGGGGAGTTTCTTGGCCCCGTAATGTCCATATGACTGCCCAGCCGAGGTCAGAACTGCATCATAAAAAAATCTACAAAACCATTCAGTCTGATGATGGTGGTGCTTGTGGTGGTGGTGCTTGTGATGGTGGTGCTTGTGGTGGTGGTGCTTGTGACGGTGGTGCTTGTGTTGGTTGTTCTTTTGGTGGTGGTGTTTGTGTTGGTGGTGCTTGTTGTTGTGATGCTGGTTGTTGTGATGCTTGAGTTGGTGCTTGTGACGGTGGTGCTTGTGGTGGTGGTGCTTGTGATGGTGGTGCTTGTGATGGTGGTGCTTGTGGTGGTGGTGCTTGTGATGGTGGTGCTTGTGGTGGTGGTGCTTGTGATGGTGGTGCTTGTGGTGGTGGTGCTTGTGATGGTGGTGCTTGTGGTGGTGGTGCTTGTGATGGTGGTGCTTGTGATGGTGGTGCTTGTGTTAATGGTGCTTGTGTTGATGGTGCTTGTGTTGGTGCTTGTGTTGGTGGTGCTTGTGTTGGTGCTTGTGATGGTGGTGCTTGTGTTGATAGTGCTTGTGATGGTGGTGCTTGTGTTGATGCTTGTGTTGATGGTGCTTGTGATGGTGCTGCTTGTGTTGATGCTTGTGTTGGTGGTGCTTGTGTTGGTGATTGTGTTAATGGCGCTTGTGTTAGTGGTGCTTGTGTTGATGGTTGTGTTGGTGGTGCTTGTGTTGATGCTTGTGTTGGTGGTGCTTGTGATGGTGGTGCTTGTGTTGATGGTGCTTGTGTTGATGGTGCTTGTGTTGGTGGTTCTTGTGTTGGTGGTTCTTGTGTTGGTGCTTGTGGTGGTGGTGCTTGTGTTGGTGCTTGTGACGGTGGTGCTTGTGACGGTGGTGCTTGTTGTGTTGTTGCTTGTGGTGGTGCTTGTGTTGGTGCTTGTGACGGTGGTGCTTGTGTTGGTGCTTGTGACGGTGGTGCTTGTTGTGGTGGTGCTTGTGATGGTGGTGCTTGTGGTGGTGGTGCTTGTGACGGTGGTGCTTGTGACGGTGGTGCTTGTGACGGTGGTGCTTGTGACGGTGGTGCTTGTTGTGGTGGTGCTTGTGATGGTGGTGCTTGTTGTGTTGGTGCTTGTGACGGTGGTGCTTGTTGTGGTGGTGCTTGTGATGGTGGTGCTTGTGGTGGTGGTGCTTGTGACGGTGGTGCTTGTGACGGTGGTGCTTGTGACGGTGGTGCTTGTGACGGTGGTGCTTGTTGTGGTGGTGCTTGTGATGGTGGTGCTTGTGTTGATGGTGCTTGTGTTGATGGTGCTTGTGTTGGTGGTTCTTGTGTTGGTGGTTCTTGTGTTGGTGCTTGTGGTGGTGGTGCTTGTGTTGGTGCTTGTGACGGTGGTGCTTGTTGTGTTGTTGCTTGTGGTGGTGCTTGTGTTGGTGCTTGTGACGGTGGTGCTTGTGTTGGTGCTTGTGACGGTGGTGCTTGTTGTGGTGGTGCTTGTGACGGTGGTGCTTGTGTTGGTGGTGCTTGTTGTTGTGGTGCTTGTGACGGTGGTGCTTGTGGTGGTGGTGCTTGTTGTTGTGGTGCTTGTGACGGTGGTGCTTGTGGTGGTGGTGCTTGTTGTTGTGGTGCTTGTGATGGTGGTGGGAGGGACTTTGATAGACTTGTGGGAAGAGAGATAGAAGCTGGAATTGTGGCATTTCGATTCAGCCGCTGAGATCGATGAGCTCCTGTGAAATCTTTTTACATTCCATTCAGAGTAGACGCCAGGGAAAAAAAAAAAATATGGAGGTTTTATAACTCGCGGCTGTCAGGGGTAAAGGTTGCTTCTTGGATCAATAGCTCCCGTATGTTATTGCACCGGCAATCTTGACACCGCCTAAAAGGTCAGCCGCACTTCCAGCAATCACAAAACCATTAAGCTGCTGCCTGTTTCCTTGTTTCTTGTCCACGTTGGCCGAGCAGACAGGGGCGGGGGGGGGGGGCGCGATCATGCGCAGGCGGGCTGCGGATGATGTAGTGCGTGACGGGGCGCAGCCATCGCTGGCAGATCTGCCCAACGCTCTGCAGTTTCTGTACAAGGAAACGAAAAAACAAATCTCAGGATGACACTTTGTACAATAAAAACAAGCTTCACCTGTCTGGCAGCACAGCACGCGTGGGGGGGGGGGGGCGCGCACCGAATGGCGACATAGTCCCTGGGAGTGTGTAGGTTTAGGGAGCGGCACTGAGAGTTGTTTTTTTTAAAGTTGGCCGCCGGTCACCTTTTGAGCCTCATCAAGAGAGAATTGAGGGAAGACTCAAAGCGGATGGTCCGCACTCCTCTTCACTTCACTCTCATAAAACTTCACTTTTAAACTATGATTAAGGACTGGAGATAGGAGTCTGAAACGCGTAAGTCGCCTATACTGTATATATGACTTTCCAGGGGGAACGCAAAGCGGAACGCAGAGGAACGCAAAGCGAATGGTCCGCACTCCTCTTCTCATAAAACGTCACTTTTAATTATGCATTTAAAATCTCCATAGTGCAACAAAAGCCAATAAAATCAGTAGTAATCAAAGTCCTGGAAAGCCATATATACAGTATAGGCGACTTACGCGTTTCGGACTCCTATCTCCAGTCCTTAATCATAGTTTAAAAGTGAAGTTTTATGAGAAGAGGAGTGCGGACCATTCGCTTTGCTCTTCATGCTATTTAGTGGGTTTGAGACTACCCATGGCCGTGCACACTCGGGATTAGGTGGTGAGCGGACATTCCCTATATTGTCCCTCTTAAAGAGGAACATCAGACCTATTCTATACGTTTCAGGGTGGGAAAGAGAGACAATTGTTAAATTCAGCCACACCCCCTCATTGAGGGATCGGTGAAGCCACGCCCCCTCATTGAGGGATCGGTTAAGCCACGCCTCCTCGTTGAGGGATGGGTGTAGCCACGCCCCCTCGTTGAGGGATGGATCAGAGATAGGATGTAACAGTTACAACAATAGAAACACTTTGAACATTTTGAGTCCAACAGGGTATGCCCAATCCCTCCTCTCCAGCCTTTGACCTGCACCTCTCACCCAACCCCTCCTCCCAAGCTGCTAACCACACCCCTCATCTTCCCCCTCCTGCAGTAGCTTCTGACCCGTACTCCTCACCTAATCCCCCTTCCCCCAACGGCTGACCTGCACCCCTTCCGACTCATTGACCACACCGGGGATTGAACTCCCACTCCCCAACCGTCGACTTTCACCTCTCATCTCCCCTCCCCGGCTGCTGACTCACACCCCTCACCTAAACCCTCTTCTGAATCACTGTCCCACACCCCTCACCCAAACCTCTCTGACCAGCCGCTAACCTGGCTGCAATACTTACCTCACCAAACATCAAATTTACAGTGATCCTAATAACATTTAAAGCGGAGCCTCGCTGGAAAGCCCCCGGCTTCCAGTCTATACATTCTGCGATTTCCTGGGGATGTATCAGCTGTGACATCAGATGATGGAAGTAATATACGGGCAGGCTGATTCATTACTAGCGCCAGGTATCGGCAGATGAGCGTCTGTACAGCGGCGCTAAGAGCGACCACTAGTAGACGCTGTGATCGGCTATTGGGCGCTGTAACAGAGTGTCTCAGTCATTGTAGTAACCTGGCCGGCATTGATGAATGAGATGTATGTTGGTAGTTCTAACACCAGTACAGCGTTGCAGGGAGTGAGAGGTAGCGCCAACCCAGTGCGACTGACTCTCAGCGACTCACACCATATTCAACAAAAAAACAGCGTCGGCGCTCTGGATCTGGGCTCTGTAGCATAGAGCACCAGACGCTGTGTGATTAAAGTCTGTTTCTGAACACATATCCACCAGTAACAAAGCGAAAACACATGGAATGACATTGTTGTAACACTGTGACATTAACACTTTAGTGCCAGACCTGTAATGACAATTCTGCATAAAAATATAAAAAGTCAAAAAAGTTTTAAAAAATGACTCTTTCTAGGCCAGGAGAGGTCACACAATCATTTGAGAGAAAAAAAAATGAAACACAAAAAACCCTGTTTAAACAGAAGAGAAGGAGCGTCCATTGAAATGTATGGGAGAGCGACAGGTAGCGACAGGTAATACATGGCTCTCTGGAAGCTAGAGCGCTGGCGCTATACACTGAGCCGCCTGTAATGATGAATCGGACGCTACATGTCGCTGTTAGAGGCGCTCACCAGAATCGCCTTCATAAATGTGGTTTTGCGTACTGCGCCCGGTGTTCACCAGACACTACCTGCCGCTACGAGGCGCTACCTGGCGCTACGAGGAAGGCTGTTTTGGGGCCCAGGGCTGTGATGACATAAACTTCCTTTCTGAGTAATGTCCCTCAAAGAGATACAACTATAATTTTTTAATTGTCCCTGGTTTGGAGGGACTGTCCCTCTTTTGAGTCCCTGTACCCCTGTCCCTTGTTGTTTTTCCATGTCCCTCTTTGAGATGTAACATGCAGAATTGCAGCAATAAATGATTCATTTGCCAATTCCAAGTGTTTCTATTGTTGTAACTGTTACAATGTTTCTCCTATCCATCCCTCAATGAGGGGGCGTGGCTTCACCCATCCCTCAATGAGGGGGTGTGGCTTCATCATGCCTCAATGAGGGGGTGTGGCTTCATTTACATATTGTCCCTCTTTGTGGCGTAACATGCAGATCTGCAGCAATAAATGATTCATTTGCCTATTCTAAGTGTTTCTATTGTTGTAACTGTTACAATGTTTCTCCTATCCATCCCTCAATGAGGGGGCGTGGCTTCACCCATCCCTCAATGAGGGGGCGTGGCTTCATCATCCCTCAATGAGAGGGCGTGACTTCATGACACCCTATTTCCTAGCCATCCCTCAATGAGGGGCGTGGCTTCATTTACATATTGTCCCTCTTTGAGGTGTAACATGCAGATCTGCATCAATAAATGATTCATTTGTCTATTCAAAGTGTTTCTATTGTTTTTAACTATTACATCCTATCTCCTATCCCTCACTGAAAGAGGGGGCGTGGCTTCATCATACCTCAATGAGGGGGCGTGACTTCATCATCCCTCAATGAGGGACGTGGCTTAATTTACATATTGTCCCTCTTTGAGGTGTAACATGCAGATCTGCAGCAATAAATGATTAATTTGCCTATTCAAAGTGTTTCTATTGTTGTAACTGTTACATCCTATCTCCTAGCCATCTCTCAATGAGGGGGCGTGGCCTAATTTAACAAATGTCCCTCTTTCCCACCCTGAAATGTTGGTAGGTATGCATACGTCATGTGACCTGGGCAATCAGGGAATTATGTCTTGGCTGAGAGGCCAATTTTCTAATGCGAAACTGCAACTGGACAGGAAGAAGTAGCAAAGTTTTACTTGACAGTAATAAGCGCCATCAATGATCACCTCGCTTTACCTTATGACTTTATCTATCGCAGCCCCCGTCACGAGTGGAAGATTCCCGGGGGTATCCCATGCGCTAGATTTACCATAACTTTTATTTCCATTGAGCTCCACATTTTATTATGTGAATATGAAATAAAATGATCAGTGTGGCGGAGGCGCGGCACAGCGATCCGTACCAGACCAGATTTATTAGACTAGTAAATTGTGCAGCAATGCAATGATATAAATGCTGAATATTTTATGGAGGGCTGTGAGGTCTGGCAGCTGCTGACGCTTCCAGTACAATGAGGCTACGAAGGTGAGTGAAGTGTACGAGACGAATCATCCCATCCCGGGGAGGCCGCGGGAGCGCGATGCGGGAGCGGCGTGTCGCTGAAGCTCATGCACTAAAACCGGGGAGGAGAAATAACTCAGCTCCATTAAAATGGACTAAAGATCCCCGGGCTGATCGATCTGCTCCCCCCCCCCGGGGCATCCAAAATCGGGATGCCCCGCTGTGTGAAACCCTCCAGGTCGCCCCATACACTTATCTTCTTCTCTGGTCCAACGGTGCATGCGCATCCCCGATATCCCTCTAGCAAGGCGCGTGCCAGGCATTTGTGAATGGCCGGCGCGGGCACGCTCCCCGTTAAAGGATAGCGGGGGATGCAGCTGTCAGCACGCTTGGAGCCGCTGGCCTAAGACGAAGGGACGTCTACGGATCTGAGCGCACGGATTGGACGAGCAGTCGCGCATGCGCCATAGGACATGGAAGAGGTGAGTTTGTTCAGCAATCTGGGGGGTTTCACACAACGGGGGCAAACCCAGGGTAGTCAAAATCCTGGGTTTTGGTCCACTTTAAACTGGGCAGGAGAAGTGCCATTAAAGTGGACCAACACCCAGGGGGGATCGGCCCGGGAATCTATAAGATTCCCGAGCCGATCAGATCCCTCTCCGTGGGGCATCCGAAATCGGGATGTCCCGTGGGGTGAAACCCCCCTGGAAGCCCAGAAACCTTACCTTAACCCCGCTCCAACGGCGCATGCGTGGGCCGCGAGGCTTCCCTCCTGCAGGGCGCGCACCCGCGCCGGCCGTTTGTGAATGGCCGGCGCGGGCGCGATCCCTCTTAGAGGGAAGCGCGAGACGCGGCATCCAGTGCTCAGAGCCGCTGTGGTTGGACGCCGCTTGTACATGCATACCACAGCGTCTCTGAGCGCTCTGATTGGACGAGTGCCCGCATAGGAGCGGGGTGAGGTGAGTGTTTCCGGGCGTTCTGGGGGGTTTCACACAAAGGGGCACCCCCGATCAGGGTGCCCCACCGAAGTGGACCAAAACCCAGGATAGTGAAAATCCTGGGTGTTGGTCCACTTTAAAGCGGGTGGAAACTCATTTCTGTGTCCACCGCTCATCCTTCAGGATGCCCCCCTGCTGTGAACAGCTGGGCGCTGCTGTTGGCTCAGTGGTGGCCCAGTTTTCCACCACCGGAGCTACGCCCAGCAGCAGTTTTGGGGTCGTCAATTGGCTGATCTCAAAGGTGCCACAGCGAGGAGGCACAGCTGGCTGGCCGCGCCCCCGGTGCGCTGTTCGGGCGTACGTGCGCACGCCTGCAGGGAGGCGGGGGGTGCGCCCATCGGTGGAGATTGCATCGCAGTACCCCAAGGGATCAGGTAAGATCTTTTCAGGGTGGGATGCCATGCCCCCATATTGAGGGATGGAAAGGAGATAGGTTACAACAATAGAAACAATTTGAATAGGCTAATGAATCATTTATTGCTGCAGATCTGCGTGTTACATATCAAAAAGGGACAATATGTAAATGAAGCCAGGCCTCCTCATTGACGGATGGATGAAGCCACACCCTTTCATTGAGGGATGGATGAAGCCACACCCTTTCATTGAGGGATGGATGAAGCCACACCCCCTCATTGATTGACAGATAGGAGATAGGATGTAACAAATACAACAATAGAAACACTTTGAATAGGCAAATGAATCATTTATTGCTGCAGATCTGAATGTTACATATCAAAAAGTGACAATATGTAAATGAAGCCACGCCTCATTATTGACGGATGGATGAAGCCACACCCTTTCACTGAGGGATGGATGAAGCCACACCCCTTCATTGATTGACAGATAGAAGATAGGATGTAACAAATACAACAATAGAAACACTTTGAATAGGCAAATGAATCATTTATTGCTGCAGATCTGCATGTTACACCTCAAAGAGGGGCCAATGAGAACAACAAGGGTCAGGGGGACATGGACTCAAAAGAGGGACATTCCCTCCAAATCAGGGACACTTGGAAGGTGTGCTTACCCCAAACGCACCAGTTGATGTACGATGTTAAACACATTGTTGCGAGCAAAAACTGTTTTCTTGTATAACACAAGTTGCAAACAAATAAAAAAAGAAAAAACAGATAAGCTCAGCACATAATTTTGGCACACAAAGATGGAACCTTTTAAAAATGCCATAGACATGTAATTATCCTTTAAATGCGCCCGATTCCTGTAACCGCGTGTTGACGCTATTTCTTTTCTGCTGATTCTTTTGTTAGGTATTATATGGTGTTATTATTGTTATTATTGTGGGTATTGTTATTATTGTGGGTATTGTTATTATTGGGGGGTATTGTTATTATTGGGGGGTATTGTTATTATTGGGGGTATTGTTATTATTGTGGGTATTGTTAATATTGTTATTATCGGGGGTATTGTTGATATTGTTATTATTGGGGGTATTGTTATTATTGTGGGTATTGTTAATATTGTTATTATCAGGGGTATTGTTGATATTGTTATTATTGGGGGTATTGTTATTATTGTGGGTATTGTTAATATTGTTATTATTGGGGGTATTGTTGATATTGTTATTATTGGGGGTACTGTTATTATTGGGGGGTATTGTTATTATTGGGGGTATTGTTATCATTGGGGGTATTGTTACTATTGGAGGTAATATTATTGTTATTATTGTTATTATTGTGGGTAGTGTTGTTATTGTTATTATTGTTGCTATTATTAGGGGTATTGTTGTTATTGCTATTATTGTTGTTATTGTTATTATCAGGGGTATTGTTGTTATTGTTGATATTGTTATTATTGATGTTTTGAAGTGGTGATAATATGTCTGTTACATATGACTTTGTATTTTCTTGTGTCTCCAGGTGGCTGGACCCCATGGAGCTCCTGGGGGGACTGTAACAGGGACTGCGGGGGAGGACTGCAGACCAGGACCAGGGCGTGTCAGTCTGTCCCCGATGAGGGTCACATCTGTGAGGGGGTCCTAGAGGAGGGCCGCCTCTGCAACAGGAAAGCCTGCGGCGGTAAGTGCTCCCGGGACCGTAGAATGTCGCCTAATATTCATTTGTATGGGTCATTCAACCTTAAAGTAGAGCAGAACCCGAGATTTTGCCTATCCTGAGCTTTGGTTCTTGGCCCCAGGTCCTCTTGATCGAAGCCCCGCTGTGTGAAACCCCCCAGGTCACCCAATGTACTTACCATTCCCCATTCCTATGCCCGAATCCGCTCCCACCCCTTTGTCTAAGCGAGGGGTACCCGAGCGTGCCCAGCGGCCGCATCCCCCGCTACCCTCTAACAGGGAGCGTGCCCTGCACAAATACGAGCCCTGAAAAAAGGGATAGTGGGGAGCAGCCGCTGCCCGCTCATGTCCCTCTTAAGTGTTTCTATTGTTGTAACTGTTACAATGTATTCCCTATCCATCCCTCAATGAGGGGGCGTGGTCTAGTTTAACAATTGTCCCTCTTTCCCACCCTAAAAAGTTAGAAGGTGTGCACGCCCCCTCATTGAGGGATGATGAAGCCACACCCCCTTATTGAATGATGGATAGGAGATACATTGTAACAGTTAAAACAATATTTTAATCAGGTAAATGAATAATTTATTGCTGCAGATCTGCATGTTACACCTCAAAGAGGGACAAATGAGAACAACGAGGGGCAGGGGCACATGAACTCAAAAGCGGGACAGTCCCTCCAAATCAGGGACACTTGGGAAGTATGGCTTTTCAACAAACAGAACACACGTGTCGGCGCATTCAGCACAAGGTCTGGTGGTCGCATTAATACAAGTTTTATCGCTGCATTTCGACAATGTCTCCACCAATCAGAATGTGATTATTATATAATAATAATAATGTGTTTATAGCTCCATCGTTTGCTGGTACATACATGGTAATTTGTAAGAACACACAACCATACCTCCCAGGTGTCCCTGATTTGAAGGGAATGTACTTGTTCTCATTTGTCCCTCTTTATGGTGTAACATGCAGATCTGAATCAATGAATGATTCATTTGCATATTTAAAGTGTTTCTATTGTAACTGTTACATCCTATCTCCTATCCATCCCTCAATGAGGGGGCGCAGCCTAATTTAACAAATGTCCCTCTTTCCCACCCTGAAAAGTTGGTAAGTATGCAACAGTAAGTGCACACCCGGTACCCGGAGCGGTGGGCCATCCGCTTGGCCATGGCACCAGGAGAGAGATTGGGGGTTTAATGCCTTGCTCAAGAGCAGTGTCGGACTGCAATGTCTGGGACCCACCAGTAGAGCTGACTCTGGGGGCCCACCAGTAGAGCTGACTCTGGGGGCCCACCAGTAGAGCTGACTCTGAGGACCCACCAGTAGAGCTGACTCTGAGGACCCACCAGTACAGCTGACTCTGGGGGCCCACCAGTAGAGCTGACTCTGGGGGCCCACCAGTAGAGCTGACTCTGAGAACCCACCAGTAGAGCTGACTCTGGGGACCCACCAGTAGAGCTGACTCCGGGGGCCCACCAGTAGAGCTGACTCTGGGGACCCACCAGTAGAGCTGACTCTGGGGGCCCACCAGTAGAGCTGACTCCGGGGGCCCACCAGTAGAGCTGACTCTGGGGGCCCACCAGTAGAGCTGACTCTGGGGACCCACCAGTAGAGCTGACTCTGAGGACCCACCAGTACAGCTGACTCTGGGGGCCCACCAGTAGAGCTGACTCTGGGGGCCCACCAGTAGAGCTGACTCTGAGAACCCACCAGTAGAGCTGACTCTGGGGACCCACCAGTAGAGCTGACTCTGAGGACCCACCAGTAGAGCTGACTCTGGGGACCCACCAGTAGAGCTGACTCTGGGGGCCCACCAGTAGAGCTGACTCTGGGGACCCACCAGTAGAGCTGACTCTGGGGGCCCACCAGTAGAGCTGACTCTGGGGACCCACCAGTAGAGCTGACTCTGGGGGCCCACCAGTAGAGCTGACTCTGGGGACCCACCAGTAGAGCTGACTCTGGGGGCCCACCAGTAGAGCTGACTCTGGGGGCCCACCAGTAGAGCTGACTCTGGGGGCCCACCAGTAGAGCTGACTCTGGGGACCCACCAGTAGAGCTGACTCTGGGGACCTACAGTAGAGCTGACTCTGGGGACCTACAGTAGAGCTGACTCTGGGGACCCACCAGTAGAGCTGACTCTGGGGACCCACCAGTAGAGCTGACTCTGGGGACCCACCAGTAGAGCTGACTCTGGGGGCCCACCAGTAGAGCTGACTCTGGGGGCCCACCAGTAGAGCTGACTCTGGGGACCCACCAGTAGAGCTGACTCTGGGGGCCCACCAGTAGAGCTGACTCTGGGGGCCCACCAGTAGAGCTGACTCTGGGGGCCCACCAGTAGAGCTGACTCTGGGGACCCACCAGTAGAGCTGACTCTGGGGGCCCACCAGTAGAGCTGACTCCGGGGGCCCACCAGTAGAGCTGACTCTGGGGACCTACAGTAGAGCTGACTCTGGGGGCCCACCAGTAGAGCTGACTCCGGGGGCCCACCAGTAGAGCTGACTCTGGGGGCCCACCAGTAGAGCTGACTCTGGGGGCCCACCAGTAGAGCTGACTCTGGGGGCCCACC
The DNA here is from genome assembly GCA_027917425.1 of Gastrophryne carolinensis. Classification (NCBI taxonomy): domain Eukaryota; kingdom Metazoa; phylum Chordata; class Amphibia; order Anura; family Microhylidae; genus Gastrophryne; species Gastrophryne carolinensis. The sequence goes on from CM051239.1 coordinate 428,746,217, forward strand.
AGTAGAGCTGACTCTGGGGACCCACCAGTAGAGCTGACTCTGGGGGCCCACCAGTAGAGCTGACTCCGGGGGCCCACCAGTAGAGCTGACTCTGGGGACCTACAGTAGAGCTGACTCTGGGGGCCCACCAGTAGAGCTGACTCTGGGGACCCACCAGTAGAGCTGACTCTGGGGGCCCACCAGTAGAGCTGACTCCGGGGACCCACCAGTAGAGCTGACTCTGGGGGCCCACCAGTAGAGCTGACTCTGGGGGCCCACCAGTAGAGCTGACTCCGGGGGCCCACCAGTAGAGCTGACTCTGGGGACCTACAGTAGAGCTGACTCTGGGGACCCACCAGTAGAGCTGACTCTGGGGACCCACCAGTAGAGCTGACTCTGGGGGCCCACCAGTAGAGCTGACTCTGGGGGCCCACCAGTAGAGCTGACTCTGGGGACCCACCAGTAGAGCTGACTCTGGGGACCCACCAGTAGAGCTGACTCTGGGGCCCCACCATTAGAGCTGACTCTGGGGGCCCACCAGTAGAGCTGACTCTGGGGACCCACCAGTAGAGCTGACTCTGGGGACCTACAGTAGAGCTGACTCTGGAGGCCCACCAGTAGAGCTGACTCTGGGGATCCACCAGTAGAGCTGACTCTGGGGACCTACAGTAGAGCTGACTCTGGGGACCCACCAGTAGAGCTGACTCTGGGGGCCCACCAGTAGAGCTGACTCTGGGGGCCCACCAGTAGAGCTGACTCTGGGGACCCACCAGTAGAGCTGACTCTGGGGACCCACCAGTAGAGCTGACTCTGGGGCCCCACCATTAGAGCTGACTCTGGGGGCCCACCAGTAGAGCTGACTCTGGGGACCCACCAGTAGAGCTGACTCTGGGGACCTACAGTAGAGCTGACTCTGGGGACCCACCAGTAGAGCTGACTCTGGGGGCCCACCAGTAGAGCTGACTCTGGGGACCCACCAGTAGAGCTGACTCTGGGGGCCCACCAGTAGAGCTGACTCTGGGGACCCACCAGTAGAGCTGACTCTGGGGGCCCACCAGTAGAGCTGACTCTGGGGACCCACCAGTAGAGCTGACTCTGGGGGCCCACCAGTAGAGCTGACTCTGGGGACCCACCAGTAGAGCTGACTCTGGGGACCCACCAGTAGAGCTGACTCTGGGGGTCCACCAGTAGAGCTGACTCTGGGGACCCACCATTAGAGCTGACTCCGGGGACCCACCAGTAGAGCTGACTCTGGGGACCCACCAGTAGAGCTGACTCTGGGGGCCCACCAGTAGAGCTGACTCTGGGGGTCCACCAGTAGAGCTGACTCTGGGGACCCACCATTAGAGCTGACTCCGGGGACCCACCAGTAGAGCTGACTCTGGGGACCCACCAGTAGAGCTGACTCTGGGGACCCACCAGTAGAGCTGACTCTGGGGACCTACAGTAGAGCTGACTCTGGGGACCTACAGTAGAGCTAACTCTGGGGGCCCACCAGTAGAGCTGACTCTGGGGATCCACCAGTAGAGCTGACTCTGGGGGCCCACCAGTAGAGCTGACTCTGGGGACCCACCAGTAGAGCTGACTCTGGGGATCCACCAGTAGAGCTGACTCTGGGGGCCCACCAGTAGAGCTGACTCTGGGGGCCCACCAGTAGAGCTGACTCTGGGGGCCCACCAGTAGAGCTGACTCCGGGGACCCACCAGTAGAGCTGACTCTGGGGGCCCACCCCACATTTAGATGCAAGTAGCCCAGAGATGCCGGGGATGCACCAGCTCTCACTCTCCATTGTTTACGTCGCCGAGGGAGCCCGGGAGAAGGTAAGTTTTGCTGGGACCCAGTGGTGGGGGGATCATGCAGCGGACCATACTAATTTGGAATGCCCAAAGAGAAGGCCAGCAGGCAGCCCTGGAATATAAAAGATTCCAGGGCTGCCTGCTGGCCTTCTCTTTGGGCATTCCAAATTGGTATGGTCCGCTGCAAGTTTTTTTTGGTTTTGTTCGGCTTTAAGGAAACCTCTAGATTTAAATGTGGATCTTTAAAAGGCATTTAAAGCGGACCAAAACCTACTGAACTTGTGAAATACATTTGGCCAAAGCCCCTGCCGATATTCTCTTCCTAGGGTGTAGAACTAGAAATGGATATTTTCGCTTTTTTAGTCATCCTGGAACACTTTTTTTTTTGTATATTGTATCTTTGTAAGATGGCAGGCGAACAGTCATTGCATCGGTGTGGCGATGGCATTATTACCACACACAACAGTGGCAGCGAATGGAAGAGGCGGAGCTTTACAGCTAAAACAGGCGCCAATATCTGGGATTAGAATGAGGCGGGAGCGGTCAAAACTGAAAAAAGGAACTCTTCATGGGCGGAGCAATTCAGGGGATGCTAGTTAAAAATTGGGGTTTTGGTCCGCTTTAAGGGGAATTCTTCAACTAGTTTAACAGGGTGACTGGGTGATGGGGGATCAAAACCGGGTGACCGGGCACCTCTGCCGTAGCCCTTTTATTTTCTGAATTAAACTGAAGTACAAATGTAGATTGTTTATGGAAAAATAAGGCACCCGCAGATGCAGGGGGTCGGTTATGGCCTGGAGCTAGGGAAACAGGCCTGTGCCTGGAAGGTGGCAGGTTCGATTCCCAACCATGGGACATGACTGAAGTGCCCTTGAGCAAGGCAACCAATCCCCAATTGCTCCCCGGGTGCTGAGCTTAGGGTCACATGTGCACCTCACCTTAGTGTGTAATTCACTTGTGTATAGTCACTCACATGTGCCCTTATTCATCAAGCGATAGCGCCAGGTAGTGTCTGACGAGCGCCAGGTAGCGGCAGCTAACGGCGACTACCGACTCAAGTACGCCCGACGGCGGTCACAATGACGCATTTATCAAGCAAAATGAGGCTAGCGCCGGCGAGAGCGACGGCTAGCGCGGCATTCATCATGAAGCCGCCTGGACCGAACAGCGCCGCTGCAAATTCCCTCACAGCGCCAGGTATGAGCTGTCGCTCCCTGGCGATGTCCAATGCATTTCAATGGAGCAATCTATAATTATTCATAATTAATTGGTAATAATTTTTTTTTTAATTTTTTTAATGTCAAAAAATCGGAGACCACTTCTGCAATGTTAGGATTTATTTTTAAGTAAAAAAAAAATAAAAAAAAAATATGTGCAGAATTGATCTAACAGGTCTGAGATTAATGTATTCATATTACAAAATGATTCTAAAAACATGTATAATGTTACATTCAAAAAATATGGTTGTTTAGGGGTTAAAAACTAGTTAATACACATCGCCGCCAGCGCTCTTGGGTTTAAACAAGGAATGGACAGCGACAGCACATTCGGAGCGTGATTTGTTGATGAATATGAAGCTAGCCGTTCGCTCTGGCCATTCGTTGTCAGGCGCTCACATACAACGCTGGACCTGTGAAACAGCGACCCCCCAGCCCGTATTCAACATTACCGCACACCGACTGAGTCGCTGTCATCAAGCAAACGCCGGCCAAGCACAGCGAATACTGGCTGGCGCTGTAAAAATCACGCTACAGTCGCTCATCTGTCGCTACCTGGCGCTATTAATGAATCGGCCTCATGGTGTTTATTCACTGGTGTGTACAAAGAGTTGTGTTGATCACCATGAACGGTTGGTTAAATGCTGAGAAAGAATTCCATGTGTGTGTTGGCACCCAATGGGCACTATTGCACTATTATTATTAATATTACAATTAGCCCTGGCACATCTTTTGGAACAAAAAATAATGCAAGTCCCCGTCTTATATTTGGGGAAACGCGGTAGATATTGTTAAACGGTCTTGCACATATAATATGGCATGGAGGGGCTCAGTGAAGGTGGTGGTGAAGGTGTGGAGGTGCACGATCGGGTCACTCAGATCAGAAAAAGAGATCTGCCCGGGGTCATGCAGCCCATAAAAAGAGATCTGCCCGGGGTCATGCAGCCCATGAAAAGAGATCTGCCCGGGGTCATGCAGCCCATAAAAAGAGATCTGCCCGGGGTCATGCAGCTCATAAAAAGAGATCTGCCCGGGGTCATGCAGCCCATAAAAAGAGATCTGCCCGGGGTCATGCAGCTCATAAAAAGAGATCTGCCTGGGGTCATGCAGCTCATAAAAAGAGATCTGCCCGGGGTCATGCAGCTCATAAAAAGAGATCTGCCCGGGGTCATGCAGCCCTTAAAAAGAGATCTGCCCGGGGTCATGCAGCTCATAAAAAGAGATCTGCCCGGGGTCATGCAGCTCATAAAAAGAGATCTGCCTGGGGTCATGCAGCTCATAAAAAGAGATCTGCCCGGGGTCATGCAGCTCATAAAAAGAGATCTGCCCGGGGTCATGCAGCCCATAAAAAGAGATCTGCCCGGGGTCATGCAGCCCATAAAAAGAGATCTGCCCGGGGTCATGCAGCTCATAAAAAGAGATCTGCCCGGGGTCATGCAGCTCATAAAAAGAGATCTGCCCGGGGTCATGCAGCTCATAAAAAGAGATCTGCCCGGGGTCATGCAGCTCATAAAAAGAGATCTGCCCGGGGTCATGCAGCCCATAAAAAGAGATCTGCCCGGGGTCATGCAGCTCATAAAAAGAGATCTGCCCGGGGTCATGCAGCCCATAAAAAGAGATCTGCCCGGGGTCATGCAGCCCATAAAAAGAGATCTGCCCGGGGTCATGCAGCTCATAAAAAGAGATCTGCCCGGCCTCATAATCCAGAGACACCCGGATCCTGTTACTGGACGGCACCTTAGGTAAAATGATCATTTCGCTGTCGTGTATGACCACGTACTGATTACAGCCCATCTCTAAACTCCAGGACTTGTCATTAAACCCAATCTGTGAGTGTTCTCCTCTCCGATCTATAGTGGGGTAACACACCCCTACCTCCCATCCTAACCCCTTAACATCCACCTCCCAGTAATGGCGCCCCGAGGAGAAGCTCTGACGGCTCAACACCTGACTAAAATCCATAAACCTCTGCGGTGTTTCCGGGCGATTCTGTAGCGCAGACGTCCCAGATGCAGATTTCAGATTATCTGATATAATGAGCTTATTATGAGCCGTGTTGACATCCAGAGATATGTTTGCAGCTTCCGCACGATGGGACTCTCTGTTCAGCCAGTTTAATATATCAAAGATCCCCGCGCGCACTGTGCGCGAGATCCCAGCCACATTCATATCATATATGTCCTCCATGTCTGCTCTCTCTTCTTCGCCCCCCTTCCCCTCCTGAATGTCACCCATGTCCAGGGTCTGTAAAACAGTCAGCGGATCAGTCTCGGCACACATCTCCTTAATGTGACCGATCTTTTTGGACAGTTCACCCGTCTGTATTTCCAGCCGCTGGATCAGATCAGAGAGGGGGGATGAGACCTGCTCTGCCTGTCTGGCGACCTCGCTCAGGATTCTCTTTTCCAGGGCGTCCAGCTGTCTCCGAAGCTCTCTGAACAGCGCCGTGACTTTCTGCCGCTCACCAGCTGATTTTTTTTGGATTCCTTTTCTGTGTTTCCGCAATCTCTGCGCTCTCCTCTCTGTATTCTTCCTCTTTGTCATCATTTCCTGCAGAACTTTCCTCATTTGTTTTTTCTTCTTCTCAGAGGCCAACTCCAATGGCTGCGTTTTATGACCCACGTGTTGTCCAGTCAGACAGCAGGTGCAGACACAGATGGCGTCCTGGGTGCAGTAATACTCCAGGATCTTCTTATGAAGAAAGCATTTCCTGGTCTCCGGGTCGGTGGTGGGGTGGGTCAGGACCTGCTCGGGGAACTTTTGGTGTTTCTCGGGCAGAGAAACTTTGCAGGACTTCACAGCAGCTACAGGAAAGTCAACACAGTGACTACAAAGGGTTACATACCCCTCCGGATCAGGCTGAGCGGACGGGAGATTCCCCATTGGGTTACGCCTGTGCAGTGCCAGCCGCTCCTGGAACTTCTCTCGGCATTGGGGACAGGAATACCCTGCAGGCAGCTCCTGCTTCTTCAGCACGTGATCTATACACACTGGGCAGAAGTCGTGTCCGCATTTCAGGGTCACGGGATCGCAATAAACGCTTACACAGACAGGACACTCCAGCTCCTCTCTCAGACCTGCAGACGCCATCGCTGCCGCCAGAAGCCGGAAATGAAGAAGAAACTTGACGCTGGGAATGAGGAGGGTGGCGGCACATTCTTCTATAGGGCGAGGCGAGGCCAAGGAGAGTGTAAGGTTGCCAGATAGTGAAGTGCAGATAATACATAACATAGGTTAGAAACGAGAATGAATAAACTGCTGCAAAGGAGCTTACGCTCTAAAGTCCATATCAATAATCATCTCTCCCCCACACCAGTGCTTCTCACAGGGGCTTCAGGAATTTACTGGTGTGCTGCACAACCACACATCTTACAGATATATATATACAGGGCCGGCGACAACACAGGGCAAACCTGGGCAATTGCCAGGGCCCCTGGCATATTCAGGGGCCCATTCAGGCTCACACTTGGCCATGGTGTTAGTTTACAGTGGACCCGAACAACCGAATGCCAGGTGCTGTGTGTAGACCTGATCATGGCCTCAGCAACAGGGGATGATCAGCAACAATGAAAAAGGAATAGAAGGCAATTGATGGAAGCACAGAAGGTGGCAAGAACCAGGTGACAGCAATGATGGAGTCTTTAGTGACAGCGGAGCAAGCATTAATGGCTGGAGGGTGCTTGGTGGCAGTAGAGAATTCAACAAGGACTAGAGGATGATTGGTGGCTATAGGGAAGGGAATAAGGACTGGAGGATGATTGGTGGCTATAGGGAAGGGAATAAGGACTGGAGGATGATTGGTGGCTATAGGGAAGGGAATAAGGACTGGAGTGCAATTGGTGGCAGTAGAGAATGCAACAAGGACTAGAGGATGATTGGTGGCTATAGGGAAGGCAATAAGGACTGGGGGTGATTGGTGGCTATAGGGAAGGCAATAAGGACTGGAGGGCGATTGGTGGCTATAGGGAAGGCAATAAGGATGGGAGAGCGATTGGTGGCTATAGGGAAGGCAATAAGGACTGGAGGGTGATTGGTGGCTATAGGGAAGGCAATAAGGACTGGAGGATGATTGGTGGCTATAGGGAACGCAATAAGGGCTGGAGGGTGATTGGTGGCTATAGGGAAGGCAATAAGGGCTGGAGGGTGATTGGTGGCTATAGGGATGGCAATAAGGGCTGGAGGGTGATTGGTGGCTATAGGGAAGGCAATAAGGACTGGAGGGTGATTGGTGGCTATAGGGATGGCAATAAGGGCTGGAGGGTGATTGGTGGCTATAGGGAAGGCAATAAGGGCTGGAGGGTGATTGGTGGCTATAGGGAAGGCAATAAGGGCTGGAGGGTGATTGGTGGCTATAGGGAAGGCAATAAGGGCTGGAGGGTGATTGGTGGCTATAGGGAAGGCAATAAGGGCTGGAGGGTGATTGGTGGCTATAGGGATGGCAATAAGGGCTGGAGGGTGATTGGTGGCTATAGGGAAGGCAATAAGGGCTGGAGGGTGATTGGTGGCTATAGGGAAGGCAATAAGGGCTGGAGGGTGATTGGTGGCTATAGGGAAGGCAATAAGGATGGGAGGATGATTGGTGGCTATAGGGAAGGCAATAAGGACTGGAGGGTGATTGGTGGCTATAGGGATGGCAATAAGGGCTGGAGGGTGATTGGTGGCTATAGGGAAGGCAATAAGGGCTGGAGGGTGATTGGTGGCTATAGGGAAGGCAATAAGGGCTGGAGGGTGATTGGTGGCTATAGGGAAGGCAATAAGGATGGGAGGATGATTGGTGGCTATAGGGAAGGCAATAAGGACTGGAGGGTGATTGGTGGCAATAGGGAAGGCAATAAAGACAGCAGGACGGTTGGTGCCTATAGGGAAGGCAATAAGGACTGGAGGGCGATTGGTGACTATAGGGAAGGCAATAAAGACAGCAGGACGGTTGGTGCCTATAGGGAAGGCAATAAGGACTGGAGGGTGATTGGTGGCTATAGGGAAGGCAATAAGGACTGGAGGATGATTGGTGGCTATAGGGAAGGCAATAAAGACAGCAGGACGGTTGGTGCCTATAGGGAAGGCAATAAGGACTGGAGGGTGATTGGTGGCTATAGGGAAGGCAATGAGGACTGGAGGGTGATTGGTGGCTATAGGGAAGGCAATAAGGACAGCAGGACGGTTGGTGCCTATAGGGAAGGCAATAAGGACGGGAGGGAGATTGGTGGCTATAGGGAAGGCAATAAAGACTGGATGGTGATTGGTGGCTATAGCGAAGGCAATAAGGACTGGAGGGCGATTGGTGGCTATAGCGAAGGCAATAAGGACTGGAGGGTGATTGGTGGCTATAGGGAAGGCAATAAGGACTGGAGGATGATTGGTGGCTATAGGGAAGGCAATAAGGACTGGAGGATGATTGGTGGCTATAGGGAAGGCAATAAGGACTGGAGGGCGATTGGTGGCTATAGCGAAGGCAATAAGGACTGGAGGGTGATTGGTGGCTATAGGGAAGGCAATAAGGACTGGAGGATGATTGGTGGCTATAGGGAAGGCAATAAGGACTGGAGGGCGATTGGTGGCTATAGCGAAGGCAATAAGGACTGGAGGGTGATTGGTGGCTATAGGGAAGGCAATAAGGACTGGAGGATGATTGGTGGCTATAGGGAAGGCAATAAGGACTGGAGGATGATTGGTGGCTATAGGGAAGGCAATAAGGACTGGAGGATGATTGGTGGCTATAGGGAAGGCAATAAGGACTGGAGGGCGATTGGTGGCTATAGCGAAGGCAATAAGGACTGGAGGGTGATTGGTGGCTATAGGGAAGGCAATAAGGACTGGAGGATGATTGGTGGCTATAGGGAAGGCAATAAGGACTGGAGGGCGATTGGTGGCTATAGCGAAGGCAATAAGGACTGGAGGGTGATTGGTGGCTATAGGGAAGGCAATAAGGACTGGAGGATGATTGGTGGCTATAGGGAAGGCAATAAGGACTGGAGGATGATTGGTGGCTATAGGGAAGGCAATAAGGACTGGAGGGTGATTGGTGGCTATAGGGAAGGCAATAAGGACTGGAGGGTGATTGGTGACTATAGGGAAGGCAATAAGGACTGGAGGGCGATTGGTGGCTATAGCGAAGGCAATAAGGACTGGAGGGTGATTGGTGGCTATAGGGAAGGCAATAAGGACTGGAGGATGATTGGTGGCTATAGGGAAGGCAATAAGGACTGGAGGGTGATTGGTGGCTATAGGGAAGGCAATAAGGACTGGAGGGTGATTGGTGGCTATAGGGAAGGTAATAAGGACTGGAGGGTGATTGGTGGCTATAGGGAAGGCAATAAGGACTGGAGGATGATTGGTGGCTATAGCGAAGGCAATAAGGACTGGAGGGTGATTGGTGGCTATAGGGAAGGCAATAAGGACTGGAGGGTGATTGGTGGCTATAGGGAAGGTAATAAGGACTGGAGGGTGATTGGTGGCTATAGGGAAGGCAATAAGGACTGGAGGGTGATTGGTGGCTATAGGGAAGGCAATAAGGACTGGAGGGTGATTGGTGGCTATAGGTAAGGCAATAAGGACTGGAGGGTGATTGGTGGCTATAGGTAAGGCAATAAGGACTGGAGGGTGATTGGTGGCTATAGGGAAGGCAATAAGGACGGGAAGATGATTGGTGGCTATAGGGAAGGCAATAAGGACTGGAGGATGATTGGTGGCTATAGGAAAGGCAATAAGGACTGGAGGATGATTGGTGGCTATAGGGAAGGCAGTAAGGACTGGAGGACGATTGGTGGCTATAGGGAAGGCAATAAGGACGGGAGGATGATTGGTGGCTATAGGGAAGGCAATAAGGACGGGAGGATGATTGGTGGCTATAGGGAAGGCAATAAGGACGGGAGGATGATTGGTGGCTATAGGGAAGGCAATAAGGACTGGAGGGTGATTGGTGGCTATAGGGAAGGCAATAAGGACGGGAGGGTGATTGGTGGCTATAGCGAAGGCAATAAGGACTGGAGGGTGATTGGTGGCTATAGAGAAGGCAATAAGGACTGGAGGGTGATTGGTGGCTATAGGGAAGGCAGTAAGGACTGGAGGATGATTGGTGGCTATAGGGAATGCAATAAGGACGGGAAGATGATTGGTGGCTATAGGGAAGGCAATAAGGACGGGAGGGGGATTGGTGGCTATAGGGAAGGCAATAAGAACGGGAGGGGGATTGGTGGCTATAGGGAAGGCAATAAGGACTGGAGGGTGATTGGTGGCTATAGGGAAGGCAATAAGGACTGGAGGGTGATTGGTGGCTATAGGGAAGGCAATAAGGACTGGAGGGTGATTGGTGGCTATAGGGAAGGCAATAAGGACTGGAGGGTGATTGGTGGCTATAGGGAAGGTAATAAGGACTGGAGGGTGATCAGCAGCAGGAGACCCATTTGTGGCAGTGGAGCTAAATGGTGACATTGTGTGACACACTACTTTGGAGCCCACTAAGACTCTGCTGCCCAAGGGCCCCCACAAACCTAGAGCCGCCCCTGTATATATATATGTGTATGTGGGTGTAGCACACGTGGCCTGAGGGGTTAACACTCAGATGTGTGGGGAGGGAGTTAGGGATGCTGAGCTTTGTGGGTCTTGTGGGAGCCATGTGAGATGGGGATGCTGACAGGCCTGGGGCACCGGCAGGGTACACATACAATCCACGGCAGACAGTCTCCTAAACAAGTAGTTACTCACTTTATTAGTAGCTCGCTGGTACACTTCAGGATTCACAGATACACATCATGGTTGCCATCACTGTCATCAACAGCATACAAAGTCCGTTCACCTTTAGTAGGAATTAAGCTGCAGCAGGTTCTGTCCCTTCTAATGGTCGCTTGCGGTCTTTATTCTCCTTATCAAAAACCAGGGTGTACCTCTGGCTTCTTGTTCCTCTATAGCAAAGGTAGAATCAGGCTCTGGCTGGATCCTTCTCTCAGTCCGGCCACTGTCTCCTCTTCTCACATCTTGACTGTGTAATGGAGGGATCCTAGATGAATCCCTAAGAAATCAGCCCCATATAAAAAGGCCGCACTCAAATAATAAAAATAACAATAATATTTTATTAAATAAATACTAAAGAATGAAAATACAAAAAGCAACACATCACAAAACAATGTACAGATTAAAAAACATATAAACACAAAGTTTTATAAAATGCAGTAGATGCAGGTAGGATGATATTTAATGTGAGCAATCTGTATGCACAGGGTGTGGGAAACATATAAGATAGGCTCTTATTCAGGGTGAAGGTGCAGATTAATGTGAGCAATCTGTATGTACAGGGTGGGGGAAACATACAAGATAGGCTCTTATTCAGGGTGAAGGTGCGGATTAATGTGGGAACTCTGTATGTACAGGGTGTGGGAAACATATAAGATAGGCTCTTATTCGGGGTGAAGGTGCGGATTAATGTGAGCAATCTGTATGTACAGGGGGGAAACATACAAGATAGCCTCTTATTCAGGGTGAGGGTCCAGATTAATGTGGGCACTCTGTATGTACAGGGTGTGGGAAACATATAAGATAGGCTCTTATTCAGGGTGAAGGTGCAGATTAATGTGGGCACTCTGTATGTACAGGGTGTGGGAAACATACAAGATAGGCTCTAATTCAGGATGAGGGTCCAGATTAATGTGAGCAATCCGTATGTACAGGGTGGGGGAAACATACAAGATAGGCTCTTATTCAGGGTGAAGGTGCGGATTAATGTGGGAACTCTGTATGTACAGGGTGTGGGAAACATATAAGATAGGCTCTTATTCGGGGTGAAGGTGCGGATTAATGTGAGCAATCTGTATGTACAGGGGGGAAACATACAAGATAGCCTCTTATTCAGGGTGAAGGTGCAGATTAATGTGGGCACTCTGTATGTACAGGGTGTGGGAAACATATAAGATAGGCTCTTATTCAGGGTGAAGGTGCAGATTAATGTGGGCACTCTGTATGTACAGGGTGTGGGAAACATACAAGATAGGCTCTTATTCAGGGTGAAGGTGCAGATTAATGTGGGCACTCTGTATGTACAGGGTGTGGGAAACATATAAGATAGGCTCTTATTCAGGGTGAAGGTGCAGATTAATGTAAGCAATCTGTATGTACAGGGTGGGGGAAACATACAAGATAGGCTCTTATTCAGGGTGAAGGTGCAGATTAATGTGGGCACTCTGTATGTACAGGGTGTGGGAAACATATAAGATAGGCTCTTATTCAGGGCGAAGGTGCGGATTAATGTAAGCAATCTGTATGTACAGGGTGGGGGAAACATACAAGATAAGCTCTTATTCAGGGTGAAGGTCCGGATTAATGTGGGCGATCTGTATGTACAGGGTGTGGGAAACATATAAGATAGGCTCTTATTCAGGGTGAAGATTCGGTTTAACTAAAATGTATCACATATTTCCAGGGACAGTGACGTCAGCAGCGATACAGCCTTTGTTACACTTAGATTCAAAACTACAAACGGAATATAAAAATATTCTTTTTTCTTTCAAATAACGTAAAAAAAAACTTTTCATTGCGGCCACACCTGAATAATTTCGGGAACATTGGGTGTCTGCCATCTCCTACAGAATATGGTCACCGCCACCTCGGAGATAATAGAAAATCTCATCTTGATTAAATTTGACTCTCTCGGGGGCAAACCTGCCAACGGCCAATCTCGTTCTTTAATTTCCATGTACGTTTTATATTAAAAGGAAAAAAAAAAAGATTAGTATCTATCTCTTTTTATATATTATACTTAGTTCCTTTCAGTGGTTACTTTTTGATTAGAACGTCACCCACTTTCCGTCAAGGACTTAGGCCCTTATATAAGAAGGGATAGCGTCAGGTAGCGGCTGGTTAATGAGAGGCAGCGACTGATAGCGACTGGTGAACGCCGGACACGGCACGCAATTACACATTTATCAAGCAGAATCTGTTTAGCGACTGGGATAGCGCCATGTAGCGTCTGATTCATCATTTTCACAGCCTCAGCGAACAGCGCCGGCGTTCAGCCTTGCACAGCGCCAGGTATGGCCTCTCGCTACCTGTCGCTCTCCCATACATTTCAATGGACAACCCTTTTCTTCTCTTTAAACTTTTTTTTTCAATCAAAAAATCACAAATAATTCTGTGACCTCATTGAATAAGCAGTTTTTTCATAATTTTTTAATTTTTTAAATATTTCCTCAGAAATGACATTACAGGTCTGCCATTAAAGTGTTCATGTTACAATGTTATTACAATGTAATTCCATATGTTGTCGCTTTGTTACTAGTGGATAGATGCTGAAAAACAGACTTTGATCACACCGCCTCCTGCGCTCTGGGCTTCAAACAAATATTTTTCAGCGCCAGAGATTTGTGAGGCTGTTTTTTTTGCTGAATATGGTGTGAGCTATGAGCAGTCGCTAACATGCGCTCCCATACAGCGCTGTACTGGTCAAATAGCGACTCCTCACAATGTATTCAACATTACTGAACAGTAAAGTAGCAACTCACGGCCGAGCACTGCGACTACTAGCGGGCGCTCTGAAAATGCCTGCTACAGACGCTCATCTGTCGCTACCTGCCGCTAATGATGAATCAGCCTCTTAGTGAACATATCCATACCGGGAACAAGGATTCATGAGCGGCCGACATTGGCCGATGAGGCGTTCACGCGGAAAGCGATCTGGGTGATATCGGATGAAATTGCTTCATGCATTTTTTACCTCTTCCATCATTAGAAATTATTTTGTAATTAGCGCGCTTCTCTCCGATGCCTTCAGAGCTGCTCGGTATAATTTAGCAGACGGGAAGTCATCAAATTTATACCCCATAAAATCTGTAATGGAAATTTAGATCAAGCGATTTTCCAGTTAGGGATTTTTTTTTTTCCCAGGTGTGACGAGCTGAGTTGCAGTGACACAAGTTTAGGGAAATGGATTTAAAATGCGTTTTTTTGGTCTCGTCTTGACTCGAATATAAGAGAACAGAGATGAGTGAATCACATGATGATTCTTATTCTGCTGGAACAGGAAGCAATGTAAATGCTCTACCGTGTTGTGGATTGGGTGCTCGACCCTGGGTAGTCTCAGTCCCATGCGGATTCAGAGAAGTTAGATGGCCCACACTCCATATAGGCCCTTATTTAAGAAGGGATAGCGTCAGGTAGCGCCTGGTTAATGAGAGGTAGCGACAGGTAGCGACTGGTGAACACCGGACACGGCACGCAATCACACATTTATCAAGCAGAATCTGTTTAGCGACTGGGATAGCGCCATGTAGCGTCTGATTCATCATTTTCACAGCCTCAGTGAACAGCGCCGGCGTTCAGCCTTGCACAGCGCCAGGTATGACCTCTCGCTACCTGTCCCTCTCCCATACATTTCAATGGATGAACCTTTTCTTCTCTTTAAACGGGTTTTTTTTTTTTTTTTTTCAAAAGAATCACAAATAATTCTGTGACCTCTTCTGGTATTGAAAAAGCATTTTTTTCATAATGTTTTAATTTTTTATATATTTCCTCAGAAATGACATTACAGCTCTGCCATTAAAGTGTTCATGTTACAATGTTGTTACAATGTAATTCCATATGTTTTCGCTTTGTTACTAGTGGATAGATGCTGGAAAACAGACTTTAATCACACCGCCTCCTGCGCTCTGTGCTTCATACAAGTATTTTTCAGCGCCAGAGATTTGTGAGGCTGTTTTTTTGCTGAATATGGTGTGAGTCGGTCGCTATGAGCAGTCCCATGCGCTCCCATACAGCGCTGTACTGGTCAAATAGCGACTCCTCACAATGTATTCAACATTACTGAACAGCGACTGAGTCGCTATAAACTAGCGACCCACGGTTGAGCACAGTGACTACTAGCGGACTCTCTGAAAATGCCTGCTACAGACGCTCATCTGTCGCTACCTGCCGCTAGTAATGAATCAGCCTGCCCCTGTAAAACTATTCCTTTTATTAAGTCAAATTAAAAGCATCTCCAGTAAAGTAAGGCAAACCTTAAAATCCAAAATGACAATAGTCCTGGCAACGGTGAAATAGTTGTAAAGCTATATTTATATACCAAATCTTTCCGCTATTCTATCATTTTATAGTAATGTTTGCTCTAATTGTAGATGTGGAAGAGGCCTATCCTGAATATATATAAAAAAATGTGATTCATCCAAAAAGAATCTCTAATGTTTCTAATTAATTTCAGACCCATATTTCAACATCTGAATTGATTTGCTTATCTTTAATAGGGATCTAGAAATCCCATTGTTACTCAACTTTACCTATTTTTATAAAGTAAATGTTAGGGCGAGCGCTGCACGCCCATCTCGCAGCACTTCACTTACCTCCATGGCTGCTCCCAGCCGTCTCCCTTCCCCCCATGCTTCCTCCTCGCATGGTCAGGTGCGCGCATGTCCCCGTCCACTAGAGGGCGAGCGCACTAGATTCCTGAGATTTAAAGGGCCTGTACAGCACTGATTGGTGCCTGGTCATCCAATCCTGCATCCACTTCCCCTATTTAAATCGGCACTTCCTTTCCTTCAGTGCCGGATCTTGGTCTTTCCATGCCAGTTGTAAATCAGTTTCTTTTGGATTGCTCACCCATGTACCGACCTCTGCCTGTCCCCGACTCTGAACCTTTGCCGCCTCCCCAACCTTGGCTACTCACCTTTACTACGAACCTCTGCTGCCTGCCCTGACCTCTGCCTGTGTGTACTACGCCTTTTGCCTGCCTCTTGTGCACCACGCTGAGCCTCAGCTAGCCATGGGACTGGGCCGCTGTTAGGGGGTAGCGACCTGGGGGTCAATCGCCGCACAAGACCAACCTGCCTTGCAGTGGGCTCTGGTGAATACCGGTGGCCTCTTAGACTCCGCTCCCCTGACGCGGTACCTGCCATCTGTTCCACAGTTAAAGCGGATCCACACCCGAGTCCACTCCACCCGGTCCGTGACAGTAAAATTCCTGCTGATTATCTGACTAAATAATTTGTAATGGGTTTGAGACCATTTAGGCCGAAATCGGCCAACAGGATAAAAAAATAAATAAAACTCCTTTTGGGGTAAATTTGTTTTTGGATAACTTTGTTCAATATAAAAAAAATTCTGAAAAGAATCCCAAAAGCTTCAGATTCATTTCACGCCCAACTTTTTGGGAGATTCGGATGAACCTAATTCTATCCAAATCAATTTGCTCACCCCCAAAGCAGATCTAGATCTACCATTGTTACCCAACATCAGGTAAAAAGTCACCTTCCAGTGCAGTTATTCTGTTATTAAGAGGTTATTAAGAGGCTGACATGTAGCGACAGTTGAGCGACTGTAGCGGTATTTTCACAGCGCCCGCTAGTAGTCGCTGTGCTTGGCCGTTGTTCAGTTGTTGACAGCGACTCAGTCGGTGTGGCGTAATGTTGAATACAAGGTTACGAGTCGCTATTTGACAGGTTCCGCGATGTATGGGTGCGCATGATAGCGACTGGTCAGAGCGATCGGCTTCCACCATATTCATCAAAAAATCACGCTCAAAAAATTCAAGCGCTGTGAAATGCATGTTTAAACCCCAGAGCGCTGGAGGCGATGTGTTAAAAGTAGTTTTTTAACCCCCAAACCACCATATTTTTGGAAACCCAAAAAAAAAAAGTATTTTAAATAATTTAGTAATATGAATACATTAATATCAGACCTGTAATATCAATTCTGTACAATTTTGTTTTTTATAGTTTTTTCCATTAAAAAAATTATCTAAAATGGCAGAAGTGGTCACAGAATTTTTCACATTTAAAAAAAAAAAAAAAAAAAAACATTAATAACAATTAATTATTAATATTTAAAGATTGTTCCATTGAAATGCATTGGAGAGCGCCAGGTAGCGAGAGGTCATACCTGTCGCTGTTCAAGGTCGGACGCTGGCGCTGTGGGCTGAGGCTGGAATAATGATGAATGAGTCGCTATATGGCGCTATCTCAGTCGCTAAGCAGGACTGGCTTGATAAATGTGTGATTGTGGTGGGGAGCCGGCGTTCTCGTGGCGGGGCCCGTCATTACCGGCCGCTCACCAGTCGCTACCTGTCGCTATTCCTTCATAAATAAGGGCCTGTGTTTTATTTTTTGGATAGTCGATGAGTAAATTATTCAGGGCCTGGGAACCAATATACAGCCCAGTTTAACCCTCTCATCACTAATATGCAGCAAACAGGCATATGAGTCTAGTACAGAAACTTGGGGCCTTTGTTTGCATACAATTGCAATTGCATGTGTTAAACCCCACCCACGTCAATATGGATTTCTCCCCGTGGGGTGTTCTAAAGGGAGGCTGGCAGCTTCCCAGGTGAGCAGCTCTGAAATATTTAATTGCATTGCATGTCCCAACTTTCGGGACTCAAAAATAGGAGTAGGGGCCACCCACAAAAGGGGCGCCTTAACTTGGCGTGGGGTTTAACACATTTGCAATTGTATGCAAACGAAGGCCCCTAGTTTCTGTACAAGATTCATATGCCTGTTTACTGAATATTATATAGTGATGAGAGGGTTTCAACTGGGCTGTAAATTGGTTCCCTGGCCCTGGATAATAATTTTGTATAAATAGTAGTGATTGAGCGACTCCCACCCCCTTTATTCTGGATAGTCGATGACCCGTCATGATGACTCAAGCAAAAGAGATCAGAGATGGGTCAATCTCCTCAATTTTTTTCTTCTGCTGATTCATCTGATTATATCAATTGTACTGGGTCTGCATCAAATTGGTCTGAATCGGTCAACTAAACAAAACAAAAAACAGCCGCCTCAGTAAACTTCCAACTCGGCACAGCCCCTCCATTGCAATAAATGAGTGGGCATGTGTAGGGGGCCCCTAAACCTTTTTCCCAACTTTCTAACCATATAATAAACCCTACTCACCCCGTTCCCCCCAGAAGGGCTCTTTCTGGAAGACTAGCTTATTTATTTTATAGGGGCCCATCTGGTTCTGCTTGTTCCCTATAACAATCATCCCAGGCCTGGTGCTATGCCTACTCCAAACTGACAGATACTACACTATAACAAGGGGCCATGTCTAATCCATCACCCTGTTACACTACTAGTATATTTACTTTGATCTGTTGCGCCCGTTACTGGTACCAGATCGTAAACCCCTTGTTGAGATGCCTTTGCTAGAACTGGACCCCCCACCCTCCTATTCATATTCTATGATTAAGGACCAGATGATGTCCGAAACGCGTTAGAGCTTACCATCTAGGATTGCTGTCGGGGTCCGGTATGTGTTTTTGAGGCTGTTTGGATTGGACATATATTTTTTAAAAAGGACTTCAATAAATTTTCATTTTAAGGAGTGCTGATCTCTACATTGTTCCCCACCCTCCTACCCATGTTTAACTAACTCCATGTTTCTGAGCTTTCTCTACTGTAACATCAAAGTTATATTTTACCCTATTTTTCGGTTTAAAAAGAGAAAGTGATAAAGTAGTTTGGCAGATCTCTGTGGTAAAAATTCAATTGTGCGGCCTCTCATATAGCCGGAAAGAAGGACCATTTCCTCATAAGTTAAAGGGTCTTTGTTGTAAAGATCAACATCTCATTGATTTCCAATACCTGCTCTGGTAAGATAATACAACCACTCTGGAGGCTGAGATTTCGCTCCGGGGTAAGATGCCTCATGGTTCAAGATGCCACTGTTTCCTCATTGATTTTTACGGCAATGTAAGACCTGCAGAGCCATGGTTACCCCTAATGCATTTCTCACACAACTTTCCCTGACCCATAATAGCGTCATCCCGCTATATTGCAACAAAAACTGTTATTGAACTATATTGTTAGGCAGGAAGGTATTGTTAGGCTGGTTTAAGTCAATAAACCAAAAACATTAGATAAAATTTTAGTATCGTATTTGCATTTTTGTGATGAACCCCTAGTTTATCTGATCAGTAGGTCTAAATTGAGGCTCTCCTAAACTTTACATTATGCATTTCCCCTGAGTTTCGCATTGAAACTTTTCCTGAGCTCTGCTCTGAGCCTTCTCCTGAGCTTAACGTTGAGCCTGTCCTGTCCCTTAGCTTCACACTGAGCCTGTCCTGTCCCTTAGCTTCACACTGAGCCTTTGTCTGAGCTACTTCTGAGCATCTCCTAAGCTCTGCGTTAAGCCTTCTTTAGAGCTTCCATAAGCTGAACCTCTCCCAAGCTCCACATGAGACCTCTCCTGATTTGACTTTAAAGGGATTTTCATGCAAATGGTTAAAGCAATCAAACAGCAAATTACCTAGCCAAGAGTTCCTCCAGTGCTGTGCCTCCTCTCATCTTGGCTCAGTGGATCTGCTCCTCCAATGCCACCCTGCCAATGTGAACCACTAATACTAGCTTGAGTAGCTAGTCCAGACCACGCCCCCCTCTTTAGTGATAGCTTGATTGGCGCTCTCACCTGGCTGGTATTTTTTTTTTTACTTTATTGGCCACTGGCCTCGAGGTGCCGGTATATGTTTTTTTACTGGCAATTGAAGATAGGGAAAAGTATACCCACAGTTAAAGTTAACAGTAAAAAAAAACAGGAAGGATCAATGTAAGTCTTGACCCATCACGTTTGCCCCTATTGTATGTCTCTTTGCGCCACATTTTAAATAACTGATGAAAGAGATTATCCATAATTTAAAAACAAACCAGGGAGGTTTAAACATATTTTTTTTACAGAACTCTATCATAGACCACCATACACCTCCTTCATAGACCTCCTTCATAGACCTTCTTCATAGACCTCATTTATAGATCTCCTTTACAGACCTTCTTCATAGACCTCCATCATAGACCATCATAGACCTCCTTCATAGACCTTCTTCATAGACCTCCTTCATAGACCTTCTTCATAGACCTCCTTCAAAGACCTTCTTCATAGACCTCCTTCAAAGACCTTCTTCATAGACTTCCTTCAAAGACCTTCTTCATAGACCTCCTTTATAAACCTCCTTCATAGACCTCCTTCATAGACATCCTTAATAGACCTTCTCCACAAACCTAATTCATAGACCTCCTTCATAGAACTTCTGCATAGACCTTCTTCATGGACCTTCTTCATAGAAATCCTTCATAGACCTACTTCATACACCTCCTTTATAAACCTTCATAGACCTCCTTCATAGGCCTCCTTCATAGACTTCTTTCGTAGACCTCTTTTATAGACCTCCTTCATAGACCTCCTTCATAGACCTCTTTCTAGACCTCCATTCTAGACCTATTTTATAGACATCCTTCATAGACCTCCTTCATAGATCTCCTTCATAGACCTCCTTCATAGATCTCCTTTATAGACCTCCTTCATAGACCTCCTTCATAGACCTCCTTCATAGACCTCCTTTATAGAACTCCATCACAGACCTCCATCATAGACCTCCTTTATAGGCCCCCTTCATAGACCTCCTTTAGATTTGAATTCACCTAAAGCTGTATTCCTCTTTTTTTCTGTTCCAGCAAATGGAAGATACGATTCTCGCAGTCAGTCCCTGAGGTCAGTTGACAACAACAAGAAGAAGGATGACGCTGAAGAGCAATATCAGTTTGGTTATCCGGCTCCTCAAATAGGTGAGACCATCACACGATAAGTCAAGGGGTCAGGTGACCTCCCATTGCGTGAGCTAAAGAGGGGTTATCTCCCAAATCAACGAGTATTTTTGTGTGACTGTGCTTAGAGTTTAGGAAAGTATGAAAATTTAGAACCTTGGATGTTGGTGTGTTCATAGTTTGAAAAACCAAGGTCATTTCTTGAGGGACCTGTTTGTAAGCATAATGCAGACCAGTACTTACCTGATTCCTATCTCCCGCCCCCCCCCAAGTCAATGGGGCAAAGGACAGACCTCTATGACATAATGGCCAAACCTAGAAACTATTAAAAAGGCTTTGTTTCTTTCCGCTCAGACTTAGGTACCTTTTCCGCATTTATACCCGGTACAGGTAGATAGGAGTGGCGTTGGTATCCAGTCTCGTCATATAGGGGTTTTTAATGTTTTCAAGAATGGTTCTTATTATAACCCAATCCAGCCCAGACCCCACCGCTCTTCCAACAAGATCCCCTTAATGATTACCTACAAAGAAAAGGGCCCTACTTCTATATCCAAATTTTAGGGTTCCTTAAAGCGGACCTCGAGTCAAGACAATAACGTTTAGTCATTTCCTCCTCTTGACGACATGTAGCATATTCTGTTTGAGATGGCTTAACCCCATGCAGATGTTATATAGATAGATGAAATAGCTGCGCTGCTAGAATTACATGGGAGTGGCCATCTTGGATTACACCTGAAAGGCCTGCTTACACATAAGCATGACTGGGAGGTTGTGAAGAGCCTTTGCTAGTTCACAGACACGCTGCAGTTGAGCTGGGAGCTTCCTTATGATCAGCCCAACCAGCCCGAGAGGGATTTTATCTATTTCTATACTGAATGCTAGAAGGAGATTAAATCCTTCTCTAGCTGGCTGCATTGATATAAAGATCAGCATGACTGCAGTGTGACTGTGTGATATTGTTTCTTCGCATAAGGCAGGCTGTCTGGAGCTTGGGATTTCACTACAAGCAGCCCACGCCAAACTGAGAGAGAGATTTGCCTTAGAATAGGGATCAGCAGGTCTGTCGTGTTACACAGTCACCGAATCACCAGCTGCTGCAGAGAATTAGTGTAACTTTGTTTCAATTTTAAACAGTCATAAAGTCCAGACAGCTCAGAAACCCCAAGCCCTTGTGCTGGCTTGGAAGCACGGATGGATCTCTGCAAATCCTAAACAAGTAATCTGTATCAGGCGTCCAGCTCACCAAAACCATAAAAATGTAACATTTAATATTTCCATTAAAAACATACATGTCCTGTGTGAGGTGTAGTCCCATCTCGTCCTCCTCAAAAGCTGACGCGTTTCGGGGTAAGATACCCCTTAATCATACCTTAACTCTGGGGAGAGACGTTCCGGTATAAGAAGACCAGCTTTCCGTCATGTGGTGGGCGCCATAGTGCTAGTGCATGAGAATTCACATGAACGAGCGCACCGCCCGGATCGCTGATAGGCAGAAAGGGAATGGTGTCATATGCTAGGACCTGATTGGTTAGTAAAGGAACACTGAGGCGCACCCATTTAACAGTGTCCTACCCTGCATGATTTTAGGACATTTATTATATGGTGAAGGGGAGAGAGAAAGAAAATAAATAAATAAATTCCAATCATATCCCCACCCAGACGCCAGATCATAATAAAGTAGCGTATATACATGATCCATACCCCAATGCTGTTGTTTTAGATTGATTTAGGCCCTTATTTAACAAGGGATAGCGACAAGTAGCGACTGGTGAGCGGCCGGTAATGACGGGCCCCGCCACGAGAACGCCGGCTCCCCACCACAATCACACATTTATCAAGCCAATCCTGCTTAGCGACTGAGATAGCGCCATATAGCGACTCATTCGTCATTATTCCAGCCTCAGCCCACAGCGCCAGTGTCCGACCTTGAACAGCGACAGGTATGACCTCTCGCTACCTGGCGCTCTCCAATGCATTTCAATGGAACAATCTTTAAATATATAATTGTACAATATTAATTGTTATGAATTTTTTTTTTTTTTTAAATGTGAAAAATTCTGTGACCACTTCTGCCATGTTATTTTTTTTAAGGTTAAAAAAAAAAAAATTGTACAGAATTGACATTACGGGTCTGATATTAATGTATTCATATTACTAAATTATTTAAAAAACTAGTTTTTTTTGGTTTCCAAAAATATGGTTGTTTGGGGGTTAAAAAACTACTTTTAACCCATCGCCGCCAGCGCTCTGGGGTTTAAACATGCATTTCACAGCGCGAGAATTTTTTGAGCGTGATTTTTTAATGAATATGGTGGGAGCCGGCCGCTAGGGCCAGTCGCTATCATGCGCTCCCATACAGCGCGGAACCTGTCAAATAGCGACTCCTCACCCAATATTCTCGCTATCAACTACCGAACAACGGCCAAGCACAGCGACTACTAGCGGGCGCTCTGAAAATGCCGCTACAGTCACTCAACTGTCGCTACCTGCCGCTATTAATGAATCGGCCTCCCCGTGGACAATTGGACAATTACCACCATTTGTCTCCATTTGCTGTCATCGCATTTGGGGTAAATTTCACAGAGAGCTCTGTATGCATATGTTACCACTAAGAGTTATGTTAAATAATAGATTAAGAATAAGGAAACATATATCTATCTATCTATCTATCTATCTATCTATCTATCTATCTATATATATATATACTCATGGTCCATATGTACCCCAGTCGCTGTGCATACCCATGTAAACACATTAAAAACGCAAATCCTATCTACCTAGTACATTATATGCTTAAGCATTAACTGGGCTCAAATTTCATATGTTAAATGTAGCCCTGCGGTCCAACTTAAAAGCAGCAAACAATAAAAAATTAAAAAGAGTGCTCAGTGCAGTGAGACGGGCAACAAATAACACCTAAATACCCAAAACTAAATTGTTACTAAATAATTCTCACACTATTTTTAAATAAATGGAAGAGCATAAATCATTTAAAAATAGATAACTAGAGATGAATACATAAAAAAAATATAGGGGAACGTCTCTCCCCAGAATGAAGGTATGATTAAGGGGTATCTTACCCCGAAACGCGTCAGCTTTTGAGGAGGACGAGATGGGACTACACCTCACACAGGACATGTATGTTTTTAATAGAAATAAGCAGGAATAAGTCTGCTTACATCGATGGCTAACACGGTACAACAACTTACTACTAATAGAAATAATAAATGTTAATTTTTATGGTTTCGGTGAGCTGGACACCTGATACAGATAACTTTGTATCAATGTAAGTCAATAGCCTGAGCTGCTGCACAGCATTGCAACAGTTGTTTACAACGTTGATACAATGTTTTATGCGCTTTCTGAGCAGTGCTGAGTCATTACAGCTGATGGATTTTTACTTCTGACTAGAAATAAAGCATTATTTCAACGAGCTTTAGGGTAATTTTGACTGTAAGCAGGCCTGTTAGAATTGTGGCAAGATGGCTGCCCCCATGTAGTTCAGTAGCATAAAATCTGCCTGCTATTCCACGACATCTAAATGGGGTTATGGCCTTTCTAATAGCTTACATCACTGATTGCAAGAGAGAGGGGGGGTTAGGGGAGAAATGTACTAAACTTCGAATTTTTGACTGGAGGTCCGCTTTAATAGATCATTCAAAGTTTCCGAAATTATTCATAAGAGTTGCTTCAGTTTGAATACATTTTTTCCAAATCGAGCAGCCAACCACCCAACCCTAAGCTGCCCCATGCTTCCCCCACAGTGTGAACCCCACCCCCTGATTGACCAGGAATCTTACCTTTCAGGTGACCCTGCTGCCAGGGCTGTTTGTAGGGGAAGGTGAGCAGGGTGATCATCCAGGGTGCAAAGACCGCTGAGTGCGCTCTATCCCAGCCGGCCTGTTATTTTGCAGGTGGGTCAGGGCCACCGTGGCCATAACACAGGCCCCTCATCCCCTATATTAAGCTCATTTATGGTAAGGGGACACTGCCTGCTGCTAATAAAGCGCATACAGGAAGGGAACAGGACAGGTGGGGAGGGGGCCGAATTATTTCCTTTCTGCACTCTAGACATTTCCCTGCCAACGGCAAATGCGCGAAACGGGCGGCACCCACTTTAACCCGGAACTTCAGCATCATTTAATGAAAAGTTCAAACCCTTAAAAAACTACTCCCCAGCATCTAAAATTAGATGTTTTTAAGGTTTTAGTCACTTATTTATTATTCTTTCCCCCACTGGGCTTCAACTCTGTGCAGGACTCTAGGATACGGGTACCACCATCTTGACTTGAGAGCGGGATAAAGTACAGGAGGTTGGGTTATAGCTGTGCTTTGCTCAGATAGAGCAGAGCTGGGGTCAGGGAGGGGACAGCAATCCAAGAATGCAGAGCGACACAGTCCGAAGACACTTCCTGTTTGCAGGCTGCCTTATGCTCCATGAGCCGCCATCTTGGCTGTTTAAAGGCTCATAACATGCAGTAGATGCAGGTGGGATGATTTTTAATGTGAACAATCTGTATGTACAGGGTGGGAAACATATAAGATAGACTCTTATTCAGGGCGAGGGTCCGGATTAATGTGAGCAATCTGTATGTACAGGGTGTGGGAAACATATAAGATAGGCTCTTATTTATGGTGAGGGTCCGGATTAATGTGAGCAACCTGTATGTACAGGGTGGGGGAAACATATAAGATAGGCTCTTATTCAGAGTGAGGGTCCGGATTAATGTGGACAATCTGTATGTACAGGGTGGGAAACATACAAGATAGGCTCTTATTCAGGGTGAGGGTCCGGATTAATGTGAGCAATCTGTATGTACAGGGTTTGGGAAACATATAAGATAGGCTCTTATTCAGGGTGAAGGTCCGGATTAATGTGAACAATCTGTATGTACAGGGTTTGGGAAACATACAAGATAGGCTCTTATTCAGGGTGAAGGTCCGGATTAATGTGGGCAATCTGTATGTACAGGGTGTGGGAAACATATAAGATAGGCTCTTATTCAGGGTGAGGGTCCGGATTAATGTGAACAATCTGTATGTACAGGGTTTGGGAAACATATAAAATAGGCTCTTATTCAGAGTGAGGGTCCGGATTAATGTGGACAATCTGTATGTACAGGGTGGGAAACATACAAGATAGGCTCTTATTCAGGGCGAGGGTCCGGATTAATGTGAACAATCTGTATGTACAGGGTTTGGGAAACATATAAGATAGGCTCTTATTCAGGGTGAAGGTCCGGATTAATGTGAACAATCTGTATGTACAGGGTTTGGGAAACATATAAGATAGACTGAAGGTCCGTTTTAAGGCATATCTGAATGTCTGGTGTTGGTGTACACAGCCGGAGGGGAGTGCCCAGCAACTAGCCATTAATTCAGCCATTTTACAGAGCAGGCCGCCCCAAATCTGGGCCACAGCCCAAACACCGGGATAGGTAAAATCCTGGGTTTTGGTCCTATTTAAATCATTGGTACAGATAATGTAGCAGAGGTTGGTTTTGCCCACCAAAGCCATGATGCTAAAGTTATAGCAGTAAAGGGGTAAAACATAGGCTGGGGAGGGGCTGGGTTTTGGGGGATGGGCTGGGAGGCAGGATGCAGAGGGGGCTTTAGAAGAGGAATCTATTAATTCTGGCACAGGCTTCGGATGAGGTGAGCTTCTCAAAACAATGTGGCCTCCAGGCATTCTCTCTGTGCTCCCCGGCTCCCCGGCCCCTGGCTGCTGGCAACCGATTGATTCACTGGCAGGACATCCTTGGTGCAGCGCAGTAGAAGTGATGCCGTATGTATGGCAAACTGCTTGGCTGGAGGCAACAGGAGGCTGGGTGAGTTTAGGTGCACGAAGCCTGTAACGCTTGGACAGTGCAGATCCGCTTTAAAGAGGAAAATCAGACCGAAAAATAAAAAGGGGCCAATTCCCCCCCTGTCGGCCCCTACTTACCTTTTGGATGTTGCCATGGCCTGCTGTGACGACATCCTGCTGCTTCAAGGCCCGATCCACGCCCCCCTGCCGACTTAACAGCCTGTTAGTGACAGCGCGGCTTTAACTCTGCTATCATGCTCTTTAAAGTCACATGCCAATCAGAGAAGTCTCGTGGGATTTCGGGCGGCACCATTGCATCCCATTCATGTGCACTGGACAGGCACAAGATCGGGGGCCACGCGAAGTGCCTTATGGGATGTTCAGTGTTTTTTGGCTGCGGTCCCCCTTCCTTTGAATGTGTTGCTGTGGCTGTTTGCAAACTCGGGTAGTATCACTTGGGCCCTTATTTATCAAGGGATAGCGCCAGGTAGTGTCTCACTAGCGCCAGGTATCGCCAGCTATCGGCGGCTACCGACTCCAGAACGCCAGGCGGCAGACACAATCACGCATTTATCACGGTAAATGAAGCTAGCGCCGGCGAGAGCGTCAGCTAGCGCGGGATTCATCATGTAGCGGACTGCAGTGAACAGCGCCGCTACTAATCCCATCACAGCGCCAGGTATGACCTCTCGCTACCTGGCGCTCTCCAATGCATTTCAATGGAGCAATCTTTAAATCTTCATAATTAATTGTTATTAATGTTTTTTTTTTTTTTTTTTTTTTTTAAATGTCAAAAATTCTGTGACCACTTCTGCAATGTTAGATATTTTTTTTAAGGTAAAAAAATAAAAAAATAAAAATTTGTGCAGAATTGATATTATAGGTCTGATATTCATATTACAAAATGTTTAGAAAAACTTGTTTAATTTTTTAATCAAAAAATATGGATGTTTGGGGGTTAAAAACTACTTTTAAGCCATCGCCGCCAGCGCTCTGGGGTTTAAACAAGCATTTCACAGTGCGAGAATTTTTTGAGCGTGATTTGTTAATGAATATGCTGGGAGCCGTTCGCTATGACCATTCGCTGTCAGGCGCTCCCATACAGTGCGGAACCTGTCAAACAGCGACTCCTAACCCCGTATTCAACATTACCGCACACCGACTGAGTCGCTGTCGACAACCGAACAACGGCCAAGCACAGCGACTACTAGCGGCCGCTGTGAAAATCACGCTACTGGCGCTCATCTGTCGCTACCTGGCGCTATTACTGAATCGGCCTCCCCGATTCATGCTGGCACAGTTCTTATTGTGAGCTATTGGGCATTACATGACCGCCTGTTATGTTGTGTTTGGGAATTGTTGTGGGGTTAGATATAGGATAAGTTTAGCACTTGGCACTTTACATAGTTGATACTCATGCAATAATAGGCACTACACTGTATGAAATTGTGTATTATTATTGGCTCAATACTATATTTATATAATTTTATCACGATTATTCTTTTGTATAGATGTTTTACACTTTATTTATTTATTGCTTATGCGTATAGGTGGTCTTCTTCATTTAAAGGGGCCCACCTTGGGTCTTTTTTTGCCGGCACAAATACTTGAGGGTGTGTATATACATGAACATATATATACAGATCCATATAATTACTAATAATCAATATACTCACTTAATTTACATAGTGGGTACACAGCACATGGATTTTTTACATCACGTTTACCATTAGTATTATGGTGGTTGCATTTATTGGATACGATATGAAGGGGGACTGGCCTTGTTTTTAAATGTCTTGTATTGTATATTTGTCTTTATATGTTTTTTATGATTAGTTATGTATAAATAAAATGATATATTTATGTATTTTTTTGGTGCTCCGCATAGGGAGGGAGGTGTGTTCCTTCACGTCCCCTCCAAATAGAGTTGTTGTATCCAAAGTGGGTGTGAGCACAAGTAATTGGATAGGTAGAGCACCCCATAGTAATAATTCCAATCAGAGAAGTCTCGTGG
Organism: Gastrophryne carolinensis; assembly: GCA_027917425.1. NCBI lineage: Eukaryota > Metazoa > Chordata > Amphibia > Anura > Microhylidae > Gastrophryne > Gastrophryne carolinensis. The sequence continues at coordinate 428,774,539 of CM051239.1, forward strand.
GATTTCGGGCGGCCCCATTGCATCCCATTCATGGGCACTGCGCAGGCACAAGATCGGGGGCCAAGCGGAGTGCCTTATGGGATGCAAGATGGCTCCGCCCATTGGAAGGTCGCCCGGGAAAACCGAAGGACCTAGAAGATAGATCGCTTGGCAAGGTGAGTAAAGAATGCCCTAAGGTAAAACTGGAGGGGGAGTGAACAGATCGGTGAGGTTTGGTTGAGGTTCTTACCTCCCCCAATGTCCTTCTTTAAAGTGGACCAAAACCCACGTTGATCCAGGGCCGATTCATTCCCTCCCCCCGGGGGCATCCAAAATCGGGATGCTCTGATTGGCCAAGCGGCCGCACATACCCCATAGGACCGGGAAGAGGTGAGTTACTTTTGCTGATCTGGGGGGTTTCACGCAGCAGGGCACTCCCGATTGGGTTGCCCTTGGGGGAAAGGACCAAATGCCAGGATAGTCAAATCCTGTGTCTTGGTCCACTTTAAGCCATGTGATAAAGTCAGCACACAATATCCTCATAACTGAATTCTGCGACTCGGGCTCAGCTCTAATTTCTGGATTGCCGGCAGAGCCTCGAATATCCGGTGCCGTGCAATATTAATAGCCTTGTCCCGCGGTCCGGCCCCGGATTCCGCTATTTAGGGAAGGAACTCATAATGTTCCATGTTCTTCGAAAAGTACAGACTCAATCATTTAGAAATCCGACGTCTGGAAATAGTCGGGAGCCGGGATCAGGCCGGAGCGGCTTTCATTTCGGGGGGGGGGGGAGAATAAAGCGCGCCGCGTTATTTCATTACATGGAGCCGCGTAATAAAGACTTCCCAGGCCGGCAGCTAATGAGGAGATCGCTTCACCCGCTTTCGCCTTTGGTGGAGAATGTCAACTAAACCATTAGGGGAAACGTAACACAAAATGAAAGCGATCCTTCCCGATAGACCTGCCGTGACCCCAGTCTTTAAAGCTCAACTCCGAGCCAACATATTTATTTTAGTTTTTGACAGTGAAAGGAAGAGTTATAAGCACTTATTTGCCGTGGATGAGCCCAATGCGGGGACCTTCCTGGTTATAAATATCCCGGGGGGCTTAATTGTATGCATGTGTGTGGGGGGAGGCTTTCCTGTAAGTGTTTGTGAGGGGGGCTTGTCTGTGTGTGTGTGTGAAGGGCTGCCTGTATGTGTGTGTGTGTGGGGGGGGGCTTGCCTTTATAATGTATTATTAATATGTAATTCTAAAGTGGTGTTTACCTTTAAGGGCATGGTTTAATGGCAAATACACTTCTGTGGGGCAGTACGGGCACCGCCACATGTGTCCCTCTTTGGAAGAGCACGGACCACTTAAGTGATTTCTAAACTGGTCGCGGGCCACAATGAGTAGGTTCGGAATTTGGAATTTTTTCATTTGGAACAGCATAACAAAGATTTTCTACAACAATCAGGATCCCCACTGTCTCACAAACTCCATTTTCTGCGCACGTCTGTAGTTTTGGGTGAACCCCTAAAGGGTTGGGTTTCACAAGTTGGGCTGAACAAAAGTCGACCCAAACACGGTCCCCATTTGAATCAATGGGGACCTGAACTTTGGGGGCTATTCTGCCTCTGGGGGCTCACCCACCCGGTCAGAAGGAGGGGGTGTCCTTCTGGACAGAAGGAGGGTTGTCTGTCACGGGGCCCCCAGAGGCAGAATCGGGAGAATAAAACAAAATGTGGTGTGGGGGGTCGCTTTAAAGTGGACCAACACCCAGGATTTTTACTATCCTGGGTTTTGGTCCACTTCGGCGGGGCAACCCGATCGGGGGTGCCCCGCTGTGTGAAACCCCCCAGAAACCCCGAAAAACTCACCTCTCCTCGCTCCCACTTGACCGCCGCTGCCAATGCCCGCCGACGGACAAGCGGGAGGCAGCGACGGACAAGAAAGCGCGCCTGCCGCCGCCTCCCGCGCGTCACTCTTACAGGGCGCTCGCCCGCGAGGGCCATTCACAAACGGCCGGCATGGGTGCGCGTCAAGCTAGAGGGACGCGCGGGAGGCGGCAGCGGGCGCCGCTGGATTGTGGATAAGGTAGGGATTTAGGGGTTTCTGGGGGGATTGCACACAGCGGGGCACCCCCGATCAGGGTGCCCCGCAGTCAGGGGTCTGATCGGTCCGGGAATCTTATAGATTCCCGGGCCGATCATGGGAGGGTGTTGGTCCACTTTAAACAAATGCAACAAACAAAAGACTCCCTTTCCTGAGCCAGAAATCCGGTCTACAGCCGGCACTCAGCACTCTATCCCTGTCAAATAGGCTACAGAAAGATGGCCGCCGCTCCCAGGACACTTCTAGTGCCAGCTGCCAGTGTCCTCACTCATGGGAGTGGCAGCCATCTTTCTGTAGCCCCGGCTGTATCCCATTTGACAGGGAAAGAGCAAAGACCGTGGACCGGATCGCTGGCTCAGGAAAGAGTACAGACGTTTCTACTGCACACTCTGCATTTCTTCAAACTTGGCCGTAGCTTATTTGACAGGGAAAGAATGTCGACCAGGGACCTGATAGCAGGGCACAGGTAAGTTACAGATGCTTCCTGTTGCAACCTCTGCATTTGTGTAAATCTAGCTGTCGCTTATTTGACAGGGAAAGAATGCTGACCAGTGACTCGATAGCAGCTAAGTTATAGCTGCCTCCTGCTGCACACTCTGCATAGGTCAAGCTGGTTGATGGGCTGTCTGTTTGGGCCAAACTCGAACATGGACTTTTGGCTGAAGACCGTGTTCGGGTTTGGGAACCCAAACTGACAAAGTTCGCCCAACACTATTCGTAGGTCTTTCTACCACACCATTACCCCATTTATATGTAACAATCCCCACATGCTACCAATACACACGTTGATTGCCTCCAAATATATGTGGGTCCCATATTTATCATCCCCCCCATCATTCCTCAATCATATTCCCAATACCCAACCTCAATCTAAATGCTTAGCAATGCTAAACATACAACTAAATATAGAAAAAGCTGTTCACCTAGGAGTTTTATTGTACTATCAATGTCTGTACATTCCTCCAAGCCACTGCTGCCAACTCCATTTGCCAATGTGCCTCTCCTATATTACTCTCCTTGCAACCTCTTACACTTACTGAGCCTCTATTTAACTACCTTTACAGTTCTATTTACCCCTCCCACTTTTTCCACAGCAGGACAGGGGCCACATCAGATGCCCTGGGGACCACAGGTTTATCATATGTGGTATAAACCAACCAGAGCTGCCATCAGGGCAGAGACTCCAGTAAGGGGCATCTCCAGTAAGTTTAGTGAAAAACAGCTGCTGGCCCTTCAGGGAATCCTGATGCTCCCCACCTACTGCTTGCCTGCCTGTATGCGTGTGTGTGCAAGGGGGCTTTCTTGTATGCCTGTCTGTGGAGGACTTGCCTGCCTGTATGCGTGTGTGTGCAGGGGGGCTTTCCTGTATGCCTGTCTGTGGAGGACTTGCCTGCCTGTATGTGTGTGTGCAGGGGGGCTTTCCTGTATGCCTGTCTGCGAAGGACTTGCCTGCCTGTATGCGTGTGTGTGCAGGGGGGCTTTCCTGTATGCCTGTCTGTGGAGGACTTGCCTGCCTGTATGCATGTGTGCGCAGGGGGGCTTTCCTGTATGCCTGTCTGTGAAGGACTTGCCTGCCTGTATGCGTGTGTGTGCAGGGGGGCTTTCCTGTATGCCTGTGTGTGGAGGACTTGCCTGCCTGTATGCATGTGTGCGCAGGGGGGCTTTCCTGTATGCCTGTCTGTGAAGGACTTGCCTGCCTGTATGCGTGTGTGTGCAGGGGGGCTTTCCTGTATGCCTGTCTGTGAAGGACTTGCCTGCCTGTATGCGTGTGCGTGCAAGGGGGCTTTCCTGTATGCCTGTCTGTGAGGGACTTGCCTGCCTGTATGCGTGTGTGTGCAGGGGGGATTTCCTGTATGCCTTTCTGTGAAGGACTTGCCTGCCTGTATGCATGTGTGCGCAGGGGGGCTTTCCTGTATGCCTGTCTGTGAAGGACTTGCCTGCCTGTATGCGTGTGTGCGCAGGGGGGCTTTCCTATATGCCTGTCTGTGAAGGACTTGCCTGCCTGTATGTGTGTGTGTGCAGGGGGGCTTTCCTGTATGCCTGTCCGTGAAGGACTTACCTGCCTGTATGGGTGTGAGTGCAGGGGGGCTTTCCTGTATGCCTGTCTGTGAAGGACTTGCCTGCCTGTATGCGTGTGTGGAGGGAGTTGCTTGTATGCATTGCGGGGGGGCTTGCCTGCCTGTATGTGTGTGCACAGAGGTGGCTTTCCTGTCTGTATTCGTATGTGCGGGGGAGCTTGTCTGTCTGTATGTGTGTGTGCTGGGGGGCTTGATTGTATGCATGTTACTCTGGGGATCCACCCTACATTTAGATGCAAGTATTACTGGCTTAAATTAAGGGTCCATGCACAGAAACATTATGCCAAACTGTATGGTCTGTGTGTGTGTGTGCACTGGAGATGCCACATAAAAGCTATACATAGTTCAGGTTTGGTGATAAACCTGCATGGGGCGGGTTATAGCTGTGCTGTGCTCAGACAGAGCAGAGCCGGGGCCAGGAAAAGGACAGCAATCCCAGAATGCAGAACGACATAGTCAGAAGTCACTTCCTATCTGCTGGATGTTTAAAGGCTCAGAAAATGCAGTAGATGCAGGTAGGATGATTTTTAATGTGGGCAATCTGTATGTACAGGGTGTGGGAAACATATAAGATAGGCTCTTATTCAGGTTGAAGGTCCGGATTAATGTGGGCAATCTGTATGTACAGGGCGGGGGAAACATATAAGATATGCTCTTATTTAGGGTGAGGGTCCGGATTAATGTGGGCAATCTGTATGTACAGGGTGTGGGAAACATATAATATAGGCTCTTATTCAGGGTGAAGGTCCGGATTAATGTGGGCAATATGTATGTACAGGATGGGGGAAACATATAATATAGGCTCTTATCCAGGGTGAAGTTCCGGTTTAAGTTGGCCCCTGCTCTTCAGAAGGTTTAGCACCTCTGCTTTAATCCTTTTAGAATAAAATGGTTGACAACTCCATACTGCGGACCCTCCTCGGCGAGGCGTTTCGGGAAGATATCGCCCTGTATCAGGCTGAACAGGAAGAAACGTGTTGGTACAGTTTCTCCGGGGAGGATATGTAGAATGGTTTCCTTGGGACAAAATAAATAGAACTAAAAACCATTCATCATAACGTTGCTACACTGTTTTTTAAGTTTTTCAAGATACCATGGGCTGCTGCCGGCCTTTCTTTTCACAAAGCAGTACTTTAGTCTTTCCAGCCGAATGGCTTTGCCGATGTTTATTGTACTCTATACTGTATATGTCTTATACGGCTCAGAGCTGTTACAGCAGCTCCCTGCAGCCAACCTTAGGTGAAATCAATGGGAACTTGCATTTCGGGTTCACCCATCTCTACTGGCCATGTCTCTGTTTCGGAAAAGCCATATAGATAGAGTAAAAGCCAGCAACGCAACTAGGCAGCGGCTGGAAAATTGGAGAGGCTTCTCCTCCAAAAAAAGAGCAATGTCCCATTAAAGCTTTATTCCCAGGAAGCATTTAGAATAAAATGGTCGACGACTCCATACTGCGGACCCTCCGCGGAAGTCGAATCTGGAAGATGTTGCCTTGTATCAGACCGAACAGTAAGAAACGTGTTGGTACAGTTTCTCCGGGGAGGATATGTGTGATGGTTTCCCCAGGAATAAAAAAAAAACCGCACTAAAAACCATTCATTGTAACATTGCTACACTGATTACGTCTCTGTTTTTCAAGACGCCACGGCCTGCTGCCGGCCTTTCTTTTTTTTACAAACGCAGTACTTCAGTTTTTCCAGCAGGTGCCTAAGCGTGCTGAATGGATTTGCCGATGTTTATATACTGTTATTTATATAGAGTTATAAGCACTTATTTGCCGTGGATGAGCCCAATGCGGGGACCTTCCTGGTTATAAATATCCCGGGGGGCTTAATTGTATGCATGTGTGTGGGGGGAGGCTTTCCTGTAAGTGTTTGTGAGGGGGGCTTGTCTGTGTGTGTGTGTGAAGGGCTGCCTGTATGTGTGTGTGTGTGGGGGGGGGCTTGCCTTTATAATGTATTATTAATATGTAATTCTAAAGTGGTGTTTACCTTTAAGGGCATGGTTTAATGGCAAATACACTTCTGTGGGGCAGTACGGGCACCGCCACATGTGTCCCTCTTTGGAAGAGCACGGACCACTTAAGTGATTTCTAAACTGGTCGCGGGCCACAATGAGTAGGTTCGGAATTTGGAATTTTTTCATTTGGAACAGCATAACAAAGATTTTCTACAACAATCAGGATCCCCACTGTCTCACAAACTCCATTTTCTGCGCACGTCTGTAGTTTTGGGTGAACCCCTAAAGGGTTGGGTTTCACAAGTTGGGCTGAACAAAAGTCGACCCAAACACGGTCCCCATTTGAATCAATGGGGACCTGAACTTTGGGGGCTATTCTGCCTCTGGGGGCTCACCCACCCGGTCAGAAGGAGGGGGTGTCCTTCTGGACAGAAGGAGGGTTGTCTGTCACGGGGCCCCCAGAGGCAGAATCGGGAGAATAAAACAAAATGTGGTGTGGGGGGTCGCTTTAAAGTGGACCAACACCCAGGATTTTTACTATCCTGGGTTTTGGTCCACTTCGGCGGGGCAACCCGATCGGGGGTGCCCCGCTGTGTGAAACCCCCCAGAAACCCCGAAAAACTCACCTCTCCTCGCTCCCACTTGACCGCCGCTGCCAATGCCCGCCGACGGACAAGCGGGAGGCAGCGACGGACAAGAAAGCGCGCCTGCCGCCGCCTCCCGCGCGTCACTCTTACAGGGCGCTCGCCCGCGAGGGCCATTCACAAACGGCCGGCATGGGTGCGCGTCAAGCTAGAGGGACGCGCGGGAGGCGGCAGCGGGCGCCGCTGGATTGTGGATAAGGTAGGGATTTAGGGGTTTCTGGGGGGATTGCACACAGCGGGGCACCCCCGATCAGGGTGCCCCGCAGTCAGGGGTCTGATCGGTCCGGGAATCTTATAGATTCCCGGGCCGATCATGGGAGGGTGTTGGTCCACTTTAAACAAATGCAACAAACAAAAGACTCCCTTTCCTGAGCCAGAAATCCGGTCTACAGCCGGCACTCAGCACTCTATCCCTGTCAAATAGGCTACAGAAAGATGGCCGCCGCTCCCAGGACACTTCTAGTGCCAGCTGCCAGTGTCCTCACTCATGGGAGTGGCAGCCATCTTTCTGTAGCCCCGGCTGTATCCCATTTGACAGGGAAAGAGCAAAGACCGTGGACCGGATCGCTGGCTCAGGAAAGAGTACAGACGTTTCTACTGCACACTCTGCATTTCTTCAAACTTGGCCGTAGCTTATTTGACAGGGAAAGAATGTCGACCAGGGACCTGATAGCAGGGCACAGGTAAGTTACAGATGCTTCCTGTTGCAACCTCTGCATTTGTGTAAATCTAGCTGTCGCTTATTTGACAGGGAAAGAATGCTGACCAGTGACTCGATAGCAGCTAAGTTATAGCTGCCTCCTGCTGCACACTCTGCATAGGTCAAGCTGGTTGATGGGCTGTCTGTTTGGGCCAAACTCGAACATGGACTTTTGGCTGAAGACCGTGTTCGGGTTTGGGAACCCAAACTGACAAAGTTCGCCCAACACTATTCGTAGGTCTTTCTACCACACCATTACCCCATTTATATGTAACAATCCCCACATGCTACCAATACACACGTTGATTGCCTCCAAATATATGTGGGTCCCATATTTATCATCCCCCCCATCATTCCTCAATCATATTCCCAATACCCAACCTCAATCTAAATGCTTAGCAATGCTAAACATACAACTAAATATAGAAAAAGCTGTTCACCTAGGAGTTTTATTGTACTATCAATGTCTGTACATTCCTCCAAGCCACTGCTGCCAACTCCATTTGCCAATGTGCCTCTCCTATATTACTCTCCTTGCAACCTCTTACACTTACTGAGCCTCTATTTAACTACCTTTACAGTTCTATTTACCCCTCCCACTTTTTCCACAGCAGGACAGGGGCCACATCAGATGCCCTGGGGACCACAGGTTTATCATATGTGGTATAAACCAACCAGAGCTGCCATCAGGGCAGAGACTCCAGTAAGGGGCATCTCCAGTAAGTTTAGTGAAAAACAGCTGCTGGCCCTTCAGGGAATCCTGATGCTCCCCACCTACTGCTTGCCTGCCTGTATGCGTGTGTGTGCAAGGGGGCTTTCTTGTATGCCTGTCTGTGGAGGACTTGCCTGCCTGTATGCGTGTGTGTGCAGGGGGGCTTTCCTGTATGCCTGTCTGTGGAGGACTTGCCTGCCTGTATGTGTGTGTGCAGGGGGGCTTTCCTGTATGCCTGTCTGCGAAGGACTTGCCTGCCTGTATGCGTGTGTGTGCAGGGGGGCTTTCCTGTATGCCTGTCTGTGGAGGACTTGCCTGCCTGTATGCATGTGTGCGCAGGGGGGCTTTCCTGTATGCCTGTCTGTGAAGGACTTGCCTGCCTGTATGCGTGTGTGTGCAGGGGGGCTTTCCTGTATGCCTGTGTGTGGAGGACTTGCCTGCCTGTATGCATGTGTGCGCAGGGGGGCTTTCCTGTATGCCTGTCTGTGAAGGACTTGCCTGCCTGTATGCGTGTGTGTGCAGGGGGGCTTTCCTGTATGCCTGTCTGTGAAGGACTTGCCTGCCTGTATGCGTGTGCGTGCAAGGGGGCTTTCCTGTATGCCTGTCTGTGAGGGACTTGCCTGCCTGTATGCGTGTGTGTGCAGGGGGGATTTCCTGTATGCCTTTCTGTGAAGGACTTGCCTGCCTGTATGCATGTGTGCGCAGGGGGGCTTTCCTGTATGCCTGTCTGTGAAGGACTTGCCTGCCTGTATGCGTGTGTGCGCAGGGGGGCTTTCCTATATGCCTGTCTGTGAAGGACTTGCCTGCCTGTATGTGTGTGTGTGCAGGGGGGCTTTCCTGTATGCCTGTCCGTGAAGGACTTACCTGCCTGTATGGGTGTGAGTGCAGGGGGGCTTTCCTGTATGCCTGTCTGTGAAGGACTTGCCTGCCTGTATGCGTGTGTGGAGGGAGTTGCTTGTATGCATTGCGGGGGGGCTTGCCTGCCTGTATGTGTGTGCACAGAGGTGGCTTTCCTGTCTGTATTCGTATGTGCGGGGGAGCTTGTCTGTCTGTATGTGTGTGTGCTGGGGGGCTTGATTGTATGCATGTTACTCTGGGGATCCACCCTACATTTAGATGCAAGTATTACTGGCTTAAATTAAGGGTCCATGCACAGAAACATTATGCCAAACTGTATGGTCTGTGTGTGTGTGTGCACTGGAGATGCCACATAAAAGCTATACATAGTTCAGGTTTGGTGATAAACCTGCATGGGGCGGGTTATAGCTGTGCTGTGCTCAGACAGAGCAGAGCCGGGGCCAGGAAAAGGACAGCAATCCCAGAATGCAGAACGACATAGTCAGAAGTCACTTCCTATCTGCTGGATGTTTAAAGGCTCAGAAAATGCAGTAGATGCAGGTAGGATGATTTTTAATGTGGGCAATCTGTATGTACAGGGTGTGGGAAACATATAAGATAGGCTCTTATTCAGGTTGAAGGTCCGGATTAATGTGGGCAATCTGTATGTACAGGGCGGGGGAAACATATAAGATATGCTCTTATTTAGGGTGAGGGTCCGGATTAATGTGGGCAATCTGTATGTACAGGGTGTGGGAAACATATAATATAGGCTCTTATTCAGGGTGAAGGTCCGGATTAATGTGGGCAATATGTATGTACAGGATGGGGGAAACATATAATATAGGCTCTTATCCAGGGTGAAGTTCCGGTTTAAGTTGGCCCCTGCTCTTCAGAAGGTTTAGCACCTCTGCTTTAATCCTTTTAGAATAAAATGGTTGACAACTCCATACTGCGGACCCTCCTCGGCGAGGCGTTTCGGGAAGATATCGCCCTGTATCAGGCTGAACAGGAAGAAACGTGTTGGTACAGTTTCTCCGGGGAGGATATGTAGAATGGTTTCCTTGGGACAAAATAAATAGAACTAAAAACCATTCATCATAACGTTGCTACACTGTTTTTTAAGTTTTTCAAGATACCATGGGCTGCTGCCGGCCTTTCTTTTCACAAAGCAGTACTTTAGTCTTTCCAGCCGAATGGCTTTGCCGATGTTTATTGTACTCTATACTGTATATGTCTTATACGGCTCAGAGCTGTTACAGCAGCTCCCTGCAGCCAACCTTAGGTGAAATCAATGGGAACTTGCATTTCGGGTTCACCCATCTCTACTGGCCATGTCTCTGTTTCGGAAAAGCCATATAGATAGAGTAAAAGCCAGCAACGCAACTAGGCAGCGGCTGGAAAATTGGAGAGGCTTCTCCTCCAAAAAAAGAGCAATGTCCCATTAAAGCTTTATTCCCAGGAAGCATTTAGAATAAAATGGTCGACGACTCCATACTGCGGACCCTCCGCGGAAGTCGAATCTGGAAGATGTTGCCTTGTATCAGACCGAACAGTAAGAAACGTGTTGGTACAGTTTCTCCGGGGAGGATATGTGTGATGGTTTCCCCAGGAATAAAAAAAAAACCGCACTAAAAACCATTCATTGTAACATTGCTACACTGATTACGTCTCTGTTTTTCAAGACGCCACGGCCTGCTGCCGGCCTTTCTTTTTTTTACAAACGCAGTACTTCAGTTTTTCCAGCAGGTGCCTAAGCGTGCTGAATGGATTTGCCGATGTTTATATACTGTATATGTCTTGTACGGCTCCGAGCTGTTACAGCAGCTCCCTGCAGCCAACCTTAGGTGAAATCAATGGGAACTTGCGAAGTTCCGTACGAACCTGAACTTTGCAGTTCGGGTTCACCCATCTCTACTGGCCATGTCTCTGTTTCGGAAAAGCCATATAGATAGAGTAAAAGCCAGCAACGCAACTAGGCAGCGGCTGGAAAATTGGAGAGGCTTCTCCTCCAAAAAAAGAGCAATGTCCCATTAAAGCTTTATTCCCAGGAAGCATTTAGAATAAAATGGTCGACGACTCCATACTGCGGACCCTCCGCGGCGAGTCGTTTCGGGAAGATGTTGCCTTGTATCAGACCGAACAGTAAGAAACGTGTTGGTACAGTTTCTCCAGGGAGGATATGTGTGATGGTTTCCCCAGGAATAAAAAAAAAATAGCACTAAAAACCATTCATCGTAACATTGCTACACTGATTACGTCTCTGTTTTTCAAGATGCCACGGCCTGCTGCCGGCCTTTCTTTTTTTACAAATGCAGAACTGCTGAATGCTGTGCTGAATGGCTTTGCCGATGTTTATTGTAATCTATACTGTATATGTCTTGTACGGCTCCGAGCTGTTACAGCAGCTCCCTGCAGCCAACCTTAGGTGAAATCAATGGGAACTTGCGAAGTTCCGTACGAACCCGAACTTTGCAGTTCGGGTTCACCCATCTCTACTGGCCATGTCCCTGTTTCGGAAAAGCCATATAGATAGAGTAAAAGCCAGCAACGCAACTAGGCAGCGGCTGGAAAAATGGAGAGGCTTCTCCTCCAAAAAAAGAGCAATGTTACATTAAAGCTTTGTTCCCAGGAAGCTTTTAGAATAAAATGGTCGACGACTCCATACTGCGGACTCCATACTGCGGACCCTCTGCGGAGAGTCGTTTCGGGAAGATGTTGCTCTGTATTAGGCCGGACAGTAAGAAACATGTTGGTACAGTTTCTCCAGGGAGCATATGTGTAAGGGTTTCCCCAGGAATAAAAAAAAACAGCACTAAAAACCATTCATTGTAATGTTGTGTGGTAAAGTGTATGAAAAAGTGCTGGATGGTGCCTATTTCTCCTTCAATCAGGCAAGATCCATGCCGGGTTTACAGGACCCCAGTCCACATTCCCAGTCCTCGTCCGGGTCCGGGTTTTTTCCCTACTCCCAGTTCTTAAACAGGTGATGAGGCTAATTGCAAAGGAAGCCTAATAAAAGGAGCCGCTGAGGTTTCCAGTGTGGAGTAGGAGAGACTGGGATGAGGATCCGGTGCCTTGCTGCTCCCAATACTGACAGTGCTGAATTGCAGCCGAAGGTTCTTGGAACCTGTGGATTAACAGCCTGAACTTAAATGCCCTGAAAGAGGACCTGTGTTATCTTGGACTTGCAGTACGCTGGAATTATCCTATACTGGACATTGCTAAAGCTGGTGAGGTAACCGCTTGCTGTACTGAATTGTATCCTGCATCATGCTCTGAAGTTAAGAGATTTTGCCTGTTGGACTTTGTTTTCAATAAATCGCTTATTATTGGACTAAGAACTGTCTTCAGAGTCATTGCCGTTGGCCCCAGATCCTGACAGTTGCTACACTGATTACGTCTCTGTTTTTCGAGTTTTTCAAGATGCCACGGCCTGCTGCCGGCCTTTCTTTTCACAGTACTTCAGTCTTTCCGGCAGGTGCCTAAGAGCTTTGCCGATGTTTATTGTACTTTATACTGTATATGTCTTGTATGGCTCAGAGCTTTCCCTGCTTTGTGATCAATTGATTTTCAGCAGCTGCAACACTACTTAGCCACAAATGATCATCAGATCCTTCAAGTAAAATTTAGAATAAAGTTTCTAGAAATTCGAACATTTCCACCAGGAATTGCCTTACTGGTGTTATTGTACTGTGTATGTAGCTCGCTGGCTGTGATAAAATGATATTCATCATCTGCTACACATCACGTAGCCACAAATGATCATCGGATCCCTCACTTACATTTAGATTTACGCACACCTCCTAACTTATCAGGGTGGGAAAGAGGGACATTGATTAACTTAAGCCACGCCCCCTTATTGATTGATGGATTATCATCAGGAGCATTAGGAGCGTCCTCACCTCATCTTTTTGTAGCTCCGGCTAGGGCCAGTTTCAGATGCTCCTGCCGTTTTGCAACGCTTACAGGAGAGGATTGAACTCCAGGGCCGGCTCCAGGTTTATGTGGTCCCTTGGGCGGCATGGTCTCAGTGGGCCCCTTTGTGGTGAAGAGTTGCGTCACATCACAGAGGGACGTCCCAAATCTGGATGCCCCCTAAGGATCATGTTATTTGGATCAAAACCCTAGTTTTGGTCTACTTTGAAGTGCACCAAACCCCTTTAAACCTGACCTTGGAATCTAAACAAATCTAGATTCTCCTGATTTTGGATGCCCCTGGGTGTGACCCCCCTCCCCTTTGTTCATTACTTTCCTGGAACTGGTGAATGCACTGTGGGGTTCTTTCCCAAACAGGGGCATCCCAAATTGAGATGCCCCTGTAAAGCAGAGCGAAACTCAGGGGTGAAATTTCTTGCATAGTGGGTACGCCAGCTATACCAGGGGGTTTCACACAGTAGGGTATCACAGATTGGGATTCTCCAGGGATAGGAAATCAGCTGGGGTGGGTAAGCAGAACAAAACCCAGCACTTCCTCCCCTAGAATCTTATTCAAGATGCCCGGTTGTGTGGAACCCCGCCATTTGAAGAGATGTGGGCATCAGCTGTGGCGGTGCCCTCACAGTCCGTCGCCGGTCAAGCACGGTTCCACACCCCAAAGGCCGGCCCTGTCAGTGGGCCCCCTGGAGGGTGGGGGCCCCCGGCAGCTGCCCCACCTTGTCGTGTGCTGACGTCGGCCATGTTGAGCCAACTTGAGTTACAGCAGCTCCCTGCAGCCGACCTTAGATGAAATCAATGTTCAGCTTTGGGACCCCCGAACTTGCAAAGTTCCGTACGAACCTGAACTTTGCAGTTCAGGTTCACCTATCTCTACTGGCCATGTCGCTGGTCCGGAAAAGCCATATAAATAGAGTAAAAGGCAGCAACGCAACTAGGCAGCGGCTGGAAAAATGGAGAGGCTTCTCCAGCAAAAAAGAGCAATGTTACACATTGATTCCAGTTGATTCCTGGTGGAAACATTCAACTCATTCGCATCCGCTCGAGCTCCTTCATCAAGGAACTCATTTAATACGAGCGGATTCAGGTGCGCGGATGGCCCCATCCCCCGCTACCATCTAACAGGGAACGTGCCCCCCTCCCGGCCATTCACGGGCAAACGCCCTGCTAGAGGGATAGCGGGGATGCGGCCGCTGCTTGCGCATGCGCCGTTGGACCGGGAAAGAAGGTGAGTTTATGGGCGACCTGGATGCCCACGGGGGAGGGTATCAGTCGGCCCGGGAATCTTACAGATTCCCAGGCTGATCTCTGTGGGTTTTGGTCCACTTTAATGAAAAGCCCAAACCTTTAAAAATTCCCCAGCATCTAAAATGAAAATATTTCAAGTTTTTAGTCACTTACACCGCCCTCTTGCCTTAGAAGCATCACATATTTAGTTGAGGGGTGCAAAGGGGGTGGGAAAGGAAAGAAATCCCAGAATGCAGAGCGGCACAGTCAGAAGACTCTTCCTGTTTGCAGGCAGTCGAGGACTTCATGGGTCGCCATCTTGGATGTTAACAAAGTAAAAAAAAAAACTGTTAAAAAATAGGTGCAGGTAGGATGATTTTTAATGTGGGCAATCTGTATGTACAGGGTGTGGGAAACATATAAGATAGACTCTTATTCAGGGTGAAGGTTCGGATTAATGTGGACAATCTGTATGTACAGGGGGGAAACATACAAGATAGGCTCTTATTCAGGGTGAAGGTCTGGATTAATGTGGGCAATCTGTATGTACAGGGTAGGGGAAAAATATAAGATTGACTCTTATTCAGGGTGAAGGTTCGGATTAATGTGGACAATCTGTATGTACAGGGGGGAAACATACAATATAGGCTCTTATTCAGGGTGAAGGTCTGGATTAATGTGGGCAATCTGTATGTACGGGGGGGAAACATATAAGATAGGCTTTTATTCAGGGTGAAGGTCCGGATTAATGTGAGCAATCTGTATGTACGGGGGGGAAACATATAAGATAGGCTTTTATTCAGGGTGAAGGTCTGGATTAATGTGGGCAATCTGTATGTACAGGCTGCAGGGAAACATATAAGATAGGCTCTTATTCAGGGTGAAGGTCTGGATTAATGTGGGCAATCTGTATTTACAGGCTGGAGGGAAACATATAAGATAGGCTCTTATTCAGGGTGAAGGTCCGGATTAATGTGAGCAATCTGTATGTACAGGGTGTGGGAAACATATAAGATAGGCTCTTATTCAGGGTGAAAGTCCGGATTAATGTGAGCAATCTGTATGTACAGGGTGTGGGAAACATATAAGATAGGCTCTTATTCAGGGTGAAAGTCCGGATTAATGTGAGCAATCTGTATGTACGGGGGGGGGGAGGGGCATATATGCTTTTTTCAGGGTAAAGGTCCGCATTAATGGTTAATTTTCTTGTCGAAATGCAAAGTGAATGAACACAAGATAATATTAATCACTAATTGATGTGACCACCTTTTGCCTCCCAAAAAGCAACATTTCCAGGTACATTTGCAAACACTGTCTAAAGGAACTCGGCAGGGAGGTTGCTCCAAACATCTTGGTGAGCCGCGCACAGTTGCTCTCTGTGGATGTCATCTTTTTCAGATCCTTCTGTCTTTCATGTAAACCCAAACAGACTGGATGATGTGGAGAATAGAGCTCTGTGGGGCCTATTTTCACTTGAAGGTTTTTTTTTCTGTATGCCAAAAACAGTTCTTAAAGTGGACCAAAACCCACTTTTTTTTTTAACTTGCATCCCCTGAATTGCTCCCCCCATGGGGAACACCTTTTGCCAATTTTCACTGCTCCTGTCTCACTCTAATCCCAGATAACACAGATGGAATCTTTAATGGCAGAAGAGCAATCAGTAAGGGCTGAAGGGTACTTGTGGCAGTAGAGAATGCAACAAGGACTGGAGGATGATTGGTGGCTATAGGGAGGGCAAAAAGGACTGGAGGGCGATTGGTGGCTATAGGGAAGGCAATAAGGACTGGATGGTGATTGGTGGCTATAGGGAAGGCAATAAGGACTGGAGGATGATTGGTGGCTATAGGGAGGGCAAAAAGGACTGGAGGGCGATTGGTGGCTATAGGGAAGGCAATAAGGATGGGAGGGTGATTGGTAGCTATAGGGAAGGCAATAAGGACTGGAGGGCGATTGGTGGCTATAGGGAAGGCAATAGGGACTGGAGGGTGATTGGTGGCTAAAGGGAAGGCAATAAGGACTGGAGGGCGATTGGTGGCTATAGGGAAGGCAATAAGGATGGGAGGGTGATTGGTAGCTATAGGGAAGGCAATAAGGACTGGAGGGTGATTGGTGACTATAGGGAAGGTAATAAGGGCTGGAGGGTGATTGGTAGCTATAGGGAAGGCAATAAGGACTGGAGGGCGATTGGTGGCTATAGGGAAGGCAATAAGGATGGGAGGGTGATTGGTAGCTATAGGGAAGGCAATAAGGACTGGAGGGCGATTGGTGGCTATAGGGAAGGCAATAAGGATGGGAGGGTGATTGGTGACTATAGGGAAGGCAATAAGGACTGGAGGATGATTGGTGGCTATAGAGAATGCAACAAGGACTAGAGGATGATTGGTGGCTATAGGGAAGGCAATAAGGACTGGAGGGTGATTGGTGGCTATAGGGAAGGCAATAAGGACTGGAGGGTGATTGGTGGCTATAGGTAAGGCAATAAGGACGGGAGGGAGATTGGTGGCTATAGGGAAGGCAATAAGGACTGGAGGATGATTGGTGGCTATAGGGAAGGCAATAAGGACTGGAGGGTGATTGGTGGCTATAGGGAAGGCAATAAGGACTGGAGGGTGATTGGTGGCTATAGGGAAGGCAATAAGGACTGGAGGGCGATTGGTGGCTATAGGGAAGGTAATAAGGACTGGAGGATGATTGGTGGCTATAGGGCAGACAATAAGGACTGGAGGATGATTGGTGGCTATAGGGGAGGTAATAAGGACTGGAGGATGATTGGTGGCTATTGGGAAGGCAATAAGGACTAGAGGATGATTGGTGGCTATAGGGAAGGCAATAAGGACTGGAGGGCGATTGGTGGCTATAGGGAAGGCAATAAGAACTGGAGGGTGATTGGTGGCTATAGGGAAGGCAATAAGGACTGGAGGGCGATTGGTGGCTATAAGGAAGGCAATAAGGACTGGAGGGTGATTGGTGGCTATAGGGAAGGCAATAAGGACTGGAGGGTGATTGGTGGCTATAGGGAAGGCAATAAGGACTGGAGGCTGATTGGTGGCTATAGGGAAGGCAATAAGGACTGGAGGGTGATTGGTGGCTATAGGGAAGGCAATAAGGACTGGAGGATGATTGGTGGCTATAGGGAAGGCAATAAGGACTAGAGGATGATTGGTGGCTATAGGGAGGGCAATAAGGACTGGAGGGCGATTGGTGGCTATAGGGAAGGCAATATGGACTGGGGGGTGATTGGTGGCTATAGGGAAGGCAATAAGGACTGGAGGGTGATTGGTGGCTATAGGGAAGGCAATAAGGACTGGAGGGCGATTGGTGGCTATAGGGAAGGCAATAAGAACTGGAGGGTGATTGGTGGCTATAGGGAGGGCAATAAGGACTGGAGGGTGATTGGTGGCTATAAGGAAGGCAATAAGGACTGGAGGGTGATTGGTGGCTATAGGGAAGGCAATAAGGACTGGAGGGTGATTGGTGGCTATAGGGAAGGCAATAAGGACTGGAGGGTGATTGGTGGCTATAGGGAAGGCAATAAGGACTGGAGGATGATTGGTGGCTATAGGGAAGGCAATAAGGACTGGAGGGTGATTGGTGGCTATAGGGAAGGCAATAAGGACTGGAGGATGATTGGTGGCTATAGGGAAGGCAATAAGGACTGGAGGATGATTGGTGGCTATAGGGAGGGCAATAAGGACTGGAGGGTGATTGGTGGCTATAGAGAAGGCAATAAGGACTGGAGGGTGATTGGTGGCTATAGGGAAGGCAATAAGGACTGGAGGGTGATTGGTGGCTATAGGGAAGGCAATAAGGACTGGAGGATGATTGGTGGCTATAGGGAAGGCAATAAGGACTGGAGGACGATTGGTGGCTATAGGGAAGGCAATAAGGACTGGAGGATGATTGGTGGCTATAGGGAAGGCAATAAGGACTAGAGGATGATTGGTGGCTATAGGGAGGGCAATAAGGACTGGAGGGCGATTGGTGGCTATAGGGAAGGCAATATGGACTGGGGGGTGATTGGTGGCTATAGGGAAGGCAATAAGGACTGGAGGGTGATTGGTGGCTATAGGGAAGGCAATAAGGACTGGAGGGTGATTGGTGGCTATAGGGAAGGCAATAAGGACTGGAGGGTGATTGGTGGCTATAGGGAAGGCAATAAGGACTGGAGGGTGATTGGTGGCTATAGGGAAGGCAATAAGGACTGGAGGGTGATTGATGGCTATAGGGAAGGCAATAAGGACTGGGGGGCGATTGGTGGCTATAGGGAAGAGAATAAAGACTGGAGGGTGATTGGTGGCAATAGGGAGGGCAATAAGGACTGGGGGGCGATTGGTGGCTATAGAGAAGGCAATAAGGACTGGAGGGCGATCAGCAGCAGGAGACCCATTTGTGGGCGTGGAGCTGAAAGGTGACATCATGTGACTCACTATTTTTGGCCCAATGAGACTCTCTTGCCCAAGGGCCCACACAAACCTGGACCTGGCCCTGGTCACACCGAATATTGTTTTTTAGTTAGATTTTCTCCTATTCATTCCCTTTGCATTTTGTTGACTGATATAACATATAAATGATTCGCGCTTGTGATTTTGAATCAGTTCTCGCTTTGCAGCTCCCCCCCCCCCCACACCTTCATCAAAATGTTTGCACAGCAGTGTCAGCTCAGAAAGCGCTTATTTCTGAGGTTTCTGTGGTTTGTGATAAATTAATATTTAGCAACTGCTACAACGCTTGCTTGTAAATGATCAGCAACGGATCCTTCAAGGTAAATTTAGAATAGAAGGTAAGAGAAAGAAGAAAGTCAAACTAACAGCAAAGAATAACTGACCGTAACCAGGAACAGTGGCTCCAAAATGCTTTAGTGCAGGGGTTCCCTACCAGTTGTACTAGTAGCGGCATAGGTGCTCAAGCGCCAGTCTGATGATACTCAATGTGATGCCTGTACGAGTTGGTCAGACCTTTTAATTCTACATATTGCAACCTATAGCACAGAGCAACAATTGCTTAAGAGAAATAGTCCATTGGTCAAAACTTGAGAGGTGATCTCAAGGTGCATGCACTTCATCAAAAACACACGTGTGCCCTCCAGCGCTCATGTATGCTCTTACCAGTTGTAGGATAGAACTTCAGCCATAACATACAGATCCATAAACGGTGAAAGCTTCCCCAAATAGTAGTTTTTAAAATTCAATCAAACTAGAGCAGCAAAGCAGGATACCAAAGACAAACTCCACATGCGTTTTAGAGCGCAAAAGATACAGATGGAAAAAAAACTAGTTGAACCGGGAAGAGGTGAGGTGTACTGGGTTGAACCTGGAAGAGGTGAGTTTACTGGGTTGAACCGGGGAAGAGGTGAGCTGTAGTGGGTTGAACCGGAAGGAGGTGAGTTGTACTGGGTTGAACCCGGGAAGTGGTGAGCTGTATTGGGTTGAATCGAGAAGAGCTGAGGTGTACTGGGTTGAACCGGAAGGAGGTGAGCTGTACTGGGTTGAACCGGAAGGAGGTGAGCTGTACTGGGTTGAAACCGGGAAGAGGTGAGCTGTATTGGGTTGAACCGGGAAGAGGTGAGGTGTACTGAGTTGAACCGGGAAAAGGTGAGGTGTACTGGGTTGAACCAGGAAGAGCTGAGGTGTACTGGGTTGAACCAGGAAGAGGTGAGGTGTACTGGGTTGAACCAGGAAGAGGTGAGGTGTACTGGATTGAACCGGTAAGATGTGAGGTCTACTGGGTTGAACCGGGAAGAGCTGAGGTGTACTGAGTTGAACCGGGAAAAGGTGAGGTGTACTGGGTTGAACCAGGAAGAGCTGAGGTGTACTGGGTTGAACCAGGAAGAGGTGAGGTGTACTGGATTGAACCGGTAAGATGTGAGGTCTACTGGGTTGAACCGGGAAGAGCTGAGGTGTACTGGGTTGAACCGGGAAGAGGTGAGGTGTACTGGGTTGAACCAGGAAGAGGTGAGGTGTACTGGGTTGAACCGGGAAGAGGTGAGGTGTACTGGGTTGAACCGGGAAGATGTGAGCTGTATTGGGTTGAACCGGGAAGAGCTGAGGTGTACTGGGTTGAACCGGGAAGAGGTGAGGTGTACTGGGTTGAACTGGGAAGAAGTGAGGTGTACTGGGTTGAACCAGGAAGAGGTGAGGTGTACTGGGTTGAACCGGGAAGAGGTGAGGTGTACTGGGTTGAACCGGGAAGAGGTGAGGTGTACTGGTTGAACCGGGAAGAGGTGAGGTGTACTGGGTTGATCCGGGAAGAGCTGAGGTGTACTGGGTTGAACCGGGAAAAGGTGAGGTGTACTGAGTTGAACCGGGAAGAGATGAGGTTTCCTGGGTTGAACCTGAAAGAGGTGAGGTGTACTGGGTTGAACCGGGAAGAAGGGCGGTGTACAGGGTTGAACCGGGAAGAGGTGAGTAGTACTGGGTTGAACCAGGAAGAGCTGAGGTGTACTGGGTTGACCCGGGAAGAGGTGAGGTGTACTGAGTTGAACCGGGAAGAGATGAGGTTTCCTGGGTTGAACCTGAAAGAGGTGAGGTGTACTGGGTTGAACCGGGAAGAAGGGCGGTGTACAGGGTTGAACCGGGAAGAGGTGAGTAGTACTGGGTTGAACCAGGAAGAGCTGAGGTGTACTGGGTTGACCCGGGAAGAGGTGAGGTGTACTGGGTTGAACCGGGACAAGGTGAGGAGTACTGAGTTGAACTGGGAAGAGCTGGGGTGTACTGGGTTGGACCAGGAAGAGCTGAGGAGTACTGAGTTGAACCGGGAAGAGGTAAGGTGTACTGGGTTGAATTGGGAAGGGGTGAGGTGTACTGGGTTAAACCTGGAGGAGACGAGTTGTACTGGGTTGAACCTGGAAGAGGTGAAGTGTACTGGGATAAATCAGGAAGAGCTGAGGTGTACTGAGTTAAACTTTGAAAAGCTGAGGAGTACTGGATGAACCGGGAAGAGCTGAGGTGTATTGGGTTTAACTGGGAAGAGGTGAGGTGTACTGGGCGATCTGGGAGGGAGCGGGTTTCACACAGCTTGGCGTCCCAATTCAGGATGCTCCTGGGACACGGAACAAAACCCAGGTTATTCTGCTTTAACTCTTTGCCAGGTCATGTAGAAGACATCAAAAATTGAGGTCCGCTGGTTTCTGATAAATGATTACTGACCATCTGCCGCGCTTCCTGCTCATACATTCTCCTATCCAGCCCTGCAGGTAAATCAGGAAAAAAAGATCATAAAATAATGTTCTGACATGTTTCCATCAAGGAAGGACCACGGGTGGCACCCCGGGAAAACCCGCACACAACAAATTCCCTCATTGTAGCTTCCATCTTCTGGTTCCTCTTCTTTTTGCAGCACAATCGCCTGCTGCAGGCCCCTTTTCGCAGTAAAATCTCACTGCGTCTCCCCAGCGGGTGCCTAAGCGCGTCCTATATTTCACCAGGCGAGTTCCCAGCTGCGAGGAGGAGAGCGCCGGCAATTACTCCTGAAAACAGCTGCGTTAGCGCTTTGCTGACCGGCAAGGCGTCTTCGCACTCCAGATGAGTTACTGGGAGCAGAGCCGCCGCGCCATGTGCCGGAGAGATCGGCGGTTTAAGGACGCAACATCACCGGAGAATTCTGAAGTAATGAGGCTCCCCTGTTAGATAATTTATGAGTACAATTAAAAAATAAAAAGAAGTTTACAGAAGGTGGTGGCAACATGTGGTTAGAATGGAAACAAAAATGAATGAAAAGTTACGGGCTTACCTCCCAACTTTTCAGGGTGGGAAAGAGGGACAAGTGTTAAATTAGGCCACGCCCCCTCATTGAGGGATGGATAGGAGATAGGGTGTAACAGTTACAACACTATAAACACTGAATAGGCAAATGAATCATTTATTTATGCAGATCTGCATGTTACACCTCAAGGGGGACAAAGGAGAACAAAGAGGGACAGGGGGACATGGACTCAAAAGAAGGACAGTCCCTCCAAATCAGGGACACTTGGGAGGTATGGTTGCAGGATGCAGCACTTTTATTATAGTAGCCTTTTCCAGGGACGGCCATATCAATTTGTTTAGGCTCTGTTCACATATCTCCATACCGTTAAAGTGGACCAAAACCCACAATAGAGTCTATGAGACTCCAGGGCAGGCATACTCCCTACCCCCCGTGGCATCCAGATTTGGGATGCTTCGCTGTGTAAACCCCCCCCCCCCCCCCAGGTCGCCAAGTAAACTCACCTTCTCCCTGATCCAACGGCGCATGCTCGGGTGGCGCCCGCTATACCTTTGCCCGTGCCAGGCATTTGTGAATGGCCGGCTCCCTGTTAGAGGGTAGTGGGGATGCATCCGCCAGCGCACTCGGGTCCCTTGTCAGGACTCAGCTAGACTCGGCTGAAACCAAGTCTTAGACGATCCTCTTTGTTCTCCTTGTTCCTCTGTGGGGTGTAACATGCAGATCTGCATCAGTAAGGGATTCATTTGCCTATTCAAACCGTTTATAGTGTTGTAACTGTTACAATGTATAGGAGAATCCATCCCTCAATAATCATTTAACAGTTGTCCCTCTTTCCCACCCTGAAAAGTTGGAAGGTATGCCAAGAACCTCTGTTGTCTGTACTGTGGCACAGTCTCTTTGTTGCCTATACTGGGCTTCATGACCTGCATTGTCCGTACTGGGGCCCAGAACCTCTGTTGTCTATACTGGAGTTCATGACCTCCATTGTCTGCACTGAGGCCCAGAACCTCTGTTGTCTATACTGGGGTTCATGACCTCCATTGTCTGCACTGAGGCCCAGAACCTCTGTTGTCTATACTGGGGTTCATGACCTCCATTGTCCGTACTGGAGCCCAGAACCTCTGTTGTCTATACTGGGGTTCATGACCTCCATTGTCGATACTGGAGTCCAGAACCTCTGTTGTCTATACTGGAGTTCATGACCTCCATTGTCCATACTGGGACCCAGAACCTGTGTTGTCTATACTGGGGTTCACGACCTCTATAGTCCATACTGGGACCCAGAACCTCTGTTGTCTATACTGGAGTTCATGACCTCCATTGTCGATACTGGAGTCCAGAACCTCTGTTGTCTATACTGGAGTTCATGACCTCCATTGTCCATACTGGGACCCAGAACCTGTGTTGTCTATACTGGGGTTCACGACCTCTATAGTCCATACTGGGACCCAGAACCTCTGTTGTCTATACTGGAGTTCACGACCTCCATTGTCCATACTGGGGTCCAGAACCTCTGTTGTCTGTACTGGGACCCAGAACCTCTGTTGTCTATACTGGAGTTTATGACCTCCATTGTCCGTACTGGGGTCCAGAACCTCTGTTGTCTATACTGGAGTTCATGACCTCCATTGTCCGTACTGGGGTCCAGAACCTCTGTTGTCTATACTGGAGTTCATGACCTCCATTGTCCGTACTGGGGTCCAGAACCTCTGTTGTCTATACTGGGGTTCATAACCTCTATTGTCCGTACTGTGGCCCAGACTCTTTGTTGTCTATACTGGGGTTCATGACCTCCATTGTCTGTACTGGAACCCAGAACCTCTGTTGTCTATACTGGGGTTCACGACCTCTATAGTCCATACTGGGGCCCAGAACCTCTGTTGTCTGTACTGGGGCTCATGACCTCTATAGTCCATACTGGGGCCCAGAACCTCTGTTGTCTGTACTGGGGCTCATGACCTCTATAGTCCATACTGGGGCCCAGAACCTCTGTTGTCTGTAATGGGGCTCATGCCCTTTGTTTCTTCAGAAATGACCACGTGGGATCATTCCATAATGAACTTACTACCAAATGGCTAATGTTTCTATTTCTTGAAGGTTTATAGTTTATTCCTGTTGACATTTGGGGTTTGTCATTTATTTCTTTTTTTTTCTTCCCCCAAACAGGTGACCCAGCAGCAGAGGAGTGGTCCCCCTGGAGCGTCTGTTCTACTACCTGTGGGGAGGGACTAAAATCCAGGACGCGGTTCTGCGTGTCGTCTTCTTACAGCACGCACTGTAGTGGGCCACTAAAAGAGCACAAGCAATGCAACAATTCTGCCATATGTCCAGGTGAGGTCCCCTTAAACATTTTTTGAAATGTGAATGGTTACCTATAGTGAGGCACCTGTGTTTAATGCTTTAGGTCCCCATGATAAATGAATGCAATTTTTTTTCTAAAAAAGGAATTAAAATAGCTAAATGCACCCGATTTGGCAAATTGCATGATGGAAAGCCTCTAAACTCTAAAGGATATATATATATATATATATATATATCAATGGTCAGAGGAGTAGCTGGGCTTTCTGGCACCCGGAGCAAAGATTCGAAATGGCGCCCCCACCTGTGCTCAGGACCCCCTTTTGTGCCCCCCCTGACCTGCTGCACCCGGGGCACCTGCTCCTGTCCCCCCCTGGCTACGCCCCTGACAATGGGCTAATCTGAAGGTCCCCTTTAGCTAAAAAAAAAACATGTATTTTTAAAGTATAAAGAAGAAAAAGCATGACAAGTCACTTGGCAGGGTGGTTTGCTGATACCCCCGATCAGAGGAGTAGCTAGGCTTTCTGGCACCCAGGGCAAAGGCTAGAAATGGCGCCCCCCCCCCCCCCCCACTCCGTCTGTCCTGGGCAAAATAATTATGTGGTTGTCCTGTAAGAATAAAATTGCACCTGCATCTGTCCTGGGCAAAATAATGATGTGGTTGTCCTGTAAGAATTAAATTGCACCTGCATCTGTCCTGGCCAAAATAATGATGTGGTTGTCAATGAAAAATAATATTGCAAATGCACCTGTCCTGGGCAAAATAATGATGTGGTTGTCCTGGAAAATAAAATGGCATTTGCGTCTGTCCTGGGCAAAATAATGATGTGGTTGTCCTCGACTAATAAAATTGCACCTGTGTCTGTCCTGGGCAAAATAATTATGTGGTTGTCCTGAAAAAATATAATTGCACCTTCATCTGTCCTGGCCAAAATAATGATGTGGTTGTCCTCGACTAATAAAATTGCACCTGTGTCTGTCCTGGGCAAAATAATTATGTGGTTGTCCTGAAAAAATATAATTGCACCTTCATCTGTCCTGGCCAAAATAATGATGTGGTTGTCGAGGAAAAATAAAATTGCAACTGCATCTGTCTTGGGCAAAATAATTATGTTGTTGTCCTGGAAAAAAATGCACCTGCACCTGTCATGGGCAAAATAATTATGTGGTTGCCCTGGAAAAATAAAATTGTACCGGCATCTGTCTTGGGCGAAATAATTATGTAGTTGTTCTAGAAAAAAATTGCACCTGCATCTGCCCTGGGCAAAATAATCATATGGTTGTTCTGGAAAAATAACATTGTAACTGCATCTGTCCTGGGCAAAATAATGATGTGGTTTTCCTAAAAAAATAAAATCACACCTGCGTCTGTCCTGGGCAAAATAATTATGTAGTTGTCCTAGAAGAATAAAATTGCACCTGCAACTGCCCTGAGCAAAATAATTATGTGGTTGTCCTGTAAAAATAAAATTGCACCTGCATCTGTCCTGGGCAAAATAATTATGTGGTTGTCCTGGGCAAATTAGCTCTGTGTCTGCACCTGTCCTGGGCAAAATATTCCAGTGTCTGGGACCAGGTGCATTTGAATGGTCGTGGTTGCATTTTGTTTTGTGTTTGTTATTATCCGGCCCTTTGAAGGTGAGCAGAATGCTGATGCGGCCCTCTGTGAAAATGAGTTTGATACGCCTGTCCTAGCCGTTTACCTGGGTTTAGTCCTCCGCCAACCCACATGTATCCTGCTGCTCAGATTCTTCATTGGACATAGAAATGCATCAGCCTTAGAGGGAAAACTGGGGCATTTGTTTAGTCGGGCCTAATAATTTTTATATATCAGAGGAAGTCATCTCAGTGATGAAGGAGGCAGCACGATGAATGGAGCCATTTCTCACCACGGCCATTAGTATAAATGGCGGGTCTGGCACTGACAGTCGCAAAGACCGGGAAAAAAGCAAACAATTACCCAGAAATGCCATAATGAATGGAGACCTTGCTTTGTCCCTGATGTCCCCATTTCATTCTGAAATCATGGGTCTCTCAGGAGACTTAGGCAATGAAATGAATCCGGGTGGCGATCCATCATACCAATAAATACCCGTTGAATAGATGCTGATGATGAGCGCTCATCGACTGGTCCCCAACGGCCACATCCGGGGATCAGACGGGCTAGTGCTGTAACCAGAGATGAGCAAATTTACAGAGATTTCTTTCGTTCTGATACTTTTAAATTAAAATCAATTCAGTTCAACTGGTCAACGAGGAGGCTAATTTAAGACTAGCGCCACGTATTGCCATGTGAGCGTTTACGTAGCGGCGCTTAGACCGTCCGCAAGTGGGCGCTGCAAGCGTGTGTCTGGTGCTGTGACCTAGATTAGCGGGTGGCACTCGGCGCTGGAGGCCGTATTTAAAGTGGACCAACACCCAGGATTTTGACTATCCTGGGTTTTGATCCACTTCGGTGGGGCACCCCGATCGGTGGTGCCCCGCTGTCTGAAACCCCCCAGAAAGCCCCCAAAAACTCACCTCTCCCCGCTCCCACGTGACCGCGCCAGCCAATCACAGCGCTCAGAGCCGAAATACCAGCTCAGCTGGCTCTGAGCGCTGGAGGCCGCGTCTCGCGCTTCCCTCTAAGGGGTGCGCGCCCTGCTAGAGGGAACGGGGCTGAGGTAAGGTTTGTGGGCCTTTGGGGGGTTCCTCCCCGCGGCACATCCCGATTTCGGATGCCCCGCGGGGAGGGATCTGATCGGTCCGGGAATCTTATAGATTTCTGGGCCGATCCCCCCCTGGGTGTTGGTCCACTTTAAGAAAAAACTACACACACACAGCGCCGGCGCTCTAAAACGACGCTGTGTGATAAAAGTTTGTTTCTCAACACATATCCACCAGCGAAAACACATGGAATGACATTGTGTAACACTGTGACAATGACGCGGCAATGGCCGACCTGCACATACAATTCTGCATAAAAAAAATATAATAATAAAAGTGTTTGGTTGCCGGGCAGGAGAGGACACACAATGATTTGAACCAAAAATTTAGGACATTACTTTAGGAAAACGCTATTTATACACAACCAAATAAAACAACATTGAAATGTATGGGAGAGCGACACTGAGCAACAGGTACTACATGGTGCTGCTGAACACACAGCGCCAGCGCTTTACACTGAGCCACCGCTAGTGATACATGTGACGCTATATGACGCTATTAGAGGCGCTCACCAGATTGACTTTCATATATATGTTTTTCACATACCTACCTGGCGTTATCGTCTCTTAGGGGGACGACATGCGCTTGATTGGGTGAGGGGATAGAGTGGGGAAGGAGATGAGGGACTGGGATTGGATGGGAGTGTTAGTAAAGGTAGGAGTGCCGCAAAGCAGTGCAGCCCACCAGGCATTTACCCGAGTCTCCTATGGCGAGTCCGCCCCTGTTCATAAGGGACACCATGACCAAGAGCATCTTTACTCTTTGAGGCCTTTAAAGCCGTATTTTTGTTTTCTTTGTTAATTTGGTGATTTTATTAGAGACAAAAGAAAGTTACAGCATAACAAAATCCTGGCGGCTGGCCCTGGAATCTAAAAGATGCCCCGCTGTATGAAACCTCCTAGATCGGCAGTAATAGCTTATCCTTTCCCCCTGTGCAAAGGCACATGCGTGAGCACTTGTCCAATCACAGCTGCCCCATCCTTTTCAATATATTTGTAAGTGACATAGGAGAAGGCTTGGTAGGAAAAGCTTGTCTGTTTGCTGATGATACAAAGGTTAGTAATAGGGGGGATATTCCTGGAGGTGTCTGCAACATGGAAAATGATTTAGCTTTACCGGATAGATGGTCAAAACTGTGGAAACTAGAGTTTAATGTCTCTAAATGTAAAATCCTGCACTTGGGTACAAGGAATCCCTGCTCTGAGCACCATATGGGCAGTACTGTGTTATCCAGGACCTCGGAGGAGAGAGATTTAGGGACACTGATTACTGATAGCTGCAAGATGATTGGACAGTGTAGCCAGGCAGTGGGAAAAGCAAGCAGGATGCTCGGCTGCATAGCTCGAGGCATCACCAGTAGGAAGAGGGAGGTTGTGATGCCGCTGTATAGAGCCCTGGTGAGGCCACAGCTGGAATACTGTGTGCAGTTCTGGAGACCTTACCTGCAAAAAAGGCATTATTCAAATAGAACGGGTCCAAAGGCGAGCAACAAAAATGGTGGAAGGACTTAAACTTAAAACTTATCAGGAGAGACTTAAAGAACTTAATTTGTACAGTCTGGAGGAAAGAAGGGAGAGAGGGGACATGATGGAGACCTTTATATATGTGAAAGGATTGAACAAGGTTCAGGAGGGAAGTGTTTTTAAGAAGAAACGTAATGATAGAACAAGAGGGGCCCAACCTGAAGCTAGTCGGAGGGAAGATCAGGAGCAATGTTAGAAAATATTATTTTACAGAAAGAGTAGTAGATGCTTGGAACAAACTTCCAGCAGAGGTAGTTGAAAAATCAACAGTCACTGAATTTAAACATGCCTGGGATAAGCACACATCTATCCTAAGACAAAGAGAACATACAGTATACACATAAGATAGACAGAACATACAGTATATACATAAGATACAGAGAACATACAGTATATACATAAGATACAGAGAACATACAGCATACGCATAAGATACAGAGAACATACAGTATACACATAAGATACAGAGAACATACAGTATACACATAAGATACAGAGAACATACAGTATATACATAAGATACAGAGAACATACAGTATACACATAAGATAAAGAGATCATACAGTATACACATAAGATACAGAGAACATACAGTATACACATAAGATACAGATAACATACAGTATATACATAAGATACAGAGAACATACAGTATACACATAAGATAAAGAGATCATACAGTATACACATAAGATACAGAGAACATACAGTATACACATAAGATACAGAGAACATACAGTATACACATAACATACAGAGAACATACAGTATACACATAAGATACAGAGAACATACAGTATATACATAAGATACAGAGAACATACAGTATATACATAAGATACAGAGAACATACAGTATACACATAAGATACAGAGAACATACAGTATATACATAAGATACAGAGAACATACAGTATATACATAAGATACAGAGAACATACAGTATACACATAAGATACAGAGAACATACAGTATATACATAAGATACAGAGAACATACAGTATACACATAAGATACAGAGAATATACAGTATACACATAAGATACAGAGAACATACAGTATATACATAGGATACAGAGAACATACAGTATATACATAGGATACAGAGAACATACAGTATATTCATAAGATACAGAGAACATACAGTATACACATAAGATACAGAGAACATACAGTATACACATAAGATACAGAGAACATACAGTATATACATAGGATACAGAGAACATACAGTATATACATAGGATACAGAGAACATACAGTATATTCATAAGATACAGAGAACATACAGTATATACATAAGATACAGAGAACATACAGTATATTCATAAGATACAGAGAACATACAGTATACACATAAGATACAGAGAACATACAGTATATACATAAGATACAGAGAACATACAGTATACACATAAGATACAGAGAACATACAGTATATACATAGGATACAGAGAACATACAGTATATACATAGGATACAGAGAACATACAGTATATTCATAAGATACAGAGAACATACAGTATACACATAAGATACAGAGAACATACAGTATATACATAGGATACAGAGAACATACAGTATACACATAAGATACAGAGAACATACAGTATACACATAAGATACAGAGAGCATACAGTATATACATAAGATACAGAGAACATACAGTATACACATAAGGTCAGACTAGATGGACCGTATGGTCTCCTTCTGCCGTCAACCTTCTATGTTTCTATGTTTCTATGTTTGCTGTGCCTGTCATTCGACAAACGGATCTGACTATTTACAATGGGGAGTACAAGTGAACGCATCTCATCCATCGTCAGGCTGTGCTCAAGCTCTTGCACCAGCCACCAGCGGGCTACCCAAAGTGGGATGACCCCAAAGGAACGGAACTAAAAGGGGGGTAATCAAAATCCGCTTCTAATAGCAAATGCTGGATGCCCCCCCAGACTGTCCTTTAGCGGCAGCACCGGCGGCAACCAACACCCGCACTGTGCAGGGTGTTGGTACGATTTAGGAGGTCATCTTTATTGCTATTCAATACAGGAGTAGCCTGAGATAAGGTTTAACCATTATTATAGTGTAACCATGATAAGGACGAGGCTATTACTGCGGGTTAATCTCTGTCTGTTCTGTCCATGCTGCCTATTGTTTCCCATTATATCAGCTGGACTGTCTGTCATCTCATTTGTCCCATCTATTTTATCAGCTGTCAGCACGGATCGCCCCCTCGCTCCCTTCAGCCGTCTATTATCATTTCTCATTTATTCCTCAAATTGGTCATTTGCAGATTAACCTTTTTTTCCAGTTCCCTATGGAAAGCTAAAGGTCTGTACAAACACAGAGACATTTTCAGTTAATCGATCTGACGTTAGATCAGACTGAGAAAGAATCAATTGGGGAACAGCTAAAGAATTCCTCTAAATTGATCCTTCATTTTTATGGCCCTGAATGAGTGCGATCTATAAACATACACTCAAATGGAATTATATACGATCACATCACGATTTTTATTTTTAAACCTAAACCAACCAATGTCTGATGGCTAATGAACTATTTAACCCACTGATCATTCATTTGATATCAATGAAAAATTGTCTCTAATCAGGGTGCGTGCCATCAGTGCAGTAAAGCATGTTTTTTTCCTTAAAATGGGGCCTAAATAGCCATTGAATAAAAGTAATTTACTTAATTAGGGGGTTGTATTGACGGGGCTATGAGGTTGTGGGTTGGCTTTAAATAAAGAGCAGATGTAGACCAGATTTGGAATGTGGATTGATATATGATACTTAAAGATTTAGAGGCCGATTCAGTAATAGCGACAGGTAGCGACAGATGAGCGCCAGTAGCGTGATTTTCACAGCGCCCGCTAGTATTCGCTGTGCTTGGCCGTTGTTCAGTTGTTGACAGCGACTCAGTCGGTGTGCGGTAATGTTGAATACGGGGTAAGGAGTTGCTGTTTGACAGGTTCCGCGCTGTATGGGAGCGCCTGACAGCGAATGGTCATAGCGAATGGCTCCCAGCATATTCATTAACAAATCACGCTCAAAAAATTATTGCGCTGTGAAAAGCTTGTTTAACCCTTTAACCGCCAGCCTACCTTGAGATTTTGTCACCCTTTGTTTCCAGACCATTTTGCACTATTTTGCGCTCCACATGTTCAACTGTGATTTTTGAAGAGATTTCCCAGTATTTCCCTGGACAATTATATATTGTTATTTTCAGCACAGTCTGGGCTTTAACATGAAGTGTCTTGTTTGTAAGATTGTCAGTGTTTTTTAAATATCTGTATGGAAAATATGTAAAACAAAACCCAAAAAAACATTTTTTTACAATTTTAGTGTGTTTTCCTAATAAAACATGCAAGTTGTTCCAGAAAATCATATTGTGTGTAAAAGCCCTATTGCTCCCGATTGCAACAGTACCACATGTGTATTGGTAGACATCCTTTCCTGCCCACGAGACACGTAAAACTAAAAAAGAGCGACTGAGCTAATTTTCAAAGAAAATACACCATTTTGCTCTCCTTGCGGTTTTTCAACCAACACACCACTTTTCAATTGAAATACCCCCCACAAACCATATGTTGGCTGAAAGTACACACCTCAAGCGTTCTAGGCGTACCAGGCTTGTTGTTGTAGCTGCAGCTTTCTGGGCGCAAGCCTTCCCGAAACTCACTGGTTGTACTGGATTTCCCTAAAAAAATAGCAAAAATGCAGCATTAAGACCAATTTTTTCTATAAAAAACATGCGCTAACCAAAAAAAACTAATCAAATCTGAAATGGCAAGGTCTTCTGAACAGAACAATACCCAACATGCATAGCTACCTCCAAGGGTAGGGTTGCCAATTACCCCAAAGCAAAGCGTATGCATAACGGGCATTTCACTTGAAATTTCCTGCTCTGCAGACAAAGTGCGCACCTTGTGCTTTTTCAACCAAAACATCACTTTTCAATAAAAATACCCCCCACAAACCACATGTTCCCTGAAAGTACACACCTCAAGCGTTCTAGGCGTACCAGGCTTGTTGTAGTAGCTGCAGCTTTCTGGGCGCAAGCCTTCCCGAAACTCACTGGTTGTACCGGATTTCCCTAAAAAAATAGCAAAAATGCAGCATTAAGACCAAATTTTTCTATAAAAAACATACGCTAACCAAAAAAAACGAATCAAATCTGAAATGGCAAGGTCTTCTGAACAGAACAATACCCAACATGCATAGCTACCTCCAAGGGTAGGGCTGCCAATTACCCCAAAGCAAAGCGTATGCATAACGGGCATTTCACTTGAAATTTCCTGCTCTGCAGACAAAGTGCGCACCTTGCGCTTTTTTAACCAAAACACCACTTTTCAATTAAAATACCCCCCACAAACCACATGTTCCCTGAAAGTACACACCTCAAGCGTTCTAGGCGTACCAGGCTTGTTGTTGTAGCTGCAGCTTTCTGGACGCAAGCCTTCCTGAAACTCACTGGTTATACTGGTTGTTGTGGAGGTTGGTCTTCCCCTGGGGAAGAGCGCCGGAACCACCGAACTGGCCAGATTTACTTGTTGGTCATGGGGCACGGGCGCCCCTATGGGCATGCGCTCGGGAGCCCCGTGACCAAACTGAAAAAAAAAACACACATATACACACACACTCCCTCACCAAAATCAACATCTATTTTTTTTTTTCGTTTTTTTAAATACCTTTTCTTCCGGGGTCTCTTCCTCAGTACTTCAGTCAGTCACACGTCCCTGACCCAGCAGGTGGGCGGAGTCCGGCGGCCTGCTCTCATGTCCCGCGGCGGCAATGCTCTGTAACCAATGGCTGAGGCGGGGCAGGCAGGGCGAGGAGGCCAATCAAGATGCCGGCTGTCAGAGCCGACCAAGATGGAGGCCAGGTGGGTGCGAGCGCGGCCGCCAGGGAGCACATGATCGCCTGGGGGGATAGGATGGATGGCTGCATGGGGGTGACAAGATGGATTACTGCATTGGGGGTGACAGGATGGATGGATGGCTGCATTGGGGGTGATAGGATGGATGGATGGCTGCATGGGGGTGACAGGATAGATGGCTGCATGGGGGTGACAAGATGGATGGCTGCATGGGGGTGACAAGATGGATGGCTGCATGGGGGTGACAAGATGGATGGCTGCATGGGGGTGACAAGATGGATGGCTGCATGGGGGTGACAAGATGGATGGATGGCTGCATGGGGGTGACAGGATGGATGGATGGCTGCATGGGGGTGACAAGATGGATGGATGGCTGCATGGGGGTGACAGGATGGATGGATGGCTGCATGGGGGTGACAAGATGGATGGATGGCTGCATGGGGGGTGACAGGATGGATGGATGGCTGCATGGGGGGTGACATGATGCATGGCTGCATGGGGGGGTGACAGGATGCATGGCTGCATGGGGGGTGACAGGATGCATGGCTGCATGGGGGGTGACAGGATGCATGGCTGCATGGGGGGTGACAGGATGCATGGCTGCATGGGGGGTGACAGGATGCATGGCTGCATGGGGGGTGACAGGATGCATGGCTGCATGGGGGGTGACAGGATGCATGGCTGCATGGGGGGTGACAGGATGCATGGCTGCATGGGGGGTGACAGGATGCATGGCTGCATGGGGGTGACAGGATGCATGGCTGCATGGGGGTGACACGATGCATGGCTGCATGGGGGTGACACGATGCATGGCTGCATGGGGGTGACAGGATGGATGGCTGCATGGGGGTGACAGGATGGATGGATGGCTGCATGGGGGGTGACAGGATGCATGGCTGCATGGGGGGTGACAGGATGCATGGCTGCATGGGGGTGACAGGATGCATGGCTGCATGGGGGTGACAGGATGCATGGCTGCATGGGGGTGACAGGATGCATGGGGGTGACAGGATGCATGGCTGCATGGGGGTGACATGATGCATGGCTGCATGGGGGTGACAGGATGCATGGCTGCATGGGGGTGACACGATGCATGGCTGCATGGGGGTGACAAGATGCATGGCTGCATGGGGGTGACAGGATGGATGGATGGCTGCATGGGGGGTGACAGGATGCATGGCTGCATGGGGGTGACAGGATGCATGGCTGCATGGGGGTGACAGGATGCATGGCTGCATGGGGGTGACAGGATGCATGGCTGCATGGGGGTGACAGGATGCATGGCTGCATGGGGGTGACAGGATGCATGGCTGCATGGGGGTGACAGGATGCATGGCTGCATGGGGGTGACAGGATGGCTGGATTGGAGGTGAGAGGATGGATGGATGGATTGATTGCTGCATGGGGGTGACAAGATGGATGGATGGCTGCATTGGGGGTGACAGGGTGACTGGATTGGGGGTGAGAGGACGGATGGCAGCATTGGGGGTGATAGGATGGATGGATGGATGGCGGCATGGTGGTGAGCGGAGAGCCGTCGGGCGCGCGTCGCGCGTATAGCCAGCTAATAGGAGGCAGGAGGCGAGGGGCGGGCAGGAGGCAGGAGGCAGGAGGCGAGGGGCGGGCGGGCAGGCTAGGCTGGTGGAGGGCGTTTTGCCGGCGATCGGCCTTACCGTCGCCCTGGGCTCCAGAAACGATGCTGCGCCGGATGAGGTAAGCAGGGGGCGCCGGCTGATGACAGCTGCCGTGCGCCCCCTGCTGATTGGTCAGGGGAGCGATCGGGTGACTTGGGTCACACCCAGGTCACCTCCCCCTGACCCCTGGACTCCCTGCAAGCTGCTCCACAGCAACGGGCCCGCTGATGCCCCCCGATGGCCCGGAAGGTAAGGGAACGCTAGCTACGTGAAATTCACGTAGCTGGCGTTTAACGACAGGAGAGGCAGCTACGTGAATTTTACGTAGCTGGCGCTAGAAGGGTTAAACCCCAGAGCGCTGGCGGCGATGGCTTAAAAGTAGTTTTTAACCCCCAAACATCCATATTTTTTGATTAAAAAATTAAACAAGTTTTTATAAACATTTTGTAATATGAATACATTAATATCAGACCTGTAATATCAATTCTGCACAAATTTATTTTTTTTTATTTTTTTACCTTAAAAAAAATATCTAACATTGCCGAAGTCACAGAATTTTTGACATTGAAAAAAAAAAAAAAAAACATTAATATCAATTAAATATGAAGATTTAAAGATTGCTCCATTGAAATGCATTGGAGAGCGCCAGGTAGCGAGAGGTCATACCTGGCGCTGTGATGGGATTAGCAGCGGCGCTGTTCGTTGCAGTCCGCTACATCGGACGCTCTCGCCGGCGCTAGCCTCATTTAGCGTGATAAATGCGTGATTGTGTCCGCCGCCTGGCGTTCTGGAGACGGTAGCCGCCGATAGCTGGCGATACCTGGCGCTAGTGAGACACTACCTGGCTCTATCCCTTGATAAATAAGGCCCTTAGTCTTGCGGAAAGAGGAGGATAGTCTATGGTGGGTAGATTTTATTTCCACCACCTCCAGCCTGGCTTCACGCAGCAGCCGCATAAGTGTCAGGAGCCCTGCTGAAGCTATGCAAGAGCCAGATCAGCAGCATCTGCTGATATTCAGCATCCAGATGGGAATAGGTTTTTGGCACAGACGTGGCATTAAGACTAGTGGGGTTCTCACATCATATGAACTTGAAAGAGTTCTGGATCTAGTGCATGTACAGATATATCCAGGGCCCCAAGTCTATGAGCAGGTCCCATTTTGAGAACTCCTAATGGTAGGGGTTGGATTGTAGAGAGCCAACCAGGGTCAGATGCCTGGAAAATAAGGAAGCAACTAGGAGGAAACGGAGTCAAAATTCAGGCCAAGGCCAATAGTAGTTGTGGCTGGTAGACAGATAAAAGCAGAAGTGGTTCATGGGCAAGGTTCAGGCTGAGGCTCACGGTACCTGTGGCTTCTAGTGAGATTTGATTTTCTTGGGTTCATGGCCAAAGCTTGGCCTGAGGCTTGGTATCAGATTCAGGCAGCTGTCGTTCATGGTAAAGGTGGGAGCAGAGGTGAAGGACAGTTGTGGCTTGTGGTTGGATTCAGGAAGCGGTGGTTCATGGTCAAAGTTCAGGCCTAGGTTCAAGCCAAGGCCAAAGGTAGTCGAAGCTTATAAGATTCAACAAAATGTGGTTTAAGGTCAATGTTAGGGCTGAGGCCAATGGTAGCTCTGGCTTGTAGTGAAATTCAAGCAGCCGAGGTTCATATTTAAAGTTTGGGCTAAGGCCAAAAGTATCTGTGGCTTGTAGCCAGATTCAGGCAGTTGTGGGTCATAGTCAAGGGTCGAGTAGAGATTAAGCAAAGGCAAATAAAATAGCCGTTTCATGAAGTCAGATTCAAGGTCAAGGTTCGGTCCAAGGCCAACAGTAGCTGTGGCTTGTAGTGAAATGCGAGGAGATCAAATTCATGGTCAAAGCTGTGCTTACCCTGATTTGTTTGCGACTCCACTCTTGGCATTCAGTTTGCATCCTCTTCCTGTCCTCAGTCTCATCTTCTGTGTTGACCCAGTTTTGTTTGTGACGACGCTCATGGCGTCCCTTTGATGTGCATCCTCGTTGTGTCCTCAGCCAGATCTTCTGTGTTGAGCCAGCTTTGTTTGTGCTTGTGTATTTGGCTTCCCTTTGATTTGCATTCTTGTCTTTTCCTTGGCCCCATGTTCTGTGTTGACCCAGCTTTGTTTGTGAGCTCGGTTTTGTCTTCCTTTCGATTACTATTCTCGTCTTCTCATAAGCTTACTTTTTACCACTATCCACCTCTGACCTTGGCCTGACCTTTAACCAGGAACCATGTGTGCATGCCTTAGAGCAACATTGAGGCCAGGACGCATGTGCATGTGCGCTGTTGATATGTATATTCCCTTAAGCCCTTGGCCTGTGGACTGAATCTAGGCCGCACTATAGCAGAGAGCTTTAAGCTGACCTGATTTTGGGCACTAGACGGAGCATTGGCCGATATTATTGGAAAAACAAAGCTTGGGAATTAAAATTACTTTTCCTTACTAGCACAGTATGGAAAGTTTGAAGAGCTTAAGTCAAGGGCGAAAAAAATTTTTTTGCAAGATACCAGAAGCTGTGGTTCGGGATCAAGGTTCAGACTGACGTCAATCTAAGACCAAAGGTAGCCATAGCTTCTAACAAGATTCAAGCAGATGTGGTTTATAGTCAAGGTTTGAGTTGATATCGTACCCATGGCTTCTAAACAGATTTAAGCAGATGTGGTTCATAGACATGGTTTGATCTAAAGTCGTAGCCGTGGGTTTCTTCCAGATTCAAGCAGATGTGGCTCCTAGTTAAGGTTTCAGCTGAGGTCATGGCTGTGTCTGCTAAACAGATTCAAGCAGATGTGGCTCATCGTCAAGGTTGAGCTGAGGCTGTAGCAGTGGCTTCTAACCAGATCCAAGCAGATGTAGCGCATAGTTAAGGTTGGAGCTGAGGCTGTAGCCATGGTTTCTAACCAGATCCAAGCAGATGTGGTTCATAATCAAGGTTCAAATTGAGGTTGTGGCAGTGGCTGCTAACCAGATTCAAGAAGATGTGGTTCATAGTCAAGGTTTGAGCTGAGCTTGTAGCCATGGCTTCTAACCAGATTCAAGCAGATGTGGCTCATAGTTAAGGTTTGAGCTGAGGTTGTAGCCATTGTTTCTAACCAGATTCAAGCAGATGTGGCTTATAGTTAAGGTTTGATCTGAGGTCATAGCTGTAGCTTCTAAACCGATCCAAGCATATGTGGGTTATAGTTAAAGTGGACCACAAAAGTTTTGACTATCCTGGGTTTTGTTCTTTTCCCCGGGGGCACCCCGATCGGCCCCGTTGTGTGAACCCCCCCCCCCCGATTGCCGCAGCAACTCACCTTATCCCGGTCCAACGGCGCGTCTAAGATCAGCAGCTCTGACGGACGCATCTTCCTCCTCCCTCTAACAGGAAGCGTGCCTGCGCCAGCCATTCGCAAATGCCTGGTGCGGGCACGCGCACTGCGATCGGGGTAACTCCCGGGCAAAGGACCAAAACCCAGGATAGACAAAATCCTGGGTTTTGATCCACTTTAAGGTTTGAGGTCAGAAGCATGGCTTCTAACCAGATTTAAGGAAATGTGGTACTTAATCAAGGTCTGAGCTGAGATCAAGCCAAGGCCAAGGTTAGCCGCTGCGTTTCTTGGTCAAGTTTCAGGCCGAGTTCATGCTGAGGCATTGTAATCACATATATTTAGCTATTCATGGTTAAAGGAGCACTATCGCAAAACTTAGTATTAAAATTAATAAAAAATAAAGATATGCAGAAAAGTGCTTAAAATGTTTAAAAAAGCTATGAAAATATTTAATCAATAAATGATTTATCAAGCACTTCTACCATGCCATTTCAGTGCAAATTAGGGTAGGGTAAAATATGATTTATACATTTCTCAGCGTGTTGCTGCATTGCTAATGTTTTAGTAAAGGTGCTTCCTGTAGCGCAGCAACATGCGCAAGTATAAAAAAAATATATATATTCTAATTTGCACCGATGTGGCACTGTCTGGCAGAAGTGCTTGATAAATCATAAATTATTTTTAAAATCCCTAAAATGGAAGCAGTAGCTAGGCTTCTCTCTCACCCTCTCTAGCCGGAGCTTGCTACTGGCACCGGAGCTCAACGTCGCACTGACCATCCACATACCCGGCACCAGAGCTAGCTGCCAAGCCGACCATCCACATACCCGGCACCAGAGCTAGCTGCCATGCCGACCATCCACATACCCGGCACCAGAGCTAGCCGCCACGCGACCATCCACATACCTGGCACCAGAGCTATCCGCCACGCCGACCATCCACATACCTGGCACAGGAGCTCACTGTCGCATCGACCATCCACATACCTGGCACCGGAGCATGCCATCACACCGAGCATCCACGTACCCGGCACCTAAGCTAGCTGTCGTAACGACCATCCCCATACCTGACACTTGAGCTCGCTGACACACTGACCATCCACATACCTGCCACCAGAGCTCAGTGACAAAATAACCATCCACATACCGAGCACGGGGGATAGCCATCGCACCGACCATCCACATACCTGATCACTGGAGCTCACTGTCATACCAACCATCCACATACCTTGCACTGGAGCTCGCTGTCATGCCAACCATCCATATACCTGGCATTGAAGCTCGCTGTCATGTTGACCATTCACATACCTGGCACCGGAGCTCACTGTCACGCCAACCATCCACATACCTGCCACTGGAGCTCGCTATCACACCGACTATCCACATACCTGGCACCGGAGCTCTCTGTCACGCCCACCATCCACATACCTGGCACCGGAGCTCACTGTCACACCCACCATCCACATACCTGCCACTGGAGCTCGCTTTCACGCCGACATCCACATACCTGGCACCGGAGCTCTCTGTCACGCCCACCATCCACATACCTGGCACCGGAGCTTTCTGTCAAGCTGACCATCCACATACCTGGCACCGGAGCTCTCTGTCACGCCCACCATCCACATACCTGGCACCGGAGCTTTCTGTCAAGCTGACCATCCACATACCTGGCACCGGAGCTCGCTGTCACGCCCACCATCTATATACCTGGCACTGGAGCTTTCTGTCACGCTGACCATCCACATACCTGGCACCGGAGCTCTCTGTCGTACCGATCATCCACATACCTGGCACCGAAGCTCTCTGTCACCCCACCATTCACATACCTGGCACCGGAGCTCGCTGTTGTACCGATCATCCACATACCTGGCACAGAAGCTCTCTGTCACCCCACCATTCACATACCTGGCACTGGAGCTCGCTGTCACGCCAACCATCCACATGCCTGGCACGTTGCTGTGGTACCGACCACCCACATACCTGGCACCAGAGCTCGCTGTCATACTGACCAACCACATACCTGGCACCAGAGCTCGCTGTCATACTGACCAACCACATACCTGCCACCAGAGCTCGATGTCATGCCGACAAGCCACATACCTGGCACCAGAGCTCGCTGTCATGCCGACAAGCCACATACCTGGCACCAGAGCTCGCTGTCATGCCGACAAGCCGCATACCTGGCACCAGAGCTCGCTGTCATGCCGACAAGCCACATACCTGCCACTGGAGCTCGCTGTCGCACAGACCAACCACATACCTGGCACCAGAGCTCGCTATCGTAACGACCAACCACATACCTGGCACCAGAGCTCGCTGTTGCACCGACCAACCACATACCTGGCACCAGAGCTCGCTGTCATGCCGACAAGCCACATACCTGGCACCAGAGCTCGCTGTCATACCGACCAACCACATACCTGGCACCAGAGCTCACTGTCGTAACGACCAACCACATACCTGGCACCAGAGCTTGCTGTCGTACCGACCACCCACATACCTGGCACCAGAGCTCGCTGTCATGCCAACAAGCCACATACCTGGCACCAGAGCTCGCTGTCGCACAGACCAACCACATACCTGGCACCAGAGCTCGCTGTTGCACCGACCAACCACATACCTGGCACCAGAGCTCGCTGTCATGCCGACAAGCCACATACCTGGCACCAGAGCTCGCTGTCATACCGACCAACCACATACCTGGCACCAGAGCTCACTGTCGTAATGACCAACCACATACCTGGCACCAGAGCTCGCTGTCATGCCGACAAGCCACATACCTGGCACCAGAGCTCGCTGTCATGGCGACAAGCCACATACCTGGCACCAGAGCTCGCTGTCATACCGACCAACCACATACCTGGCACCAGAGCTCGCTGTCATGCCGACAAGCCACATACCTGGCACCAGAGCTCGCTGTCATACCGACCAACCACATACCTGGCACCAGAGCTCGCTATCGTAACGACCAACCACATACCTGGCACCAGAGCTCGCTGTCATGCCGACAAGCCACATACCTGGCACCAGAGCTCGCTGTCATACCGACCAACCACATACCTGGCACCAGAGCTTGCTGTCATGCCGACCACCCACATACCTGGCACAAGAGCTCGCTTTCATACCGACCAACCACATACCTGGCACCGGATCTCACTGTCGCACCGACCATTCACATACTCGTCACCGGAGCTCGCGGTCGCTCTGATCATTCACATACTCGTCACCGGAGCTCGTGGTCGGTCTGATCATTCACATAGCCAGCACCAAAGCTCGCTGTCACACCAAACATTCACATACCCGGCACCAGAGCTTGCCGGTGCTCTGAGCATCGGCCTGCTCTCACCTCACAAGACAGCAGCAAGGAGGGTGGGTTCTCCGCGCAAACGAAGTGGTTTGTTCCTGGGTGATGGGAGCCGTCACCCAGGCTATTTTTAAACAACTGCAGCTTTACAACGGGGACGTGTAACCTCTTTTTTGTCACACACACATTCGCTTAGCATTCCAAGATTGAAATACAAGTATGATTTCAATCTGTGATCTCTTCCCAAATTTGCGATATGGCTCCTTTAATGTTCAGACTGAGGTCAAAGATCTGCACATTGTAGCATCCGTCAGAGACGAGGTTAAGTCCAGAATCTGTAGAGAAGCCAGGAGCCAGTTCTCACGCCCTTTAATATTTGCCTCCAGAGGTCCCCTTTACTCCGGCCGCAGTATACACATTTTTGTCCTCAGTTTTCAGGGCGGCAATAGCCTTGGATGTTCTATTTCTCGACTTTTAATGGCTGGGAAGTTTTAGTTCCCAGCGTTTCAGTCTCACGCTGAGAAATTTCCTCTCTCTCGCTCTCCTTCCACAGAGGCACAGGCAGCGCCGCGTTATTTGTGGCCGATATTACATCCCGAATTTCTTTGGAAGTTTTGTAATTACTATGCCGGGCCATATTTCACATGAAGTAGTAAGCAATAAATATGTAAATATTTAATGAGCCCTTCATTTACTCCTCACTGCTACACCTTCCTGGGAACAATATTATTGCAGGCATATATTTACCTAGCAATTCCCGGAGACGGTTGTCATGGCGATGCCGGTAACGAGAGGCATAGTAACTCCATGGAATTTGACTGATATAAACTCTATGGTGCAAAGGAAGGTAGACCGATAGAGTCCTGAACAGAGTTGCAGCCCAGTGGGGAAAGAATAAATGACTAAAAAAACGTAAAATCTATTAATTTTAGATGCTGGGGAATAGTTTAAGGGTTTGGGCCTTTCATTAAATGACACTGAAGGTCCGGTTAATTTAAAAACGGAAAACCATTTAGGACAGCGCCAAATGTAGCCCTACACAATGGTTTAACAGTTACCTTGACCCAAGCATGTTCGGCCATCTTTATGCTGTTGCCACGTTATAAATATCTCCTCATGAGTTCAAGGAAGCTTCCCCACCAAT
Source organism: Gastrophryne carolinensis (assembly GCA_027917425.1). NCBI lineage: Eukaryota > Metazoa > Chordata > Amphibia > Anura > Microhylidae > Gastrophryne > Gastrophryne carolinensis. Next base: position 428,817,202 of record CM051239.1, read on the forward strand.
AATATGTATGAACATGAGCCGCCACATTGTCCCATCTCCCAGCATCCTCTGCTTCAGCTGTACAATGCAAAGATCCCAATGTAAAACGCTCTCCTGCCTCTCTGAGGTAATGAGGAGTTAGGCCGAAACCTGTCGCCAAGGGCAACGTGTTACTAAGCCTCTGTTTCCCTGACTGGAAAGAATAACCGGCCCTAACATATTTTTTCTATGTACAATGTTTTACATTTTATTGACTTGATTTTGTGGGACATTCTTAAATACATTTTACTGAACAATGCCATAGGTAGCACTTTTGTTTTGTTTTGTTTTTTTTTGTTGCCGCATTTCCCAATCCAATGAAGAAGCCCGACTGAACTGAAGCAGGCTCGGCCATCTTTATTCTGTTGCCACGTTATAAATATCTTCTTATGCGTTCATGGAAGCTTCCCCACCAATTATATGTGTGAACCCCAGCTGCCACATTGTCCCATCTCCCAGCATCCTCTGCTTCAGCTGTACAATGCAAAGATCCCAATGTAAAATGCTCTCCTGCCTCTCTGAGGTAATGAGGAGTTAGGCCGAAACCTGTCGCCAAGGGCAACGTGGTACTAAGCCTCTGTTTCCCTGACTGGAAAGAATAACTGGCCCTAACATATTTGCACCTTATTGACCGTATTTTTGTGAGACATTTTTAAATACATTTTACTGAACAATGCCGTAGGTAGTACTTTTTTTTTTTTTTTGGTTTCCGCATTTCCTGATCCAATGAAGAAGCCTAACTGAACCCAAGCATGTTCGGCCATCTTTATTCTGTTGCCACGTTATAAATATCTCCTCATGAGTTCAAGGAAGCTTCCCCACCAATTATATGTGTGAACCCTAACCGCCACATTGTCCCATCTCCCAGCATCCTCTGCTTCAGCTGTACAATGCAAAGATCCCAATGTAAAACGCTCTCCCGCCTCTCTGAGGTAATGAGGAGTTAGGCCGAAACCTGTCGCCAAGGGCAACGTGTTACTAGGGGGTTTATTCATGAAGGGATAGCGCCAGGTAGCGCCTCGTAGCGGCAGGCAGCTCCTGGTGAACGCCGGGTGCTGTACGCAAAACCACATTTATGAAAGCGAATCTGGTGAGGGCCTCCAACAGCGCCATGTAGCCTCACATGTATTATTACAGGCGGCTCAGCGTATAGCGCCGGCGCTCTAGCTTCCAGAGCGCCAAGTATTAGCTTTCTCTCAGTGTCGCTCTCCCATACATTTCAATAGCCGTTCATTTGCTTGTGTTTAAATAGTGTGTTTGACATTTTTTTTTGCTCCAATCATTGTGTGACGTCTCCTGGCTGCAAACAAACACTTTTAGAAACTTTTTTTACTTTTTATATTTTTATGCAGAATTGTCATTACAGCTCTGGCACTAAAGTGTTAATGTCACAGTGATATAACAACGTCATTCCACGTGTTTTCGCTTTGTTACTGGTGGATATGTGTTCAGAATCAGACTTTAATCACACAGCGTCTGGCGCTCTATGCTATAGCGGCCAGATCCAGAGCGCCAACGCTGTGCGAGTCTGTTTTTTTTGTTGAATATGGTGTGAATCGCTGAGTCGGTCGCTACCTTTCGCTCCCTGCTGCGCTGTACTGGTATTAGAGCGCCCAACATACAGCTCATTCATCAGTGCCGGCCAGGTTACTACAGCGACTGAGGCGATCACAGCGTATACTAGCGGTTGCTCTTAGCGCCTCTGTACAGACGCTCATCTGCCGATAGCTGGCGCTAGTAATGAATCAGCCTACCCGTCTCTGTTTCCCTGACTGGAAAGAATAACCGTCCCTAAAACATTTGCAATTGTTACGTCTTATTGACCTTATTTTTGTAAGACATTTTTAAATACATTTTACTGGGCAATGCCAGAGGTAGCACTTTTGTTTTGTTTTGTTTTGTTTTTTTGTTGCACTCTTTTGTGTATTCGGCAGACAGGAAGCGCGTGTGTGACTTTGCTGTTTTCTCTCTCATTACAGTACACGGGACCTGGGATGAATGGTCACCCTGGAGTCTGTGCTCCTCCACGTGTGGGCGAGGATACCGCGAGAGGATCCGATCCTGCACCCCGCCCCAGTATGGGGGGGAGCAGTGTAAAGGGCCAGAGAAACAGACCAAGTTCTGTAACATTGCCTTATGCCCAGGTCAGTATTGCTCCCTATGTTTATATCCATTATTCTCAGCACAAGTACAATGCTACTGATATATCACCGTTTCTTACCTTTTTATCTTCTTTGCTTTCCTTTTCCCTCCCTTATGCCAGCTATAACCGTTTCTTTCCTTTTCCTTTCCTATATATTCCTTCACTTTTCCATCCCTTCCATTTCTCTTTCTTCAGTATTTTCTTCCCTTATGCCAGCTTTATAATTTCCTTCCCGTTTTTTTTTTTTTTTTTGCTTTTCTCTTAATTTTTGTTTGTTCTCTTCTTTATTTATTTATTTATTTTCCCTTCACTTCTCCTACTCTTTCTTTTATTTTCTCTTCGCTTATGCCATCTTCATCCCATTCCTTTTCCTATGTTACACTCATTTTCCTTTCCTTTTGCAAGTTTCCTCTTTCCTTCAGCTGTGCCAGATTCACCTGCTCTTTTACTGTTCTTACTTTACATGGCTTCTTCCTTCCTTCCCTTATGCCAGCTTCACCCTTTTCTGTGCCTTCTCTTATGCCAGCTTCACCCTTTTCTGTGCCTTCTCTTATGCTAGCTTTGCCCTTTTCTGTGGCCTCTTTTATGCCAGCTTCACCCTTTTCTGTGCCTTCTCTTATGCTAGCTTTGCCCTTTTCTGTGGCCTCTTTTATGCCAGCTTCACCCTTTTCTGTGCCTTCTCTTATGCTAGCTTTGCCCTTTTCTGTGGCCTCTTTTATGCCAGCTTCACCCTTTTCTGTGCCTTCTCTTATGCTAGCTTCGCCCTTTTCTGTGGCCTCTTTTGTACCTGCTTCACCCTTTTCTGTGCCTTCACTTATGCTAGCTTTGCCCTTTTCTGTGCCTTCTCTTATGCCAGTTTTATATTTTCCTACCTTTCCCTTCGCTTCTTTTCCTTTCTCATTATTTTCTTCCTTTTTGTTCTCCTATACCTGTTTCATCCCTTCCCATTCCCTTACTTCCCCCTTCCTATTTTTTTCCATCATACAAGTTTCATATTTTCCCTTTATCCATTATGCCAGTTTCATCCACCCTTTCACATTTCTGTCCTTCCTTTTCTGTTGTTTTCCTTCCTTCCCTCTCCATTATGTCAGATTTCCCCTTTTCCTGTCCCGCTCCTTATGCCAGTTTCATCTTTTCTTTTTCCAACATTCTCCTTCTTTTCATTCTTTTTACTTGTGTCAGTTTCATCTTCTCCTTTTTCTTCCTTTTCCTTTCATTTCCTTCCTTTTCCTTTCATTATGCAAGTTTAATCTTTTCATTGTTTCCATTATGACAGCTTCATCCTTTCCCTTTATGTCCTTTCCTTTTCTGTATTTTACTGTTCCCGTTCTGTTAAGCCAGCTTTGCCCTTTCCAGTCCCTTCCCCTTTACACTTATGCCAGGTTTTACTATTTTCATTTTCTTCCCTTACCCTTCAATTTCTGCCTTTTACTTCCATTATGAAATTTTCATATTTCCCCTTTTTCCATTATGCCAACTTCGACCATCCCCTATGCCAATTTTCACCTTTCCTGACACTTTCCTTATGCCATATTCCCATTTCATCTTTTTCTTCATTTTCTTTCATTTCCTCTCCCTGCATTTCATTCCTTTTCCATCAATTTCTGAAAGTGTCTTCTTTTCCCTTTTTCCACAACGCCATCTTAATCAATTCCTTTCATTTACTGTCCCATTCTTTCCTGTCTTTTTCCTCCCTTCCTTTTCCACTGTCAGTTTCATTGTTTACTTTCCCTTCATTTCCCATCTCTAATGCCAGAGTTATCCTTTGTTTTTTCCTGTACTCTTTTTTTTTTTACCTTTTAGGCTCTATTTCCTGTCTCCCATTTTCTTTATGCCAAATCATTCCTTCCTTTCCCTTCCTATCCCTTCATCTATTTCTGCTGTTCTTTCTTTTCCTTTCGTTTCCTCTAATTTCCTTTGTTTCCTTTTTTCTCCCTACTAACTGTTTCCTTTCCTGTCCTCCCCTTTTAAGAGTTCCATCTTTCCCTGACTTCACTTTCCTCTTCTTTCTTTTCCCCTAATTTCCTTTCTTTCCTTTTCTTTACCAACTTTTTCCTTTCCTGTCCTTCCCTTTTTAGAGTTTCATCCTTTCCCGAGTTTACTTTTCTCTTCTTTCTTTTCCTCTTATTTCTTTCCTTTCCTTTTTTTACCAACATTTTCCTTTCTTGTCCTTCCCTTTTTAGTCTTTCATCTTTCCCGGAATTCACTTTCCTCTTCTTTCTTTTCCTCTCATTTCCTTTCTTTCCTTTTTTTCTCCCTACCAACTGTTTCCTTTCCTGTCCTCCCCTTTTAAGAATTCCATCTTTCCCTGACTTCACTTTCCACTTCTTTCTTTTCCCCCAATTTCCTTTCTTTCCTTTTTTTTACCAACTTTTTCCTTTCCTGTCCTTCCCTTTTTAGAGTTTCATCCTTTCCCGAGTTTACTTTTCTCTTCTTTCTTTTCCTCTTATTTCTTTTCTTTCCTTTTTTTTAACAACATTTTCCTTTCTTGTCCTTCCCTTTTTAGATTTTCATCTTTCCCGGAATTCACTTTCCTCTTCTTTCTTTTCCTCTCATTTCTTTTCTTTTTTTCCTGTCCCTTCCCCTTTTCCAGTTTCATACATCCCTCTATTGCTTCCAGCGCTTCCTTGTTCCTTTAGAGTAAAGCATAATGCCGGGAGGGCGTCCCTAGTTTCCCTTAGCGATATCATGACCCCCCCCCCCGCTTCATATATGACCGCTGTATAAGTGTTTCTGTTTCTTGTCTTGCAGTTGATGGTAACTGGAACGAGTGGTCGGGTTGGAGCGCCTGTTCTGCCAGTTGCTCCAATGGAACTCAGAAAAGAATCCGCGAGTGTAACGGTCCGTCATACGGCGGCTCCGAGTGCCAAGGCCAGTGGTCAGACACAAGGGACTGCTTCGTCATGCAGTGTCCTGGTGAGGCAATCAATACGCTTATGATGTCTTTGTTGCTGGGTGCAGCGGAGTCGCAATCCACATAGACATTAGTGGTATGACAGGAACTTGCTTTACTGGAACATAAATGCAGTAAGAGAATGTCACCTTACATGGTGGCTGAAACACAGACAGGAAAGAAAGAAGTATCAGTCATAGAGCTCACAGCTCGATATACAGGAAATACAACACAACAGAAAAATGCATAGGCTCGACGGTTTAAAGAGGAACATCGGACCTAGAATAAAAAGGGACCAATCCCCCCTATGGGCCCCTACCTTTTGGATGTCCGGCTGCTTCAGGGCCTGATCCTCACCCCGCCGCCCGCTTAGCCGCCCCTAAGTGACAAGCACGGTGTCAGGGAACCGCGGTCACGTGGTCCGACTACAAACCAGGGACCTTCCGACACAAAGACCGTGTTCCAAAAACCCTTTGTCCGATCCCTCCAATCAGGGATACCAGGCTCCACAGCCTCCGGACACACAGATTCTTGGTTTAAGGCAAAGCAGATCGCTCAGATTAAATATAAGTTTTATTGCTATAAGCACACTAGGCAGTAATAACAAACATTTAACTATGAGGTAATATGAAGTGATACAGGTGATACAAAATGCTATTCTGAGATGGTTACAGGATTGAGTACATTACACAGAGAAACAATAAGCAGTTACCTTAGTATGCAGTTGCAGAGTGGTAGTGATGATGGGGAGCTCTCACAAGGGGTATGTCAAGAGCTTATAGATGATGATGGCCACCCCCAGTATGCTGACCGCATATCCCCTCCAGATGAGTGACAGCTACCTGGCTCCAGCCCACCCTATTTATGCTGAGAGGGACCTCCGCCCCCCTCCCCTCTGTGGGACGGGATGTCACCTCTCATGGTTCTGGAGCGTGCTTTTGCCCTAAAACCCTTTAGAGGTTATAACTTGGAGCAGGGGGGTCGTGTGGCCTTGGAAGCGGTACCAAACTATCGGGCTGGATGCCGTGCACCCAATGAGTCCAGAAATGGGGTTCCTAAGCGGATCAGAACCTTAGATCTCCGTTTACGGGGCTTTGCTTTATTTCTGAGAATGCAATTACCTATCCCCTTAGGCGGTTTTGTGAGCCGGTTCTGATCCTGTACCTGGTTTGGTGCTGGGACCAATGAGGGCGCAGTTATGGAGCAATTTCTGTTGGTGCCGCTAGTCTGCGGTTCTCATCCTTGATATGACAAATTCACAGCAAGGGGTCCAGCGAGCTACAGACGAAGCGGCGTCTTCCCAGACTAAGGTGTGACAATCAGTAGGAAAGCAGCATCACAGGGGGTCTGTGATCTGTGCTGCTTAACCTGTAAATGCTAATTTCTTTTCCTGAATAGAGCGAAGGACTTGTGCATTTAGAACAGGCGGAATAAAGGGAAACTCCAGACCTGGATATGTGAGGTTTCTTAAAGGGGGATGCCGACAATGGCGATAAGGTGCAATATAATATTTGACCTATTCCTCACACACGGCTTAGCTGTTCCTGTCAATGTCCCACGGCGACCTTGCAGCTCCTCGAAGTCTCGTGGGATTTCGGGCGACTCCATTGCATCCCATTCATGGGCACTGTGCAGGCGCAAGATTGGGGGCTGTGCGAAGTGCCTGATGGGATGTGCCTGATAAGATGACGCCATTCGTTGGGAGGTCGCACGGAATTTGAGGGACCCAGAAGATGGATGCCCTGGCAAGGTGAGTAAGAATTGCCCTAATGTAAAACCGGGGGGGGGGGGCAGCAGATCAGTGAGGTTTGGCCAAGGCCAGTGGTCAGACACAAGGGACTGCTTCGTCATGCAGTGTCCTGGTGAGGCAATCAATACGCTTATGATGTCATTGTTGCTGGGTGCAGCGGAGTCGCAATCCACATAGACATTAGTGGTATGACAGGAACTTGCTTTACTGGAACATAAATGCAGTAAGAGAATGTCACCTTACATGGTGGCTAAACACAGACAGGAAAGAAAGAAGTATCAGTCATACAGCTCACAGCTCGATATACAGGAAATACAACACAACAGAAAAATACATAGGCTCTACGGTTTAAAGAGGAACATCGGACCTAGAATAAAAAGGGCCCCCATTGGCCCCTACCTTTTGGATGTCCGGCTGCTTCAGGGCCCGATCCTCACCCCGCCGCCCACTTAGCCGCCCCTAAGTGACAAGCACGGCCTTAGCTGTGCCTGTCAATGTCCCACGGCGACCTTGCAGCTCCTCGAAGTCTCATGGGATTTCGGGCGACTCCGTTGCATCCCATTCATGGGCACCGTGCAGGCGCAAGATTGGGGGCTGTGCGAAGTGCCTGATGGGATGTGCCTGATAAGATGGCGCCGTTCGTTGGGAGGTCGCACGGAATTTGAGGGACCCAGAAGATGGATGCCCTGGCAAGGTGAGTAAGAATTGCCCTAATGTAAAACCAGAGGGGGGCAGCAGATCAGCGAGGATTGGGGGGGAGGTCTTATCCTCTCTCAATGTCCCTCTTTAAAATGCTATTGTGTGTTTATCAGTACTCACCCCTCTATGTTCCTCCTGTAGTCACCCAGGAGTCCCCCTCAGCTTATCCAACATTCCCCCTGGAATGTGCAAAGATAATCTATATATACACTAAGGCACAGAGCAATAATCAGTCTTTCAGAATGTAAGTAATCACTAGTCAAAAGACACAATAAGAATCCCGGTGTGCATGCACACTTCTAGCTGTGCCCGTCACCCTTTAGAAACGCGCTTACCAGCTGGCTTAGGGGCAAATGCAACGTAAGAATAAATTCTCCTTCAATGGCCTTGTCATTCACTCCGAGGGCTTTTTATCCACCGCTGCAGAAGTATGCGACTCAACAAAGCAGAGAAATGTGGTATAATGGAAGAAAGCAAAAAGAATCTAGTGCAACTCCATTAGGCTATACACAAAAAGATTTAATGATAGTAGATGCACTTACAAAAAGACTCCAGATAAAACACATAAAACCAAGTCACAATGGAGGATGTTCCTGTGGATCCCCAACGCGGCCGTTTGTGGGAAATACTAAGGGTCCTTCCAGGTCAACTTGAAAACACGTCCGCCTAACGCGTTTCGTTGACCTACGTCAACTTTATCAAAGGCAGAGGGGCAGGGGAAAGTACAGAAAATGTATCGCAGATACAGAGAAACTCACCGTTCCACTTCCGGGTCAGGTGCGGTGTGAAAATCTTAAATGCGCGGCTGTAACCAGCCATCCGCCGAGATAACCTATGCCCTCCCTCCTACTTCCCTGGCAATAGAGTTGATTCTGCAGGCGAGAGGTGTTTTTTGGAGAGAAAACTGTCATTCGCATTGAAGTGAATGGCAGTTTTCTCTCCTAACACAGTAGTGCATTTTTTTCTAGGGGTAAGTCTCTCTATTTTATTTTATATATAAATGTGTTTATGCCTATTATGCAAGCTATATATGAATAAGGAACAGGTGGCGTCCGAAACGAGTAAGAGCTGCACTATTTAGGACTGCTGTCAGGGTCTGGTAATGTGTTTTTATGGCTTTTATGGTTTTTATGGTTTTTGACTTGCTATATTTTTTAACGACTTCAATAAATATTAATTTTAAGGAGTGCTGACCCTTGAACTGTTTTTTTCTGGCTGCATAGGGGTTTGGGATGCCCCAGGTCATGCACCCTGCTGCACACTTATAAATCAGAGTGCATTTACCCCTATATACATTTTTTTCTAGACCCCTTTATATACGGGGAGAAGTCTATGAATAAGGACCCTTTCCTGTCTGAAGCGCGTTAGCACGTGAGAATCTTAATTTCCATCGGGTTCTATTATCTGTTTTTAAGCTGCCTTTTCTATTTTTGAGATGGTTTTATATGGACTTTCATTAAAGCATTGGATTTTTGGTATATAGAAGTTGGGAAGGTTAGATGCCTTCAGTCATTACCCCAACCAGGAATCAGACCTGCACACGATTGGCTCCCTAACCACTAGGCTATTACTGGTCTTTCATTTGCTGCTCCCAACAAGTCTGACCATCAGCAGCATCTTATTATCTTGCTGTTTTCATTTCAGTTCATGGAAAGTGGCAGGCGTGGGGACCATGGGGAAGCTGCAGCACCACCTGTGACGGAGGGCTCCAGAAACGGGAGCGAATCTGTTACGGCCCCTTTTATGGCGGGGACGAGTGTCCGGGTCCATCCGAGGAAAACAAGCCATGCAATGAAAAGAAATGCCCAGGTAAATGAGTGAGTTTCATAATAACAACACGCATTGCCTGCATAGTATCCGTGTATATCACCCATCAGCAGTATATCGGTCTAGTGTGTCACTGCATAGTATCCATGTATATCACCCATCAGCAGTATATCGGTCTAGTGTGTCACTGCATAGTATCCATGTATATCACCCATCAGCAGTATATCGGTCTAGTGTGTCACTGCATAGTATCCATGTATATCACCCATCAGCAGTATATCAGTCTAGTGTGTCACTGCATAGTATACATGTATATCACCCATCAGCAGTATATCAGTCTAGTGTGTCACTGCATAGTATACATGTATATCACCCATCAGCAGTATATCAGTCCAGTGTGTCACTGCATAGTATCCATGTCTATCACCCATCAGCAGTATATCGGTCTAGTGTGTCACTGCATAGTATCCATGTATATCACCCATCAGCAGTATATCAGTCCAGTGTGTCACTGCATAGTATCCATGTCTATCACCCATCAGCAGTATATCGGTCTAGTGTGTCACTGCATAGTATCCATGTATATCACCCATCAGCAGTACATCAGTCTAGTGTGTCACTGCATAGTATCCATGTATATCACCCATCAGCAGTATATCGGTCTAGTGTGTCACTGCATAGTATCCATGTCTATCACCCATCAGCAGTATATCGGTCTAGTGTGTCACTGCATAGTATCCATGTATATCACCCATCAGCAGTATATCAGTCTAGTGTGTCACTGCATAGTATCCATGTATATCACCCATCAGCAGTATATCAGTCTAGTGTGTCACTGCATAGTATCCATGTATATCACCCATCAGCAGTATATCAGTCTAGTGTGTCACTGCATAGTATCCATGTATATCACCCATCAGCAGTATATCAGTCTAGTGTGTCACTGCATAGTATCCATGTATATCACCCATCAGCAGTATATCGGTCTAGTGCATGTGTGTCAGGCTGCGCCCCTTCCAGCTGGTCCAGCATCTCCAAGGCTTCTGGCACGACCTTGCGCCTGTGTGAGGTGCTGCTGAGTAATGTACTATGCAGCACTCCACTGTGGAGCGCAGTACCACCTCTAACCCCTTGTTCGGTGCCTATAAAAACCTGCATTTGTAACATTATGAGTAGAGTAGAGTCTTCAACTGTTCTATGTGTCTGTGCAAGCAGCTCTTACGACACAAGGAGGTGGGCCCTAAGTTACCCAAATAACTGCCAGAGCGGAGGGTGCTACATACGCAGCAGGGGTTCTTGCTAGTTAAAGCCAGGCGGGATTGATGATTGTAGTGCTGTCCTGGGCAAAATAATTCTGCATCTGCATCTTTCCTGGGTAAAATAATTCAACATCTGCATCTGTCTTGGGCAAAAAAAAACATGTGCCTGTCCGGGCAAATTAAGGGCCTTATTCATGAAGCTCTAGCGCCAGGTAGTGCCTGGTAAGTGGCGGGTAGCGGCAGGTGAACGCCAGAGACGGCACGCAATTACACATTTATGAAGCCGAATCTGGTGAGCGACTGGAACAACGCCATTTAGCGTCCGATTCATCATTATCCCAGGCTCAGGGTACAGCGCCGGCATTCAGCCTTGCAGAGCGCCACGTCTTACCCCTCGCTACCTGGCGCTCTCCCATACATTTCTATGGACGATCCTTAAATCCCTTTCCTCACCCCACTTTTCTTTCCTTAAAAAAAAACAAAAGTTCTGAAATGTATCCTGGTCAAGAAAATGAAAACTTTTTGGATTTATAATATTTTTATGCAGAGTTGTCATGACATGTCTGGTTTTAAAGTGTTCCATGTTACAATGTTATAACAATGTCATTCCATGTGTTTTCGCTTTGTTACTAGAGGATACATGTTCAGTAACAGACTTTAATCACACAGCGTCTGGTGCTATGAGCTAAAACTATATGATTGTGAGCGCCGGCAAGGCTCTGTTTTTTTGATGAATGTGGTGTGAGACGGTCACACTAAGCTGGCATTACGGTTCGCTCCCATACAGCGTAGTACTGTGACTCACACAACATATTCATCAATGGCGGCCAGCGACTGAGACGCTCTGAAACAAAGATCCATGGCCGACCACAGCGACTACTAGCGGTCGCTCTGAAATCCGCGCTACAGACGCTCATCTGTCGCTATCTGGCGTTAGTAATGAATCAGCCTGAAAGTATTATCCAGGGACAGTGTCTGACCATAACGCCAGCTAAGACCTCCTAGTAGGGAGCTAGGTGAGGACCCTTATTGTTGAGGCCATGTTTTGCTTATATAGCCCTGCCACAGCCAAACATCCCACTGGTGACTATGAGGCCGATTCATTAATAGCGCCAGTTAGCGACAGATGTGCGACTGTAGCGGTATTTTCACAGCGCCCGCTAGTATTCGCTATGCTTGGCCGTTGTTCGGTTGTTGACAGCGACTCAGTCGGTGTGCGGTAATGTTGAATACGGGGTTAGGAGTCGCTGTTTGACAGGTTCCGCGCTGTATGGGAGCGCATGACAGCGAATGGCCATAGCGAACGGCTCCCAGCATATTCATTAACAAATCACGCTCAAAAAATTCTCGTGCTGTGAAATGCTTGTTTAAACCCCAGAGCGCTGGCGGCGATGGGTTAAAAGTCGTTTTTTAACCCCCAAACAACCATATTTTTGGAAACCAAAAAAACAAGTTTTTAAAAACATTTTGTAATATGAATACATTAATATCAGACCTGTAATATCAATTCTGCACAAATTTTTTTTTTTTTTTTTTTTACCTTAAAAAAAATATCTAACATTGCAGAAGTGGTCACAGAATTTTTGACATTTAAAAAAAAAAATACATTAATAGCAATTAATTATGAATATTTAAAGATTGCTCCATTGAAATGCATTGGAGAGCGCCAGGTAGCGAGAGGTCATACCTGTCGCTGTTCAAGGTCGCTTGCTGGCGCTGTGGGGTGAGGCTGGAATAATGATGAATGATTCGCTATCTGGCGCTCTGTCAGTCGCTAAGCAGGATCGGCTTGATAAATGTGTGATTGCGGAGGGGAGCCGGCGTTCTCGTGGTGGTGACCGTCATTACCGTTCGCTCACCATTCGCTAGCTGGCGCTATCCCTTGTTAAATAAGGGCCTATGTGAGGTTTCACTGAGCAGCATAAGCAGATTATCGACTCCTATGCAGTGTATGGGCTAATAATAATATTATCTCTAATGACTCCCCAGAGGTTCCCCTGTCTAGCATATCAGCGCATAATGAATCCCTCTCCATCAGGCTTTTAAAACCTGCCCCGAGGGCCCTCGCACGTCTCCCCGGGTTCTCGCCTTAGGAAAGAAACCCTTGTTATATCTAATAAAAATATTCATAACAACCGTGGCTAATGCAGCACCCATGCAGCATAGAATAGGAGCGCTCCCACGCGCGCTCACCTACGGGGATCACCTGTCGTCATCATCTTTCCAATAAGCACAAAACATGTCAATGTCATCCAGAAACTGAATATTTGAACTGACAGATGACAGGTCTTTCTCGGTAAGTGAAAGCCAACGCCCCCTATGTGGGAGAAGCAGAAATTATTTAAAACTATTTTCGATGTTGAAGTTACCCAAAAAGCTATTGCCTGGGTTTTGCAGATGTATTCTGCAATAGAGGGGGCAGTTGACGCTGACTGTCCTTTGCTGCCAATCACCTTCTAGTCATTGCCACAATTCTCCAATTCCCACCTCTGCTTCTAATTATAGGTCCCTCCAGTGGTCTAGTAGCCATAGCTGGTAATGTTATTACATGGAAGGAGGGCATCCCGGCCACTATAGATCTCCTTCCAGTGGTCTAGTAGCCATAGCTGGTAATGTTATTACATGCCAGGAGGACATCCCGGCCACTATAGATCTCCTTCCAGTGGTCTAGTAGCCATAGCTGGTAATGTTATTACATGCAAGGAGGGCATCCCGGCCACTATAGATCTCCTTCCAGTGGTCTAGTAGCCATAGCTGGTAATGTTATTACATGCAAGGAGGGCATCCCGGCCACTATAGATCTCCTTCCAGTGGTCTAGTAGCCATAGCTGGTAATGTTATTGCATGCAAGGAGGGCATCCCGGCCACTATAGATCTCCTTCCAGTGGTCTAGTAGCCATAGCTGGTAATGTTATTACATGCAAGGAGGGCATCCCGGCCACTATAGATCTCCTTCCAGTGGTCTAGTAGCCATAGCTGGTAATGTTATTACATGCAAGGAGGGCATCCCGGCCACTATAGATCTCCTTCCAGTGGTCTAGTAGCCATAGCTGGTAATGTTATTACATGCAAGGAGGGCATCCCGGCCACTATAGATCTCCTTCCAGTGGTCTAGTAGCCATAGCTGGTAATGTTATTACATGCAAGGAGGGCATCCCGGCCACTATAGATCTCCTTCCAGTGGTCTAGTAGCCATAGCTGGTAATGTTATTACATGCAAGAGGGCATCCCGGACACTATAGATCTCCTTCCAGTGGTCTAGTAGCCATAGCTGGTAATGTTATTACATGCAAGGAGGGCATCCCGGACACTATAGATCTCCTTCCAGTGGTCTCGTAGCCATAGCTGGTAATGTTATTACATGCAAGGAGGGCATCCCGGCCACTATAGATCTCCTTCCAGTGGTCTAGTAGCCATAGCTGGTAATGTTATTACATGCAAGGAGGGCATCCCGGCCACTATAGATCTCCTTCCAGGGGTCTAGCAGCCATAGCTGGTAATGTTATTACATGCAAGGAGGGCATCCCGGCCACTATAGATCTCCTTCCAGTGGTCTAGCAGCCATAGCTGGTAATGTTATTACATGCAAGGAGGGCATCCCGGACACTATAGATCTCCTTCCAGTGGTCTAGTAGCCATAGCTGGTAATGTTATTACATGCAAGGAGGGCATCCCGGCCACTATAGATCTCCTTCCAGTGGTCTAGTAGCCATAGCTGGTAATGTTATTACATGCCAGGAAGGCATCCCGGCAACTATAGCTCTCCTCCCAGTGGTCTAGTAGCCATAGCTGGTAATGTTATTACATGCAAGGAGGGCATCCCGGACACTATAGATCTCCTTCCAGTGGTCTAGTAGCCATAGCTGGTAATGTTATTACATGCAAGGAGGGCATCCCGGACACTATAGATCTCCTTCCAGTGGTCTAGTAGCCATAGCTGGTAATGTTATTACATGCAAGGAGGGCATCCCGGCCGCTATAGATCTCCTTCCAGTGGTCTAGTAGCCATAGCTGGTAATGTTATTACATGACAGGAGAGCATCCCGACCACTATAGATCTCCTTCCAGTGGTCTAGTAGCCATAGCTGGTAATGTTATTACATGAGGAGAGCATCCCGGACACTATAGATCTCCTTCCAGTGGTCTAGTAGCCATAGCTGGTAATGTTATTACATGACAGGAGAGCATCCCGACCACTATAGATCTCCTTCCAGTGGTCTAGTAGCCATAGCTGGTAATGTTATTACATGAGGAGAGCATCCCGGACACTATAGATCTCCTTCCAGTGGTCTAGCAGCCATAGCTGGTAATGTTATTACATGACAGGAGAGCATCCCGACCACTATAGATCTCCTTCCAGTGGTCTAGTAGCCATAGCTGGTAATGTTATTACATGAGGAGAGCATCCCGGACACTATAGATCTCCTTCCAGTGGTCTAGCAGCCATAGCTGGTAATGTTATTACATGAGGAGAGCATCCCGGACACTATAGATCTCCTTCCAGTGGTCTAGTAGCCATAGCTGGTAATGTTATTACATGCAAGGAGGGCATCCCGGCCACTATAGATCTCCTTCCAGTGGTCTAGTAGCCATAGCTGGTAATGTTATTACATGACAGGAGAGCATCCCGACCACTATAGATCTCCTTCCAGTGGTCTAGTAGCCATAGCTGGTAATGTTATTACATGCAAGGAGGGCATCCCGGCCACTATAGATCTCCTTCCAGTGGTCTAGTAGCCATAGCTGGTAATGTTATTACATGACAGGAGAGCATCCCGACCACTATAGATCTCCTTCCAGTGGTCTAGTAGCCATAGCTGGTAATGTTATTACATGACAGGAGGGCATCCCGGGCCACTATAGATCTCCTTCCAGTGGTCTAGTAGCCATAGCTGGTAATGTTATTACATGCATTGAGGGCATCCCGGCCACTATAGATCTCCTTCCAGTGGTCTAGTAGCCATAGCTGGTAATGTTATTACATGACAGGAGAGCATCCCGACCACTATAGATCTCCTTCCAGTGGTCTAGTAGCCATAGCTGGTAATGTTATTACATGCAAGGAGGGCATCCCGGCCACTATAGATCTCCTTCCAGTGGTCTAGTAGCCATAGCTGGTAATGTTATTACATGCAAGGAGGGCATCCCGGCCACTATAGATCTCCGTCCAGTGGTCTAGTAGCCATAGCTGGTAATGTTATTACATGACAGGAGGGCATCCCGGCCACTATAGATCTCCTTCCAGTGGTCTAGTAGCCATAGCTGGTAATGTTATTACATGCATTGAGGGCATCCCGGCCACTATAGATCTCCTTCCAGTGGTCTAGCAGCCATAGCTGGTAATGTTATTACATGACAGGAGAGCATCCCGACCACTATAGATCTCCTTCCAGTGGTCTAGTAGCCATAGCTGGTAATGTTATTACATGCAAGGAGGGCATCCCGGCCACTATAGATCTCCGTCCAGTGGTCTAGTAGCCATAGCTGGTAATGTTATTACATGACAGGAGGGCATCCCGGCCACTATAGATCTCCTTCCAGTGGTCTAGCAGCCATAGCTGGTAATGTTATTACATGACAGGAGAGCATCCCGACCACTATAGATCTCCTTCCAGTGGTCTAGTAGCCATAGCTGGTAATGTTATTACATGCAAGGAGGGCATCCCGGCCACTATAGATCTCCTTCCAGTGGTCTAGCAGCCATAGCTGGTAATGTTATTACATGACAGGAGAGCATCCCGGCCACTATAGATCTCCTTCCAGTGGTCTAGTAGCCATAGCTGGTAATGTTATTACATGACAGGAGGGCATCCCGGCCACTATAGATCTCCTTCCAGTGGTCTAGTAGCCATAGCTGGTAATGTTATTACATGCAAGGAGGGCATCCCGGCCACTATAGATCTCCTTCCAGTGGTCTAGTAGCCATAGCTGGTAATGTTATTACATGCAAGGAGGGCATCCCAGGCACTATACTGTCACCCCGATGATTATTTACCGTTGCTGCCATGCACGAGTCATGTGTGCTGATGAGTTCTTCTATCTTTTATCATTAAAGCACCTCGGAGTTGGTGACACCTTTTTTCCCTCAGGCGTTTAATCATGAGCAGATGACACAATCTGGAACGCCGCGGCTGTTTTTTCCCCGATATTTATAATGTGTATCTATGTCTGTATTCTGGCTCCTGCCAGTACAAAGTTAATCATCACTCCCACATCCCCAGCAGACGGGAGCGAGGAAGCTGGAAGCCCGCACATGCACATTGGCAGATACAAGCCACCTTTCCATGAAATCTATCTCTTGTCTCTTTTTTTCAGAGCCTCACGAGATCTGCCCGGAGGAGAATTTTGCCACGGTCGTTTGGCAAGAGACGCCGGCGGGCGAGATGGGGGAGGTGCGGTGTCCGCGGAACGCCACGGGTAAGGATGACCTTTTCTGCTGCCTATTGGGGGGGAGGGCGGTTACTGTTTTTCCGTTAAACCGGACCTTCAACATTGTTTACTGCAAAGCCAAAAACTTTAAAAAAACTATTCCCCAGCATCTAAAATGATTCACAGTAGACCAAACCCAGGATTTTGACTATCCTGGGTTTAGGTCTCTGCCCTCGGGGTACCCCTATTGGGGGTGCCCAGCTGTGTGAACCCCCCCTGGTCGCCCGATCTCAGTTGCCCTTCCTTGGTCCTACGGCGCATGCGCATCCTCGCACCCAATCAGTGCACTCGGAGTCCCTTCATCCTAGACCTTGTCTAAGGTGAGAGGATCCGAGCGAAATCCCAGAATGCAGAGCAGCACAGTCAGAAGCCACTCCCTTTCTGGAGGCAGCCTGAGACCCCATGGGCCGCCATCTTGGATGTTTGAAGAGGAACAGCACACCCAATTTTCACTTTTTGGAGTGTTGTTCTTCTCAGTGGGGGCATCCCGAGCTTGAGGGTTTTACACAGCAGGGTTCCTCTGGGGGGTGGACCAGACCCTGGGACAGTGAAACCATTGGTTCCATTGTTTTCTCTCTTCCACATTCCCTTCATTGTTTTTCCCTGAAATCTGACTGGAACAAGCGCAGTTTATTAAAGGGTAAATTATTATTATGTGCAGCAATCTGAATTGCCCTTGAGAGGGACACCTATGAGGACTGTTTGTTGTGTTGGTCTGATTTAATTCCTTTTTGACTGTTGGTCCACTTTAAGTTCCTTCTATTTTTCTAGCCCTATTCGACTCCCTCGCTTTCTCTCCCTTACGCCTCCGCCCTCTTTTTTTTTTCTACATTACTCCGATCTCAATGTCACTTCCTCATTCATTCTCTCCCATTTTCCTGCATTCCTCTCATCTCGTCACGTTCTTTCAGTCTCCTTCTCTCACTCATCCATTTTAATATTAAAGCGGGACAACACCCGTGCGGATGCCTGTGTTTGTCTGGTGACAATAAGACACCCCGGGGAGGGGGGGGCATCCAGAATGATGGAGACCCCCGCATATAACCCTCCAGAACGTCCGTAATCTTTACCTTAGCCTCGATCCTCAGGGAATACAGCGCTATGATTGGCCGCATGCAGTCATGTGTGCGCGGCCATTGTGAGCATGGGTGGCCAATTGTGGCGGAGGATTGAGGCTAAGGTAAGAATTACGGGCATTCTGGGGGGGGTATGTGATGGGGGTTCCAGCATTCTGGATACCCCCCAGACTGTCTTATTGCCACTAGGCCAACACATGCGCCCTCACGGGTATTGTTCTGCTTTAAACACTTCCTTATTTCTCTCATGTTTACCTTTAATCTTTTTTTTTGAGTGTGTGTCTAGTGGGCGCCATCCTGGAATCTTGCACAGGGCGACATGTACCCCAAGGCCGGCCCTGCCCCCCCCCCCGGATTACGAGGGGGGCCCTATACAACCACAATGCCTGGGCCCCCAGGCCCCCAAGTATGTATGTCACACCTGTACAGTGTACCCCTAGTTTGAACCAAGGGGCCCAGCTATCACATTTAGGTAATGTTGGACCCCAAACTGGTTCCCCCATAACCTAATAACCATGCTCACTATCAGTGCCGAATTTTGAGGAGGCGCAAGGGTGCACGGCCCAGGGTCTCCACCACTTGCCCTGCAAAGGGGGCCTCCACCAACCTTTGGGTTATGGTCTGGTCCAGGAGGCTTTTTAGTCTTTGGCTGACAGGCCAACAAAGCTATCATGGCAGTGGGGGGCCCCCCGCATCTGGGCAGCTAAAGCCACCACAGGGCAGAACGGAGAGTCTAGAGCAGCGAAGCCGCCACCAGCAACGCTACAGTGATGGGTGCAGAGCTGTCACTGCACATAAGCCACCAAGCACAGCCGCTGGCAGCTCAATGCAGGGAACCAGCCGGGAGACTACACTACCCCCCACCCAGAATGGCAAAGCAGCAGCACCCGCACAAGGGCGGCACAAGGGACTCCATCTGACCTTCCAGTAAGGAGGCGGGTGCCAGACAACCACCAATCAGTTACTTGCCTGGAATATTATTTTATACTGTATCCGGGGCCTCCACCAGATTTTATGCCCAGGGGCCTCCACCAAACTTAATCCGGCCCTGGAGATAGGTACACCTCCCAAGTGTCCCTGATTTGGAGGGACTGTCCCTCTTTTGAGTCCATGTCCCCCTGTCCCTCATTGTTTTCCTTTGTCCCTCTTTGAGATGTAACATGCAGATCTGCATCAATAAATGATTCATTCGCATATTTTAAGTTTTTCTATTGTTGTAACTGTTACAATGTATCTCCTATCCATCCCTCCATGAGGGGGCGTGGCTTCATTTACATACTGTCCCTCTTTGAGGTGTAACATGCAGATCTGCATCAATAAACTAATCCTTTGCCTATTTAAAGTGTTTCTATTATTGTAACTGTTACAATGTATCTCCTATCTATTCCTCAATGACGGGGTGTGGCTTCATTTACATATTGTCCCTCTTTGAGGTGTAACATGCAGATCTGCAGTAATAAATGATTTATTCGCCTATTTAAAGTGTTTCTGTTGTAACTGTTACACCCTATCTCCTATCCATCCCTCACTGAGGGGGCGTGGCTTCATTTATCTCACAATGAGGGGGCATGGCTTCATTTACATATTGTCCCTATTTTGAGTCCATGTCCCCCTGTCCCTCATTGCTTTCCTTTGTCCCTCTTTGAGGTGTAACATGCAGATCTGTATCAATAAATGATTCATTCTCATATTTAAAGTTTTTCTATTGTTGTAACTGTTACAATGTATCTCCTATCCATCCCTCGATGAGGGGGAGTGACTTCATTCATCCCTGAATGAGTAGGTGTGGCTCCACCCATCCCTCAATGAGGGGGTGTGGTTTCATTTACATATTGTCCCTCTTTGAGGTATAACACACAGATCTGCACCAATAAACAACTCATTTGCCTATTCAAAGTGTTTCTATTGTTGTAACTGTTACAATGTATCTCCTATCCATCCCTCGATGAGGGGGCGTGGCTTCATCCATCCCTTATTGAGGAGGCGTGGTTTCATCCATCCCTCAATGGGGGCACGTGGCTTCATTTACATATTGACATTCTTAGAAATGCAGATCTGCAGCAATAAAAGATTAATTTGCCTATTCAAAGTGTTTCTATTGTTGTAACTGTTACAATGTATCTCCTATCCATCCCCCAATGAGTGGGCGTGGCTTCATATATCCCTCATCGAGGGGGTGTGGCTTCCTCCATCCCTTAATGAGGGGCCATGGCTTAATTTACATATTGTCCCTCTTTAAGGTGAAACATGCAGATCTGCAGCAATAAATGATTCATTTGCCTATTTAAAGTGTTTCTATTGTTGTAACTGTTACAATGTATCTCCTATCCATTAATCAATGAGGGGGCGTGGCCTAATTTAACAAATGTCCCTCTTTCCCACCCTGAAAAGTTGGTTGTTATTGATAGGGGGTAAAGCGTGTTGCGTTGCCTGTTGCAGGTCTCATTCTGAGGAAGTGCGTTCTGGACGAGGTGGGAGAGGCGTACTGGGAGATTCCAACATACATCAAATGCGTCTCCCTTGACTACCGGAATATTCAGCAGATGGTAAGAAACAAATAAGATAGTTGGCACTTCATCACGGCCTTGTTATTCCTCATTTCATTTGCTCCTCCACTTTTTCCTGTGAAATCTGCCGCGCTCCTCTCGCCTGTGTTAACGCCACTCGCGGCTGTCGAAGCCGATTTTAAGCCCCCCACAGTAATGGAGGAAGGGGGGAGCCCGGGTGAATGTTCCCAGCAGGCCACCGTAATTCCCCTCTTTTTTAAACGGCGCGCACCTTCGGCGAACAATTTATTCGAGTTCACTCAAAGGTTTGTTTGCTATGGAAGAGAGCACAGAATGCTATAAAAAATCTCAGCAATAGCCATACCTCCCAAGTGTCCCTCATTTGGAGAGACTGTCCCTCTTTTGAGTCCATGTCCCCCTGTCCCTCGTTGTTCTCGTTGTAGGTGTAACATGCAGATCTGCAGCAATAAATGATTCATTTGCCTGTTCATAGTGTTTCTGTTGTAACTGTTACATCCTATCTCCTATCCATCCCTCGATGAGGGGGCGTGGCTTCATCCATCCCTCAATGAGGGGGCGTGGCTTCATCCATCCCTCAATGAGGGGGCGTGGCTTCATCCATCCCTCAATGAGGGGGCGTGGCTTCATCCATCCCCCAATGAGGGGCGTGGCTTCATCCATCCCTCAACGAGGGGGCGTGGCTTCATCTATCCCTCAATGAGGGGGCGTGGCTTTATCCATCGCTCAATGAGGGGGAGTGGCCTAACTTACCAAATGCCCCTCTTTCCCACCCTGAAAAGTTGGTAGATATGCTGAACATGTGAAGACGTTCCATTAGTTCTCGATATATTTTTGCGGGTGGACTAACGGCAAGTTTTCGTTTCCCGCGCAGATCCGGGAGCACCTGGCGAAGGCCCAGCGGGGGCAGAAGGGCGAGGGCGTGTCGGGCGTGTTACAGAACCTGGTCGACATCACTCAGGAAGGCGCCAGTTACAGCGGCGATATCTTGGCCACCGTGGACTGCCTGAGGAACATGACGGAGATTTTCCGCCGGCCTTACCACAGCCCCACGTCCAGCGACGTCCAGGTAAGTGAGGCGTCGAGCCTTTTCCGACCCACATCAGTTATGGCCGCCGCAGTGGCCTCCGGTTCCTAAATGTCTAATTTTTATAGGATAAGAAAATATTCATTCTTTTAATAAATGATTAACAATATCACATAACTCCCAAGTGTCCCTGATTTGGAGGGACTGTCCCTCTTTGGAGTCCATGTCCCCCTGTCCCTCGTTGTTCTCATTTGTCCCTCTTTGAGGTGTAACATGCAGATCTGCAGCAATAAATGATTCATTTGCCTATTTAAAGTGTTTCTATTGTTGTAACTGTTACATCCTATCTTCTATCCATACCTCAATGAGGGGGCGTGGCTTCACCAATTCCTCGATGAGGGGCGTAGCTTCACCCATCCCTCAATGAGGGGGTGTGGCCTCATTTACATACTGACCTTCTTTGAGGTGCAACAGTTTCCTATTCAAAGTGTTTCTATTGTTGTAACTGTTACAGCCTATCTCCTATCCATCCCTCAATGAGGGGGCGTGGCTTCATCCATTCCTCAATGAGGGGGCGTGTCTTCATTTACATACTGACCCTCTTTGAGATGTAACATGCAGATCTATAGCAATCAATAATTAATTTGCCTATTCAAAGTGTTTCTATTGTTGTAACTGTTACATCTTATCTCCTATCTAAACCTTAACGAGGGGGCGTGGCATTATCCATCCCTCAACGAGGAGGTGTGGCTTCATTTACATATTGTCCCTCTTTGAGGTGTAACATACAGACCTGCATCAATAAATGATTCATTTGCCTATTCAAAGTGTTTCTATTGTTGTAACTGTTACATCCTATCTCCTATCCATCCCTCAATAAGGGGGCGTGGCTTCACCAATTCCTCAATGAGGGGGCATGGCTTCACCCATCCCTCAATGAGGGGGTGTGGCCTCATTTACATACTGACCTTCTTTGAGGTGTAACATGCAGATCTGCAGCAATAAATGATTCATTTGCCTATTCAAAGTGTTTCTATTGTTGTAACTGTTACATCCTATCTCCTATCCATCCCTCAATAAGGGGGCGTGGCTTCACCAATTCCTCAATGAGGGGGCATGGCTTCACCCATCCCTCAATGAGGGGGTGTGGCCTCATTTACATACTGACCTTCTTTGAGGTGTAACATGCAGATCTGCAGCAGTAAATGATTCATTTGCCTATTCAAAGTGTTTCTATTGTTGTAACTGTTACATCCTATCTCCTATCTATACCTTAACGAGGGGGCGTGGCATCATCCATCCCTCAATGAGGGGGTGTGGCTTCATTTACATACTGTCCCTCTTTGAGGTGTAACATACAGACCTGCATCAATAAATGATTCAAAGTGTTTCTATTGTTGTAACTGTTACATCCTATCTCTTATTCATCCCTTAATGAGGGGGTGTGGCTTCATCATCCCTCAATGAGGGGGCGTGGCTTCATCAATCCCCAACGAGGAGGCGTGACTTAATTTACATAAAGAAGCAGGTTAATGCAGAACATAACTCTAGATTTTGACTATCCCGGGGTTTGTTGGGAACGCCCCACTGTGTAAACCCCCCCAGTGCCCCTGTAAAAACTCACCTCTTCCAGGTCCAACAGAGCATGCTCGGGCTCTCGTCCAATCAGAGCCGTTTGCCGCACAGATGTAATGTTGGGCAAACATGTCAATGGGGAGCGTGAGCAGAGCAGAGCACGCGTGCTCAAAGCCAAAAGATGCTGAGAATGGGTTATGTTCCGCTTTAACAATGTTTGGTCATAGAGGTGGGTCACTAGGATTCATTGTGTTTATTAGATTATGTTCAAGTATTTTGACTATCCTGGGTTTTGGTCCTTGCCCCCGGGGCAACCTGATCAGGGATGCCCCACTGTGTGAAACCCCCCAGGTCGCCCTAACGAACTCACCTCTCCCTGGACCTACGGCACATGCTCTCGTCCAATCAGAGCCATTGGCTGCACATATGTAATGTTAGGACAGCATGCGCTTTTGCCCCCAGCCCATTTGAATGGCCGGGGGTGGGAGCATTCTCAAAGCCAAAAGATGGTCATAGAGGTGGGTCACTAGGGTTCATTGTGTTTATTAGATTATGTTCCAAAAGATTTGAAGTGGACCAAAACCCAGGATTTTGACTATCCTGGGTTTTGGCCCTTCAGGGATGCCCCACTGTGTGAACCCCCCCCCAGGTCGCCCTAACGAACTCACCTCTCCCCGGTCCTACGGCGCATGCGCAGCCTCTCGTGCAATCAGCGCGCTTGGATGCGCTCCCACCCCCTTCGTCTAAGCCTTTGTCTAATCCGCATGCCCCCTCTAACAGGGGCATTCAAATAAGAGAAGGATGGCAGCTTTCTCTCCTAAAAAAGGAGCGAGAATTCTCGCCTGGCTCTGAATTTACCCCAAGGGGTTTCGATTTAGAGCCAGGTTAGAACTCTTACTCCTTTCTTAGAAGAGAAAGGTGCCATTCACTTTTATTGGAGTCAATTTACAATTGGTAGACAATGAAAGTCAACGGGGTCGATTCAGAGCCAGACAAGAATTCTCACTCCTTTTTTTTAGGAGAGAAAACTGCCATTGACTTTCATTGGAGTCGATTCAGAGCCCGGTGAAAATTCTCACTCCTTTTTTAGTAGAAGAAACTGCCATTGGTTTCATTGTCTAACTTGGGGCATAGTCAGAGCCAGGTGAAAATTCTCACTTCTGTTTTAGGAGAGAAAACTGCCATTCAGTTTCATTGGGGTCAATTCATACCTGGTAGACAATGAAAGTCAATGTTTTTTCTTTCCTAGAAAAAGGGAATGAGAATTCTCACCTGGCTCTTAATCAGCCCCAATGTAGACAATGGGGTTGATTCAAAGCCAGGTGAGAATTCTTACTCCTTTTTTTTAGAAGACAAAAGTGTCATTCACTTCATTGGGGTCAATTTACACTTGGTAGAAAGTAAAAGTCAACGGGGTCGATTCAAAGCCAGGCAAGAATTCACACTCCTTTTTTAGGAGAGAAAACTGCCATTGACTTTTATTGACTACCGGGTATGAATTTTTTACCTGGCTCTGAATCAGCCCCAAGGTAGACAATGAAAGTCGATTGAAGTTTTCTCTCCTAAAAAAGGAGTGAGAATTTGTGCCTGTCTCTGAATTGACCCCATTGACTTTCATTGTTTACCAGGTATAAATTGAATCAACCCCATTGACTTTCATTGTCTACCGGGTATAAATTGAATCAACCCCATTGACTTTCATTGTCTACCGGGTATAAATTGAATCGACCCCATTGACTTTTATTGTCTACCGGGTATAAATTGAATCAACCCCATTGACTTTCATTGTCTACCGGGTATAAATTGAATCGACCCCATTGACTTTTATTGTCTACCAGGTATAAATTGAATCAACCCCATTGACTTTCATTGTCTACCGGGTATAAATTGAATCAACCCCATTGGCTTTCATTGTCTACAGGGTATAAATTGAATCAACCCCATTGGCTTTCATTGTCTACCGGGTATAAATTGAATCGACCCTATTGACTTTTATTGTCTACCGGGTATAAATTGAATCAACCCCATTGACTTTCATTGTCTACCGGGTATAAATTGAATCAACCCCATTGGCTTTCATTGTCTACAGGGTATAAATTGAATCAACCCCATTGGCTTTCATTGTCTACCGGGTATAAATTGAATCGACCCTATTGACTTTTATTGTCTACCGGGTATAAATTGAATCAACCCCATTGACTTTTATTGTCTACTGGGTATAAATTGAATCAACCCCATTGACTTTTATTGTCTACAGGGTATAAATTGAATCAACCCCATTGACTTTTACCGGGTATAAATTGAATCAACCCCATTGACTTTTATTGTCTACCGGGTATAAATTGAATCAACCCCATTGACTTTTATTGTCTACCGGGTATAAATTGAATCAACCCCATTGACTTTTATTGTCTTCCGGGTATAAATTGAATCAACCCCATTGACTTTCATTGTCTACCGGGTATAAATTGAATCAACCCCATTGGCTTTCATTGTCTACCGGGTATAAATTGAATCAACCCCATTGGCTTTCATTGTCTACCGGGTCTAAATTGAATCGACCCCATTGACTTTTATTGTCTACCGGGTATAAATTGAATAAACCCCATTGACTTTTATTGTTTACCGGGTATAAACTGAATCGACCCCATTGACTTGAATTGTCTACCGGGTATAAATTGAATCGACCCCATTGACTTTCATTGTCTACCGGGTATAAATTGAATCAACCCCATTGACTTTCATTGTCTACCGGGTATAAATTGAATCAACCCCATTGACTTTCATTGTCTACCAGGTATAAATTGAATCAACCCCATTGACTTTTATTGCCTACCGGGTATAAATTGAATCAACCCCATTGACTTTTATTGTTTACCGGGTATAAACTGAATCGACCCCATTGACTTGTATTGTCTACTGGGTATAAATTGAATCAACCCCATTGACTTTCATTGTCTACCAGGTATAAATTGAATCAACCCCATTGACTTTTATTGTCTACCGGGTATAAATTGAATCAACCCCATTGACTTTCATTGTCTACCGAGTGTAAATTGGCCCCAATGAAAGGCAATGGTAGTTTTCTCTCCTAAAACAGAAGTGAGGATACTCACCTGGCTCTGAAGCGACCCTATATCTCAGGACCCAGGTGGTTTCGATTTGCAGCCTTTGAATGACCAATAGTCACATGTACAGGAGAATTTTTCTCGAGTCGAGAGATAAAAGGCGCAGCGTAAACAGCGACATTCTAAAGAAAGATCTGGAAAGCGACGTCAATACATATTTGCGTCTTAATGGAACTCGTTCTCGGAGATGGCGATCGATGGCTGGAAGGCGCTGGGGACATGTGATCCGCGGGCACCTGTCAGCGGAAGATCAGGCTTCACATGTAGCTTAAGACAATGCTTTGAAGCATGAGATGCCTGGATCCGAAGGGGGACGATGGTCCCTCGCTCCCACTACTATATCATACCTGCCCAGTGTCCCTGATTTGGAGGGACTGTCCCTCTTTTAAAGTGGACCAAAACCAAGCGCTATAGGCCTGACTCCCTCCCCACGGGGCATACAAAATCGGGATGCCCTGCTGTGTGCGACCCCCCAGGTCGCCCCATACACTTACCTTACCAACGGCGCTTGCGCGAGCCGCTGCCCCATCCCGCTATCCCTCTATAGCAGGACGCATGCTCCCTGTTAGAGGGAAGCGGGGGATGCAGCCGCCAGCGTGCTCGGAGTCGCTCGCCTTAGATGCCGTCTTAGATGGCGTGACGTCAGCGGCTTCAAGGGCACTGATTGGACGAGTCACAGTAAGACTGGGAAGAGGTGATCCGGAAGGTTTCACACACGCCCGATTGGGGTGCCCCCGGAGAAAGGACCAAAACCCAGGATATTCAAAATCCACTTTGAGTCCATGTCCCTCGTTGTTCTCATTTGTCCCTCTTTGAGGTGTAACATGCAGATCTGTAGCAATAAATGATTCATTTGTCTATTCAAAGTGTTTCTATTGTTGTAACTGTTACAATGTATCTCCTATCCATCCCTCAATGAGGGGGTGTGGCTTCATCATCCCTCAATGAGGGGCGTGGCTTAATACACCCATCAATGTGGGGATGTGGCTTTATTTACATATTGTCCCTCTTTGAGGTGTAACATGCAGATCTGCAGCAATAAATGATTCATTTGCCTATTCAAAGTGTTTCTATTGTTGTAACTATTACATCCTATCACCTATCCATCAATGAGGGGGCGTGGCTTCATTGCACCCTATTTCCTATCCATCCCTCAATAAGGGGCGTGGCATCATCCATCCCTCAATGAGGGGGCGTGGCTTCATTGCACCCTATTTCCTGTCCATCCCTCAATGAGGGGTGTGGCTTCATTTGTCCCTCAATGAGGGGTGTGGCTTCATTTGTCCCTCAATGAGGGGTGTGGCTTCACCCATCCCTCAATGAGGGGGTCGTGGCTTCATTTAAATATTGTTCCTCTTATAGGGGTAACATGCAGATCTGCAGCAATAAATGATTAATTTGCCTATTTAAAGTGTTTCTATAGTTGTAACTATTACATCCCATCTCCTATCCATCCCTCAATGAGGGGGCGTGGCTTCATTTACATATTGTCCCTCTTTGAGGTGTAACATGCAGATCTGCAGCAGTAAATTACTCATTTGCCTATTCAAAGTGTTTCCATTGTTGTAACTGTTACATCCTATCTTCTATCCATCCCTCAATGAGGGGGCGTGGCTTCACCATCCCTCAATGAGGGGGCGTGGCTTCATCATCCCTCAATGAGGGGGTGTGGCTTCATCCATCTCGCAATGAAGGGGTGTGACTTCATATGTTTCTTGATGAGAGGGTGTGGCCTCATTTACATGCTGTCCCTATTTGAGGTTAACATGCAGATCTGCAGCAATAAATGATTCATTTGCCTATTTAAAGTGTTTCTATAGTTGTAACTGTTACAATGTATCTCCTATCCCTCCCTCAATGAGGGGGCGTGGCTTCATTACACCCTATTTCCTATCCATCCCTCAATGAGGGGCGTGACTTCATTTACATATTGTCCCTGTTTGAGGTGTAACATGCAGATCTGCAGCAGTAAACTATTCATTTGCATATTCAAAGTGTTTCTATTGTTGTAACTGTTACAATGTATCTCCTATACATCAATCAATGAGGGAGTGTGGCTTCATCCATCCCCCAATGAGGGTTTGTGGCTTTGTCCATCCCTCAGTGAGGGGGTGTGGCTTCATCCATCCCCCAATGAGGGTTTGTGGCTTTGTCCATCCCTCAGTGAGGGGGTGTGGCTTCATCCATCCCCCAATGAGGGTTTGTGGCTTTGTCCATCCCTCAATGAGGGGGTGTGGCTTAATTTAACAATTGTCCCTCTTTCCCACCCTGAAACGTTAGTAGGTATGGGATTGGTCTATTGGTGGTGGTGATGTCATAGTCAGACTAGGGCGCGTCATAGTTAGGGGACAGCACCTATAACATTGTGAGAATATTTCAAATATGGAATATCAATGATCACCAAAATATTGGGGGAATTTCCCTGTAGATATCTATGAAGCAATGCGATGGGAAAGGTAAGCGCTTACTCCTGCGCCGCAGGGAAGGAGGTGGGATGAAAGCTTTTAATGAAGCAGCGGCAGTGAGGCGGCGTGTTGTTGTGTGCGAGACGCGTAGGTAACAATCTGTCCGTTGTTAATTAGCTGACTGCTCGTCTCCCTTCTCTTCTCTCCCCACAGAACTTCGTGCAGATCATCAGCAACCTGCTCTCCGATGAGAACCACGACAAGTGGGAAGAGGCGCAAACAGTAAGGATTGTTATTTTCACTGGCGTCACATTTTGTATTTCTGGCTCGTTTAAAGCAGACCTATCTTGTATGTTCCCCCCCCCTGTACATACAGATTGCCCACATTAATCCGGACCTTCACCCTGAATAACAGCCTATCTTGTATGTTTCCCCCTCTGTACATACAGATTGCCCACATTAATCCAGACCTTCACCCTGAATAAGAGCCTATCTTATATGTTCCCCCCCCCGTACATACAGATTGCCCACATTAATCTGGACCTTCACCCTGAATAACAGCCTATCTTATATGTTTCCCACACCCTGTACATACAGATTGCCCACATTAATCCAGACCTTCCCCCTAAATAAAAGTCTATCTTATGTTTCCCCCCCGTCCATACAGATTGTCCACATTAATCCGGACCTTCAGCCTAAATAAGAGTCTATCTTGTATGTTTCCCCCCTGTACATACAGATTGTCCACATTAATCCGGACCTTCACCCTGAATAAGAGCCTATCTTGTATGTTTCCCCCTCTGTACATACAGATTGTCCACATTAATCTGGACCTTCACCCTGAATAAGAGCCTATCTTGTATGTTTCCCCCTCTGTACATACAGATTGTCCACATTAATCTGGACCTTCACCCTGAATAAGAGTCTATCCTATATGTTTCCCCCCTGTACATACAGATTGTCCACATTAATCCGGACCTTCACCCTGAATAAGAGCCTATCTTGTATGTTTCCCCCTCTGTACATACAGATTGTCCACATTAATCTGGACCTTCAGCCTAAATAAGAGCCTATCTTATATGTTTCCCCCCTGTACATACAGATTGTCCACATTAATCCGGACCTTAACACTGAATAAGAGCCTATCTTGTATGTTTCCCCCTCTGTATATACAGATTTCCCACATGAATCCAGACCTTCACCCTGAATAAGAGCCTATCTTATATGTTTCCCCCCCTGTACATACAGATTGCCCACATTAATCCGGACCTTCACCCTGAATAAGAGTCTATCTTATATGCTTCCCCCCCTGTACATATAGATTGCTCACATTAATCCGGACCTTCACCCTGAATAAGAGTCTATCTTATATGCTTCCCCCCCCCCTGTACATACAGATTGCCCACATTAATCCAGACCTTCACCCTGAATAAGAATCTATTTTCAATCTATATGATTCCCGGGCCGATCGATTCCCTCCCCCCCCAGAGCATCCAAAATCGTGATGCTCCGCTGTGTGAAACCCCCCAGGTCGCCCCATACGCTCACCTTGCTTCCCGGTCCAACAGCACATGCGCGAGCCGCAGCTGCATCCCCGATATCCGTCTAGCAGGGCCTGTGAGTGACAGGCGCAGGCACGCTCCCTGTTAGAGGGAAGCTGGGGATGCGGCCGCCAGCACAGTTTCTGGCTTAGTCGACATGGTGTCAGCTGCTCCGAGCTCGCTAATTGGACGAGCAACCACACATGTGCCGAAGGACCAGGAAGTGGTGAGTTGCACTTTGTGATTTGGGGGCAGCAAGGCACCCCCAATCGGAGTGCCCCATAATAGTCAAAATCCTGGGTTTTGGTCCACTTTAAAGTGGACCTAAACTCCTTTTAGGAAACTCTGTGTAAGGAAGGGTCCTGGTCCATAGGGACACTACACTAAACTCTGTGTGAAACCCCCCAGGTCGCCCTGTTAACTTACCTTGTTTCCCAGTCCAACAGCGCATGCACCAGCCGCATTCCCACTATCCCTTCTACCAGGCACCAGGCATTTGTGAATGACAGGCGCAGGCACGCTCCCTGTTAGAGAGAAGCAGGGGATGCGGCCACCAGCGCACTCGGAGTTTATGCGTTAGACGACGTGGCGTCAGCTTCTCCGAGCGTGGACGGGCGGCCGCACATGTGCCGTAGGACCACCAGACTTGTGAAATATATTTGGCCAAAGCCCCTGCCGATACTCTCTTCTTAGGGTGTAGAACTAGAAAATACAACTCTGTGAAGTACTCACCTGTAGAGTTGATATTATACGCATACAGCACGTCCTGCTCCAGATATAGTAATAACATGTGGGTAATCCTCCGCCTCCGGCGCCGTGCACTGCAAACATGTAGAAAACAAGCTCCTCCCGGCCCTACATATACCGAGGGACCTCCCACAAATCCCCAGCATTGAAAAGCAGTGAGAATGAGAAGCCAGGAGAAAACAACCACCCAGAACTGGCAATAATACCAAAGATAACAATCACCAAACAGGGGATCCAGAACAAGGTGAACCAGGGTGGAGTGGAGCAGGACGTGCTGTATGCATATAATATCAACTCTACAGGTGAGTACTTCACAGAGTTGTATTATTCTAAGCATACAGCACGTCCTGCTCCATGTGGGACATCCAATAGCAGTGTCCGTAAAGAAGGGTGGGATCCCCAACAGAAAGGCAACAGCAAGCAGTTTAAACCACTGCCGCCTGCAAAACCTTGCGGCCAAACACAGCATCAGCTGAGGCCCTAACATCAACCTTGTAAAACTTTGTAAAGGTATGAACAGAAGACCAAGTAGCGGCCTTGCAAACTTGTTCCACAGAGGCCTGGTGCTGAAAAGCCCAAGAAGCCCCAACAGCTCTAGTAGAATGAGCAGTAAGACGAAAGGGGGAGACTTCCCCTTAGTAGTATAGGCCTGAACCACAGCCTGACGAATCCATTTACTGATGGTAGACTTGGCGGGAGCCAAACCCTTCCTAGGCCCGTGAGGCACAACAAAGAGAGCATCCGTCTTCCTAAAAGCCTTAGTGATAACCAGGTAAAACTTGTCACACCTAACCACATCCAAGGAATGCAAAACCCTCTCCTTAGGGTTACTAGGATTAGGGCACAAAGAAGGAAGTACAATATCTTGATTCAAATGAAATGAAGACACAACCTTAGGCAGAAAGTCTGGCTTGAAGCGAAACACCACCTTATCCCGGTGTCTCTCAAAGTAGGGAGGCTGAATAGACAAAGCAGCCAACTCAGACACACGCCTAACCGAAGTGATAGCTACCAGGAAGACAACCTTGAGCGTGAGAACAGCGAGAGCAGCCTCCTGAATAGGCTCAAAAGGAGCACCCTGCAGGGCCGACAAAACCAAGTTCAAGTCCCAAACAGGAACCATAGGTTTCCGAGGAGGACGAACATGAGTGACCCCCTGAAAGAAAGTCTTGATAAGAGGGTGCTGGGCAAAGGTTTTCTGAAAGAAGATAGACAGGGCCGAAACCTGGCCCTTCAGAGTACTAAGCTTAAGACCTAAGTCTAGACCATGTTGTAAAAACTCCAGCACCCTGGAGACTAAGAATTCCCGGCAGGGAAGAGACCTGGATTCACACCAGTCAATGTAAGCGCGCCAAACTCTATAGTAGATAGCCGCAGAAGTCTTCTTCCTGGCCTGTACCATGGTAGCCACTACAGATGCAGACAAACCCTTTTCCATCAGGATGGAGGTTTCAATAGCCAAGCCGTCAAAGCCAGAGTTAGTAAATTGGGATGGCGTAGAGGGCCACCAGAATCGCGGGTACCCCTTCCAGAGCAATCTTGCGCAGAACTCTGCCCAGAAGGGGATTGGTGGAAACACATACAAGAGCCGAAACTCCCTCCAAGACATTGACAGGGCATCCGAGGCCAGAGCCAGAGGATCCTGAGACAGGGATACAAAGCTCGGGAGCTTGTGATTGTGACGGGACGCAAACAGATCCACGTCTGGCACACCCCAATGATGACACAGGGACTGAGATACCCTGTTGCAGAGGGACCATTCCCCCTGATGAGACGACCCCCTGCTCAGAGCATCTGCTAGCAGGTTCTCCGCCCCCGGAATGTAGACAGCCGAGATGCATTGGACATTGGCCTCCGCCCATGTTAGAATCAGAGATACTTCCTGGAGAGCCCCCTTGCTCCGGGTTGATGTAGGCCACCGCTGTCCTGTTGTCTGAGCGTACCTGAACCGCCAGACCCTTCAGGTGCTGGGTCAATTGTTCCAGCACCAATCTGACCGCCCTGAGTTCCAGGACATTGATAGGAAGATGGGCCTCCTGAGGGCCCCACCTCCCCTGGAAGCGCAGGGGCTTCCAGAATCCCCCCCAGCCCGACAGACTGGCATCCGTTGTGACCGTCTCCCAGGAGAGAGCCAGGAAGGCTCTGCCCCTTGTCAAGTTCCTGTGATCCAGAAGGGATTGTCCCTGCCACAGAAGGGATTGTCTGACCGAGGGGGGAAGCACCCAGATCTCGTCCAAGGATGCTGGGTCCTTGTTCCATACTGACAGAAGGTGAAGCTGCAGAGTTCTCAAATGGAACTGGGCAAAGGGCACCGCCTCGAAGCTCGCCACCATCAGGCCCACCAACTGCATTCCCTGCCTGATGGAGGGATGAGGGCTTGAGAGCAGGAACCTCACCTGCGTTGTCAGAGCTTCCACCTTCTGTGGAGGAAGGAATATCCTTGACTGAACCGAATCCAGAATCATCCCCAGAAACGGGGTCACTGAGGAAGGGGACAGAGAGGACTTTGGGTAATTGATCACCCAGCCGAAGGACTCCAGGTTGGACACTACCAACCGAGTGTCCCGCTCTGCCTGCCGCAGAGACCGAGGGGTGATGAGTATATCGTCCAGGTAGGGCAACACGCGTATGCCCCTTAGTCTCAACAGAGACATCACTCCTGCCAGCACCTTGGTAAACACCCTGGGAGCCGACGTAAGGCCGAATGGCAGGGCCACGAACTGGTAATGCTGATCCAGCAGCGCAAATCTGAGAAACCTTTGGTCCCCCGGGAACACCGGAATGTGCAGGTAAGCGTCCTTGATGTCCACAGATGTCATGAAGTTCCACTGGGCGCAGCGAGGCAATGGCCGAGCGCAGAGTTTCCATACGAAAATGTTTGTTTCTGACAAATCTGTTTAGGATTTTTAAATCCAGCATGGGTCTGACTGACCCGTCCTTTTTGAGCACCATGAAAGGGTTGGAATAAAACCCCGCGCCCCTGTCCCTTAAGGGGACCTTGCAAATGACCCCTAGATCCAGAAGGTCCTGCACAGCCAGCATCAAGACTCGAGCTGAGGCAGGGTCCTGTGGGATCCGGGACCCAACGAACCTGGTAGGGGGCAGTACAGCAAACTCTATCTTGTAACCGGAGGACACTACCTCCTGAATCCACCGGTCTGAGACATGGCGTCTCCAGACATGCTCGAAGTGCTGTAGACGTCCCCCCACCCTGACGGGCGAGGGCGCCCCTTCATGCCTGGGGGGTCTTGGGAGGGGCTTTGGGCTTGGGCCCCCAGGAGGAACTGGGACGGCGTCCTCTGTTCTTGTTCCAGGAATCTGCGCGAGACCCAGCGAAGGACACTCCTCTATCCTGCTTAGCCCCACGGTAGGAGGTCGAATGGGAGCCTGGGCCACGAAAGGGCCGAATCTGACGCTTGCGCTGGGGTAACTTGCCACCCTTGGCAAAGATATCTAACCTTTCTCCAAACAGGCGCAGCCCTTTAAATGGAAGCCCCGTAAGGGCCTTTTTGGCGACATTATCAGCAGCCCACTGGCGCAACCAGACCGCACGGCGTATGGCTACCACCAGAGCAGAAGATCTAGCGCTCAGCTTAATAGCATCGTCCGATGCAGATAGGATATAATTCACAAAAGTCTCACAGGTGGCCAGAGCATTGGCGGCATCAGAGGGCAAGTCATCCGCCCCTTCAAGAGCAGTCTTAACCACAGTCCTGAGCGCCACCGCCGTGATGGCTAAGGCGCAAACCGGGCGGAGCGACGCTCCCCCAAATGCAAAGGCATGACATGCCAGTTGATCAACTCGCCGATCCTCCAAATCCCGCAGCGTAGTAGTGCATAATAGAGGTATTGGACAGACTAAGAATCGGGGCATCGACCTCGGGCGGCGATGTCCAACACTTAACCAGATCGGCAGGAAATGGATACTTCTTATCCACAGCTTTAGGAATCCCATGGAGTTTGCTGGGATGTTCCCATTCTTTCAGCACGAGGCTATTAAAATGAGTTTGTTCGGGAAACTCCAACCGCACCCTAGCGGTATGAAACAGATCACCCCTTTGCCGTGGAGCCGCGGGAGGGGGAGAGAGGGATAACACATCAAAGATCTGGGTCAGCAGTCTATCAATGTCATCCTGGGACCAATGATCAGAACCAGACTCATCCTGACTCCTGGACTCGTCGTCGTATGACCCTGAGTCAGAGAACAGTTCCCCTTCCTCTGAGGGGGACTGTGCATAGGAAAGCAGTAAATCGTCAGATTCTATAGGAAGTATAGTAGATTCAGGATTCAAATGACGCCTCTTGGCAGTAGCCTTGCGCGCCAAGGAGCCAGCAATTAAGTTTTCCACACTAGCCAGTCTAGTGGCCAAATCAGCATGAGAGTCCCCACTATTATTGGGGGTTAGGCTCAGGCTTGGGGGAGTAGGGGAAGCAAGGCGAGGTGCGGGCCCAGCCTCGGAAGAGGTGGGGAGACCAGCTAGCGCCTGCTGGGTACAAGGGATGCAGACCCGTGCATTGTCACCGCTGCTAGGTAAGACCCCACAAGCTACACACAGCCGGGCTTGTCCCGAGGGAACCCCTTTCACAATATCCTGAGATGCCTCCATATGGTGATTATTATGTTCAATATGCCAGTAGGGATTGACGCTATAAAGCAACCCTGGATGCCCCAATAACCCTCTGGGAAGTGGGAGTGATTTCTTAAAATGGCCTGGACCGGGCGCTACACCGGGCCGGGAGAAGCCACCGAAGTCTGCGGTCTGAAAGACACAAGGGGAACAGGGATGTCAGAGCCAAGCGCGAAGAAGCAAAAGCTAGGGAAAGTCGCCCATGAGGGCACTTACAGAACAGCGAGGGGAGGACAGTCTTCACCCCGCACATGTGAGAAGGAAATGGCGCCAAGCGAACCTCGAAGGGCGGGCCAGAGCGGGCGATGGCGCGGAATGCGCCAAACCAAACCACGCCCCCCCCCCCCCCAGAGAGCGCGAAGCTCGAAGGCACAGCCAATCAGAAGAAACAGTAGCTATGCAACTGTCAAACCGAGCTAGAAAAAAATCACCTCAGAGAGAAAATCTGACAGGGTAAATACAGGAATAAAACGCCGTAGCGTCCCCGAACAGAGCCGCCGTACGCGCCAAGTAAAATACTATAAAGGCGCTGCGGCTAACTTAAACTTAAATGTGAAGCGCGGCTCTGACACCCGGTAACCGTTAAAGGCTATAGGTCTCTAGTGTAATTAGGGCAAGGTTAGGCCATCGTACACACAACCCCCCCTCTTTTTCCCCCGCTAACGGGGGGATCTAGGGAGGAAGGTGACCCAATATTCGGGGTTCACCGTTACACGGGGCGTAGGGGCACTGGTGCGGGAGGGGCATCCTCTGAAGGCTCACCATTTGCCTTAACCGCCTACCCTATGGTGGGGGATTGCGGTGGAGTCTAGCTCCGTAAGCACACTAGGTGCTGCCTACCTTCACCCGACCAACGCAGCCCAGGCTGGGAGGCATTAATTCACAATGAGGACGGGTGGAAATTGTCCCGCAGGGCCTCGGGCTGTCAAGCCCCGCTCGCCTGCGAGAGCGTGATACTTCATGTCTTCGCAGTTCCAGCACTGCAGAGAAATCTGGGGATTTGTGGGAGGTCCCTCGGTATATGTAGGGCCGGGAGGAGCTTGTTGTCTACATGTCTGCAGTGCACGGCGCCGGAGGCGGAGGATTACCCACATGTTATTACTATATCTGGAGCAGGACGTGCTGTATGCTTAGAATATGGATATTTCTATTCTTCGAAATGCACTGGAACACTTTTTTTGTTGCTGTACCTCTCTGTGTCGATGGCATCATCGCCACACACAACAATGCCAATGAATAGAGGAGGCGGAGCTTTACAGCTAAAACAGGCGCCATTATCTGGGATTAGAGTGAAGCAGGAGCAGCCAAAATTAGCAAAAGGTGCTCTTCATGGAGTGGGGGGGGGGGGAATTCAGGGGATGCTAGATAACAATGTGGCACATACCTCCCAAGTGTCCCTGATTTGGAGATACTGTCCCTCTTTGGAGTCCATGTCCTCCTGTCCCTCGTTGCTCTTATTTGTCCCTCTTTGAGGTGTAACATGCAGATCTGCAGCAATAAATGATTCATTTGCCTATTCAAAGTGTTTCTATTGTTGTAAGTGTTACACTGTATCTCCTATCCATCCCTCAATGAGGGGGCGTGGCTTCATACATCCCTCAATAAGGGGGCGTGGCTTCATACATCCCTCAATGACGGGGTGTGGCTTCATGTAAGTACTGTCCCCTTTTGAGGTGTAACATGCAGATCTGCAGCAATAAATTATTCACTTGCCTATTTAATGTGTTAATATTGTTGTAACTGTTACATCCTACCTCCTATCCATCCCTCAAAAAGGGGGCGTGACTTCATCCATCCCTCAATGAGGGGAAGGTGGCTTTATTTACATATTGTCCCTCTTTGAGGTGTAACATGCAGATCTGCAGCAATAAATGATTAATTTGCCTATTTAAAGTGTTTCTATTGTTGTAACTGTTACAATGTATCTCTTATCCATCCTTCAATGAGGGGGCGTGGCCTAATTTAACACCCTGAAAATTTGGTAGGTATGGAGACACTGTTCTAACATGTTTCTGGTTGGTTCCTAGGTGGGGCTGAGTGTGAAGGACCTGTTCCGGCTGGTGGAAGATTTCATCGACGTCATCGGATTTCGGATGAAGGACTTTAAAGACTCGTATCAAGTGACGGACAACGTAGGTAGGTGATGCCGTGCAGAGGCCTCTTACTTACTCATATGACCAGGGCAGGTGTCAGCACTGGGCGTACCTGGGCAAGTGCCGGGACCCCTGCACCATGGGAAGGCCCCACCTCATTCCCTCTACCCTGGGCAGCCCTTTATGCAGGACGCAGGGCTGTGCAGTAACCAGGACTAAGGACTGTCACCCAGGGACAAATTGGCCATTGGGAGAGACTTTATTTCTGTCAGTCTGTCTATTCTTTGTTTCCTTCTATTTTCCCTGTGTTCGGTCCGGGCTGTCCCAGTTATCCATATATGAGTGGGTAGTCCGCCCCAAGGTGGCGCCAGTCACTGCAAGATACAAAGCTGTAACTCCTCCCGGCCTCCCACAAAAGGGATCAGTCTCCATAGAAACCCCAGATTTGTCTTGCAGTAGCTGCTGCGAAGATCGTCTGAAGAACTCTCTCTGGAATTACGGCAGTGAGCGGGGCATTTTTAAGCCTGTCTGCCGCTGTCTCCCTATTGCCTCTGTTCCTGTGACCCAGTATGCCTCCCAGCCTCGGGTGACGGGAACGGATGAAAGTAGGGAGAACGCCAGGGTCAGGCGTTCGGCAAAGCTAGGCTCTGGGCCGCAGACCCTCCATAAAGGGTAGCCGGCCATAGGCGATGGGGAGCCTATGGTGGGGGAGGAACCACCAAAATTACCCGGGGTTATGCCCTTATCTGTGCCCGCATACTTTATAGTCATATGTTGTGCTTTTTACTTCACTTTAACTTCATTTTTACCTCAGACTTTGTTGTTGCTGACAGCTGTGTGGATACTCACCTTCCCTCACCTCATCCTCTTCCCCTCCATTTTGAGGCTGTGAGGGGGGAGCCGGGAGCGGCGTTTGAGGCGAGGCCTCGGCATGTGGTGCGGGGCTCTGCGTCCAGGGGGGCTCCTCCGTGGGCCACCCCCCCTTCGTGCACTCTCATGTGCTCGTGCCCCGCCCATTTTAGGCGCTGCGTGGCGCCCCTGTTCACGCCTGCAGCGGGGGGCAGGGCCGTGCGGAGACGCGTTTTGCATCATTGCTGCGTGGCCCGCCCCTCGAATTTCGTCTTTGCTGCGCTTGGGCGCCATTTTCTGTGCTGCTCTTTTTGTCAATTGTGGACCCTGCCGAGGGTCCCCACGGGCTGACGGGCATCAGTTTCACCACTCACTGCCTGCGTTTTTTCTGGAGCCTGCCTTCCGGACTCCCCACTACTCGCCGGTCAGGTTCGTGAGTCCCTCTTTCATCTGTAATTTTTTTTTATGTGCATGTACTGTGGGATGCTCACGAATACTTCCGCTTGTGTCTTCTAGGTGGGCCCCCCACCTCCCATTGCCAGCTGAGGGTTGTGGTTCCTCCCCGTTTCCTACACCCCCCTCTCTCTTCGCACCCTCTCCCCTTAAAGAGGGATTACTAAAAAGAGGGACAAAATTGGGGGTCACTTAGGTTTGGACCGTTAGTGCCTTGTAACCTGTATTTTTATTACCATAATCACCATAATGGAGGCTTCTGGGGTTAATGAGCTAGGGGCCCCATCTGGGCGGGTTAAGCTCTGCCCCATGTGCGGTACCAGCCCTCTGGGCAGACTCAGCACAGTTTGTGTCACTTGCTCTGGGAGCGTACTTTTGGAACATGTTAGGGCGGGAGTCCCTGCCCCTAGCCCTCTTTTACCTGCAGCCTCGCCAACACCCCCGCTGCTGCATTCGGCCCTCTGCGAGGGGGAAACCAAGCCGATTTGACACACCGGGTGGCCAGCCTGGAGAGACAGTTATCTCGCACTGCTACTGGGAAGGCCACGAGTAAGAAGCGGCACATCGAGCCAGGTTACTCGGATTTTCATGACGATGATGATAATCCTTTTGAAGGTCGGGACTTCATGGAGGAGGGAGAGTTGAAGGACTCCGCTTCCTCAGGGGATCGGTCAGTCGGCTATGACAGCGAGCCTGGTTCCTCCTCTGACGAGGATATGTGGCTCCCTGACGACACGGAAAAGTTGCTGTCTTCTGTGTTTGAGACTTTGCATATTGTCCCTCCTACAGCGGCTAAGAGGAAGCAGGGTGATTTATTTCGGCCTGAGAGACCGAGGCTTGTCTTCCGGAGCAGGCCCACTTTTCCAATATGGTGTTTAAGGAATGGAAAGACCTAACAAATTGCCATCGGTGCCTAAGGGCCTGGACAGGCGGTATTCCTTCCCTGAGGAGCTGATCTGCCTCTGGTCCTGTCCCCCTGATGTGGATACCCCTGTGTCGGGGTTATCCAACACTATGGTTATGCCGTCACCCGATACTGCTTCCTTGCGCGACCTGCTGACAGGCGCATGGACCAGCTGGCTTGTCATGCGTTCACCCTTGTGGGTGCTGGGCTTCGCCCTGTCTGTGCCGCGGCCATTGTCTCTGTGACCATCAGGAAGAAGGTGAGACGCCTTGTTGATTTTGCCAAGTCTCGCAAGCAGGCAGAGGAGTATAAAGACCTCAAAGCCTGTGTGGTTTTTATTGCTTTTGCAGTCTAGGCCATGAATGATAGTGTCCGGCTTGGTGCTAGGGCTTCGGCCCTGCTTGTTGCGCTTTGTCGCTCACTAGTATCCCCTTCCTGGGGCTCAGGTTATTCGGGGAGCGGCTGGACCTTCTGGCCAAGGATGGAAGACTCCCTCAGCAACGGAAGCCTGCGCGGCCCTTTCGGGGTTCATCTGCCTATCGCTCCTTTCGAGGAGGAAGAGGCTCTTCTTTTTCTGGTGGCCGCAGATATTCCTGGGGACGAGCTAGGTCTCGCGGCCGACCCAATCCCTCCTGGGGAGCTAAATCCATATCCCCTGCCAAGCCCTCTCAGGCATGAGGGGACGC
Organism: Gastrophryne carolinensis; assembly: GCA_027917425.1. Taxonomy (NCBI): domain Eukaryota; kingdom Metazoa; phylum Chordata; class Amphibia; order Anura; family Microhylidae; genus Gastrophryne; species Gastrophryne carolinensis. Next base: position 428,857,797 of record CM051239.1, read on the forward strand.
CCTCACCCACCTGGGTGGGGGGACGGCTTCTGCTTTTTGCTCACATCTGGAGACAGCACATCTCGGAACGGTGGATTCGGGAGGTGGTTTCCTCCTGGTACAAAATAGAGCTGGCAGTTTGGCCGCCCTCAATATTTCTTCGGTCGCGGATTTCCCAGAACACATTGACAGCACAGGGCCTAAGAATGGCCGTTCAACGCCTTCTGCTATCAGGTGTGATTTGTCCCGTGCCTCGCCAGGAACGGGGTCGAGGGTTCTACTCTAATCTGTTCACGGTGCCCAAGAAAGACGGAACGCTGAGACCTATCCTGGATCTGAAGGGTCTCAACAAGTTTGTCAGACATTTCCGCATGGAGACCTTACGGTCCGCAGTGAGCTAGCTTCGGCCGGACGACTTCAAGACCACGGTGGACATCAAGGATGCTTATCTGCACATCCCGATTTTTCAGGGACATCAGAAATTCCTGAGGTTTGCGTTGAAGGATCAGCATTATCAGTTTGTGGCACTGCCATTCGTAATATCCTCAGCCCCCCGTGTGTTCACCAAGGTGCTGGCGGGCATCATGGCTATCCTGAGGAACCAGGGCAATCGTGTTCTTCCTTATCTGGACGATTTGCTGATTGCAGCTCAGTCCCTTCAGCAGGCCGAGAGCAACACCCGGACAGTGTTATCCACTCTCGAGGATTTCGGATGGGTAATAATTTACCCCAAGTCTTCTATCACTCCCTCAATGGTGAGGTCCCTTCTGGGCATGACGTTGGACACCCCTCAGGTCAAGGTATTCTTGCCCCAGCAGAAGGTGGCGGTCCTCCAGACGCAGGTGCAGGCCTTACTGTCTTGTCAGCAGCCATCGATCCGTCTGGGGATGAAACTGGTGGGCCTAATGGTGTCATGCTTCGAGGCAGTGCCCTTCGCTTAGTTCCTCATGAGACCTCTTCAATTGAATCTGTTGACCGGTTGGGACCGGACGCTGGAGTCCCTGGAACAGGAATTTTCACTGTCCCCCCTGGCCAGGCAGTCCCTCTTGTGGTGGTTGGACCCCAGAAATCTGTCGGTGGGCAAGTCCTTTCTGACCGGCTGGGGAGGTTTTTGGCAAACACAGGAGGCCCACTTGCCCATCAATCTCCTGGAGCTGAGAGTGATCCGGTTGGTGCTTCTTCACTTGACTCCCCATCTCAGGGGTCGTGCGATCCAGATCCGCTCGGACAATCAGACGGCGGTTGCCTACGTCAATCACCAGGGCGGGACTCGGAGCAAGCGAGCCCTCCAGGAGGTGACCCAGATCCAGACTTGGGCAGAGAAGAATGTTCCCTGCTTCTCAGCGGTTTACATCCCCAGGGTAGAGAACCAGGAGGCAGACTCCCTGAGCAGGGGGGCCTCTCGTCTGGGGGAATGGTCTCTCAGCAACAAGAGCTTTCACGCTCTGTGTCTCCGCTGGGGTCTACAGGATGTGGACCTGTTTGCGTCCAGACACAATCACAAGCTCCCAGGGCTTCTCACACAGGGGTCGCTGCGGCACCCCAATTTACGGACGCATGTTTTTTACGGCCTGGCTATTGAAACCTCAATCCTACGGAGAAGGGATTGTCTGCTAAGGTTGTTCAGACCATGATTCAGGTGCGGAAGAAGTTTTCTTCCATGATTTACTACAGAGTTTGGCATGCCTACATTGCTTAGTGTGAATCCAAAAGTTTCCCTTGTTGCACATTCTCTTTTTTAGGATTTTGGAATTTTTACAACACGGCTTAGCCTTGGGTCTATAGCTGGGCACCCTCAAGGGCCAGGTCTCGGCCTTGGCTGTCTTTTTCCAAAGATCCTTTGCCAATCATAGACTGCTTTGGTTTTTTTTCCAAGGAGTTACCCATGTACGTCCACCACGTAAGCCTGTATTCCCGGTGTGGGATTTGAATTTGGTGCTTTCTGTTCTCCAGGGTCCCCCCTTTGAGCTTTTGTGCGATGCTGCCTTGTCTATCCTGACTCTGAAGGTGGTCTTTTTGGTAGCCATCACCTTACTTTGAGCGGCATAAGGATAAGGTGGTTTTTCGCTTTAAACCTGATTTTTTACCTAAGGTCGTGTCTCCCTTTCATCTTAATGAGGAGGTTATTTTACCTTCTCTGTGTCCGGATCCGTCTAAGTCTAGGGAAAGGGCCTTTCGTTCCTTGGATGTGGTCAGAGCCATTAAGTACTACCTGGTCGCGACTGAATCCTTCAGGAAGTCGGATTCTCTTTTTGTCCTCTCTGAAGGTGTTAGGAAGGGTTTGTCTCCTGCTAACTCCACTCTTAGTAGGTGGATTAGACAGGTGGCGGTGCAAGCCTACTTTAAGCTTATTCTTTGTTTCTTTCTTTTATCTGCTCTTTCTGCCATTTATTATCTTCTATTACCTCTTTCGGTCCTTTTATTCTTTCTTTCCTTCCATCTATTCTTTGTTTCTTTCTTTTATCTGCTCTTTCTGCCATTTATTATCTTCTATTACCTCTTTCGGTCCTTTTATTCTTTCTTTCCTTCCATCTATTCTTTGTTTCTTTCTTCTATCTGCTATTTCTGCCATTTCTTTCCTTCTATTATTTCTGCCAGTCCTTCTATTCTTTATTTCCTTCCATGTATCCTTTGTTTCTTTCTTTTATCTGCTCTTTGTGCCATTTCTTTCTTTCCTTCTCTTATTTCTGTCAGTCCTTCTATTCCTAACTTCCTTCCATCTATTCTTTGTTTCTTTCTTTTACCTGCTCTTTCTGCCATTTCTTTCCTTCTATTACTTCTTTCAGCACTTCTATTCTTTATTTCCTTCCATCTATTCTTTGTTTCTTTCTTTTATCTGCTCTTTCTGCCATTTCTTTCCTTCTATTATTTCTGTCAGTCCTTCTATTCTATATAACCTTCCATCTATTCTTTGTTTCTTTCTGTTATCTGTTCTTTCAGCCATTTATTTCTTTCCTTCTATTCTTTCTGTCAGTCCTTTTATTCTTTTTTTCCTTCTATTCTTTTTTTCTTTCTTTATTTCCATCTAGTCCTTGTTTCTTTCTGCCATTTCTTTCTTTTTTCTTTCCATTTGTTACATCTGTCAGTCCTTCTATTCTTTATTTCGTTCAATCTATTCTTTGTTTCTTTCTTTTATCTGCTCTTTCTGCCATTTCTTTCCTTCTATTGCTTCTGCCAGTCCTTCTATTCTTTATTTCTCTCCATCTATTCTTTGTTTCTTTCTTTTATCTGCTCTTTCTGCCATTTATTATCTTCTATTACCTCTTTCGGTCCTTTTATTCTTTTTTTCCTTCCATCTATTCTTTGTTTCTTTCTTTTATCTGCTCTTTCTGCCATTTCTTTCCTTCTATTATTTCTGCCAGTCCTTCTATTCTTTATTTCCTTCCATGTATCCTTTGTTTCTGTCTTTTATCTGTTCTTTCTGCCATTTCTTTCCTTCTATTACTTCTTTCAGTCCTTCTATTCTTTATTTCCTTCCATCTATTCTTTGTTTCTTTCTTTTATCTGCTCTTTCTGCCATTTATCTCCTTCTATTACTTCTTTCAGTCCTTCTATTCTTTATTTCCTTCCATCTATTCTTTGTTTCTTTTATCTGCTCTTTCTGCCATTTCTTTCTTTTACTTCTGTCAGTCCTTTTATTCTTTGTTTCCTCCCTTCTAGTATTTTTCTTTTTTTCCATCTATTTTTTGTTTCTTTCTTTCATCTGTTTATTCCGCCATTCCTTATCTTTCTTTATTCTTTCGTTCCTATTATGTTTTGTTATGACAATCCCATTCTGTCTCTGTCATTCTTCCATTCTCTATTTTTTCTTTTCTTTCTTTCTTTCTTTCTTTCTCTCTTTCTTTCTTTCCTTCCTTCTAACTCTTCTTTTTTTCTCCCTTTCTCTGTGCCTTTTTTTTCTGCCATTCCTTTTATTCTTTCATTGTTTCTGTCATTCATTTATTCTCGTATCTTGTTTCTGTCATTATTAGAGGAGTAGCTGGGCTTTCTGGCACCCGGGGCAAAGATTGGAAATGGCGCCCTCACCTGTTCTCAGGCCCCCCTGACCTGCCCCCCCCCCCCCAGCTACGCCCCAGCTTAAAGCGGATTGAGAGCGCCCCGATGTGTCAAGCCCCCCAGTTTGCCCAGTTATCCTCACCTCGCCTCGGTCCAACGGAGCATGTGCAGGGCGCTCAGCCAATGAGAGACGTTTGCTATGATTACATCTTTGCGATAGTCAAAGTCCTGGGATTTGTTCTGTTTTAAAGATTCCTAGGAAGTAGACATCAGGTATGGAACTTAGTAGGATGGGGGACAGGAATGAGCTGCGCACTGCAGAGAATCTTGCCACCCATTGCAGGAGGCGCCACAGCGCAGGATGGCGCTATATCAGCAGATATAAAGCACAGCAAGCTCCTCTCCACCATTTAGCCGCTAGGTCGCAGTGGCTGCTCAGCAGCTGCTCCCCCCCCCCCGGCTGCAGTGGCGTGTGATCGATATCCTCGCACTCATGGAGTCCAGCTGCTCCCCCGGCTGCTCCAACAAAGCGACTGTATCTCCCGGTAACAGCGAGCGCTGCGTTCCCCCGGCAACATGCAATCTCTGCTGTGATCGAAAGGGACCATTGGGAGGCGCTGTTGCAGTCAAGAAGTGACGGAGTAGAAGCACATCCCTTTCAAATCACTGTGTAGAGGGATAAAGCTCTGTGTGCAATCCATGCTGCTATCCCTGTGTGCAATCCATGCTGCTATCCCTGTGTACAATCCATGCTGCTATCCCTGTGTGCAATCCATGCTGCTATCCCTGTGTACAATCCATGCTGCTATCCCTGTGTACAATCCATGCTGCTATCCCTGTGTGCAATCCATGCTGCTATCCCTGTGTGCAATCCATGCTGCTGTCCCTGTGTACAATCCATGCTGCTGTCCCTGTGTGCAATCCATGCTGCTGTCCCTGTGTGCAATCCATGCTGCTATCCCGGTGTGCAATCCATGCTGCTATCCCTGTGTGCAATCCATGCTGCTATCCCTGTGTGCAATCCATGCTGCTATCCCTGTGTGCAATCCATGCTGCTATCCCTGTGTACAGGCCATGCTGCTATCCCTGTGTGCAATCCATGCTGCTATCCCTGTGTGCAATCCATGCTGCTATCCCTGTGTACAATCCATGCTGCTATCCCTGTGTACAATCCATGCTGCTGTCCCTGTGTACAATCCATGCTGCTATCCCGGTGTGCAATCCATGCTGCTATCCCTGTGTGCAATCCATGCTGCTATCCCTGTGTGCAATCCATGCTGCTATCCCTGTGTGCAATCCATGCTGCTATCCCTGTGTACAGGCCATGCTGCTATCCCTGTGTGCAATCCATGCTGCTATCCCTGTGTGCAATCCATGCTGCTATCCCTGTGTGCAATCCATGCTGCTATCCCTGTGTACAATTCATGCTGCTATCCCTGTGTACAATCCATGCTGCTGTCCCTGTGTGCAATCCATGCTGCTATCCCTGTGTACAATCCATGCTGCTGTCCCTGTGTGCAATCCATGCTGCTATCCCTGTGTACAATCCATGCTGCTATCCCTGTGTACAATCCATGCTGCTGTCCCTGTGTACAATCCATGCTGCTGTCCCTGTGTGCAATCCATGCTGCTATCCCTGTGTACAATCCATGCTGCTATCCCTGTGTACAATCCATGCTGCTATCCCTGTGTACAATCCATGCTGCTGTCCCTGTGTACAATCCATGCTGCTATCCCTGTGTGCAATCCATGCTGCTATCCCTGTGTGCAATCCATGCTGCTATCCCTGTGTGCAATCCATGCTGCTATCCCTGTGTGCAATCCATGCTGCTATCCCTGTGTGCAATCCATGCTGCTATCCCTGTGTACAATCCATGCTGCTATCCCTGTGTACAGGCCATGCTGCTGTCCCTGTGTACAGGCCATGCTGCTATCCCTGTGTACAATCCATGCTGCTGTCCCTGTGTACAATCCATGCTGCTGTCCCTGTGTACAATCCATGCTGCTGTCCCTGTGTACAATCCATGCTGCTATCCCTGTGTACAATCCATGCTGCTATCCCTGTGTACAAACCATGCTGCTATCCCTGTGTGCAATCCATGCTGCTATCCCTGTGTATAGGCCACACTGCAATCCCTGTGTACAATTCAAGCGGCAATCACTGATTTCCCAACCATGTTAATGAAGGGCGCCTTAGAGGGTATCTAATCACTGTGTATAAATATACCGGCATACAAAGCCAATACAAAGAGATGCCTTAGAGACTATTTCATTCTGTTTACGTTATTAAATTGCAGCTGTTTAATTGCTAATAAGCATCAGACAGTGACATATTGCAGACGCTAGAATGCGGAGCTGTGTAGCGACCGATAATGATTATTAGAGGGTTTTATTGGGATATTTACAGAGGGGGCACTAATAATGATCATGGAAATGTGACACCCCGCCAAGCTCCCACATAAATAATGTCATTTAATCTTCTATTAATTTTATTTGTACTGGATTTCCCCATTTTTATTTTTTATATTATAATAACAAGTATGTATATACATATAATTTTTTTATATTATAATAATAACAAATATTTATATATATATATATATATATATATATTTTTTTTTTTTTATTCTAAGTATGTCACATACCCCGCTTCAGATAGTCATTACACTTGGGTTATACTGACCTGTAGAGGGCGATCTTGCAGAGATGTCATGAAAAAAAGGGAGCCCCTCCCGGTCCATAAATACCTGGGACCTCCCACTCATTCCCCAGTCTTTCATCTCTGCAGACGGCGAGCAAGTCAGAAGATGGATGTCTCCTCCTTGCAGGTAGCCGGGTTAACCCCCGGCCCACTTGTTAGCCTGTTTCTGCCTGGACCCCCTTCCTAGTATTACACCTTGCCTCCCAGCCTAGGCTGCTGGTCCGAGCAAGGGTAGACGGCACCTAATGGTGCTTAGGAGCTACGCTCCACCGTGAGACCCCATACTAAGGGGTAGGCGGTTTGCTGGGTTGGTGATCCCGGTTAGGGATGCCCCGTCCCTTGCCCTTCCACCTTCCAGCGTGGATTCCCCCTCTCCCGGATTGCCCTTGCTCCTTAGAGGGGGGGGGCTTTCTCCCTTAGTGTAGTCGTTTTTTATTAGGTCAGTACTTTGTTGTGTGTGTGTGTGTGGGTGCGTGTTCACGTGGGTGCACTTCATGGAGTTCTCAGCGTTGTGACAGCTTTGGTGGGGGAATTTCTTCCCCTCAGGTGCGGTTGGTAGGGGGGCGGGGCGGGCGCTCTGCGCGATCGCCTACGGCCCGCCCCCCCCGTGCTCCTGGCGCCGCTGCGGAGCCTGGCCTCTGGCTGGGCGCGGCCTGTTGTCAGGGGGGAGGGGCGGGGCCGGGCGCAACGCGCGAACCGCGCCGGCCCGCCCTTCTTCTCCCTCTGCTTCTTGGGGCCTCATTACTTCTTGACAGGCATATTCATATATATATTATATATGTATTTATTTATTATTTATTTATTTATTTATTTATGTAGATTCCTTATGTCATTGCTACAGTATGTCTGCCTTGTGTGCTTGGACATGATTGAGGTGCTGAATAGCCCTGTATTCTGTCTTCCAGGTGGACCCTTGTTGGATCCTAAAGGGGTCCTCCCGGTCCTAGGGTCCCTGGTTTAATTTTAGAACTCCCCATAAATCCTCCCACTCGGGACACAGAAGGGGCATCCCGGGTCGCTTATATTGCGTAATTCTCTAGGGTATTGCGACTATCAATAAAATCACCATATGGAGGCTTCCCAGGATACCGGGCTCGGGCTCCCCTCGGGGCAACCCCGGCAGTGTTTGGGGTGTGGGGCATCCCTTACAGGGGATGATGTATTCCTTTGCATATAATGTGCACAGCAGACTATTACGCGGCAGTCCGGATCCCATGCGTCAGGCTCTGCGCCGCCAGTCCCTTCTCCTACCCCTCCCCACCTAATCCGTACCCCGGGTGATGTTGTCACGAGTGGGGAGTCGCAATCTGAGGTGTGTGCCAGATTGTCCAATCTTGAAAAATTATTTTCTAGTGCTGTGGCCAGAAAGGCCCCGGCTAAGAGAAAGCACTTGTCCCCAGCCACGCAGGCTTCTGACCTTGAGGAGTTTGATTCACTGGACTGGTCGGATTACCCCCCGCTAGAGGAAGGGGAGCTTTTTGAGGAGTCAGATGGTTCTGACGATCAGCAGTTTGTGGGCGCTGATGCCGAGCTGGGTCAGGGGGATTCTTTGGATACCCCTAAGGTCCTGGCTAATATGTTTGAGGTTTTGGCAATCTCTCCTCCTGAAGCGACCCTTCCGCAGAAGGGGGAGTTCTTTGAAGAGGCTAAGCCACGCTTAGAATTCCCTAATCAAAGGCATTTTGACGGCATTATTCTTAAGGAATGGGAGAGGCCTACTCGGCCTCCGGGTGTCCCTCCGGGTTGGGATAAGAAATATCCCTTTCCGGTGGATGCTGTGAAGAGCTGGTCCCAGATTCTTCAGGTCTCAGGTGCCCTTGGATCCTCTGGCCGCGCAGGGGCTCCGGGCGGCAGTAAAATATCTCCTGGACATGGCTGTCATCTGCCTGGTGCCTCCTTCGGACCAGGGCCTGGGATACTATTCCAATCTGTTCACGGTGCCCAAAAAGGATGGCTCCGTTCGTCCCATCCTGGATCTGAAGTTTCTCAACAGGTTTATCCGTCCCAGGAAGTTCCGCATGGAAACCCTGCGCTCAGCCATAAATTCGCTTCGTCAGGAGGACTTCATGACGTCCATAGACATCAAGGATGCTTATCTGCATGTTCCAATCTTCCCGGCACATCAGAGATTTCTCAGGTTCGTGGTGGAAGATCGGCATTTTCAGTATGTGGCTCTTCCGTTTGGCCTTACCTCGGCTCCAAGGGTTTTTACCAAGGTGCTGGCAGGGGTGATGGCCCTTCTCAGAGCCCAGGGTATCCGCATCGTGCCTTATCTGGACAATCTTCTCATTATGGCATCCTCTCTCCGCCAGGCTAGATACCAGGACTGTGGTGGCCACTCTGGAGAGATTCGGCTGGGTGATCAATTATCCCAAGTCCTTCCTCTCTCCGTCCAGGGTGGTGTCGTTCCTGGGAATGTCTCTGGATACTTCTCAGTCCAGGGTGTTCCTCCCCCGGTCCAAGGTTCTTTTGATTCAGGAATTGACTCAGCTTCTTCTATCCATTCCTCGCCCATCCATCCGGCTGGGGATGAGACTGGTGGGATTGATGGTGGCTTCGTTCGAGGTGGTTCCCTTTGCCCAGTTTCACACAAGGATGCTCCAGCTCCATCTGTTGGCGGCCTGGGACAGGTCTCCGCTGTCATTGGATCAGTCCTTTCTGATGTCCCCCCGGGTTCGGCATTCCCTTTGGTGGTGGCTGGAACCAAGCAATCTGATGAGGGGCATATCGTTCCTGGCCCCTCGTTGGGAGACGGTCACCACGGATGCCAGCCTGTCAGGTTGGGGGCGGGGGTTTGGAAGGATCTTCAGTCTCAGGGACTGTGGGGGCCTCAGGAGGCTCACAATCCCATCAATGTTCTGGAGCTGAGAGCCATCAGGTTGGTTCTGGGTCGCTTGACTCATCAGTTGCAGGGTTTGCCGGTTCAAGTTCGGTCGGACAATCGGACGGCGGTCGCCTACATCAATCACCAGGGAGGGACTCGCAGCAGGCGTGCCCTCAGGGAAGTGTCCTTGATCCTGGATTGGGCAGAGGGCAATGTCCCATGCATCTCGGCGGTGTACATTCCGGGAGTGGAGAACACGGAGGCGGACTCCCTGAGCAGGTGCTCATCTCGCCGGGGGGAATGGTCTCTCAGCCCCATGGTGTTTCGGTCGCTTTGCCACCGGTGGGGGACTCCGGAGGTGGACCTCTTTGCCTCTCGTCACAATCACAAGCTTCCGGCATTTGTGTCTCTCTCGCGGGATCCGCTGGCTCTGGCAGTGGATGCAATGTCTCTGAACTGGAGGGATCTGGGGTTTCTGTACCTGTTCCTCCGTTTCCCATGGTGGGCAAGGTGGTGCGCAAGCTGGCCCCAGAGGGTGCGCCAGCAATCTTGGTGGCTCCAAGATGGCCAAGACAGGTTTGGTTCGCAGACGTGGTAAGGTTGGCAGCGGATCAGTTAGATCTGCCCCTTCTGCCGGATCTGCTCACCCAGGGTCCACTGCTCTACCCCAATTTACCAACGCTGGCTTTGACGGCGTGGCTGCTGAAACCTCCATCTTGAAGGAGGAAGGTCTTTCTGATGCTGTTATTCAGACTCTGGTTAGGGCTAGAAAGAAGTCTTCCTCTGCCATCTACTATAGGATTTGGAGGTCTTATATTGATCGGTGTGAGGTCCGGGCCTTGCCTTGCAGGGTGTTTTCTATCCCTAGGGTTTTGGAATTTCTGCAACATGGTCTGGACCTGGGGTTGCAGCTTAGTACGTTGAAAGGGCACGTTTCTGCCCTGGCGGTTTTCTTTCAAAAGTCTTTTGCTCTTCATCCTCTGGTTAAGACCTTTTTCCAGGGGGTTACGCATGTGCGGCCTCCTAGGAAGCCTTTGCTCCCAGTTTGGGATTTGAATTTGGTTCTTTCTGCCTTTCAGGGTCCTCCTTTTGAACCTTTGCAGGATATTGCACTTTCTACGCTTACTCAGAAGGTTGCGTTTTTGGTTGCCATCACTTCCGTTCGGCGTGTATCGGAGTTGGCGGCTTTGTCCATTAAGGCTCCTTACTTTGAGAGGCATCAGGACAAGGTTGTTTTCCGCTTCAAGCCAGATTTCCTTCCTAAGGTGGTTTCTGCCTTTCATCTTAATCAGGATATTGTTCTACCCTCCTTGTGTCCTAAGCCCAGCAATGACAAGGAGAGGGTCTTACATTCACTGGATGTGGTTCGCTGTGTGAAGTACTATTTGGTGGCTACTTCCCCTTTTCATAGGACTGACACCCTTTTTGTGGTGCCCTCCGGGCCTAGGAAAGGTTTGGCTCCCGCCAAGTCTTCCATTTGTAAATGGATTCGCCAGGCCATTGTTGGGGACGATTCGGCTAAGGGGAAGATTCCCCCTTTTCGTGTTACTGCTCATTCTACTCGTGCCGGTTGCGGCGTCCTGGGCCTTCCAGCATCAGGCCTCTGTTGAGCAAGTTTGTAAGGCCGCTACTTGGTCTTCCGTTCATACTTTTTCCAAGTTTTATAAGGTTGATGTGCGGGCCTCAGCGGATGCTGTTTTTGGCCGCAAGGTTCTGCAAGCTGCAGTGGTTTAAGTTATGCATTATTGCCTTGTTTTGGATCCCCGCCCTTTATGGACACTGCTATTGGATGTCCCAAGTGTAATGACTATTCTGAAGCGGGGTGTGTGACATACTTAGAATAATACCATTTTGTGATTACTCACCTGTAAAATGGGTATTATAAGTATGTCACACACCCCGCTTCACCCCGCCCTTTGGTATTCTGGATCCTTTCTATGGTGAACCTTTTTTACTGTTACTGGTTATTTTGGCTCTCCCTGGTCCCTTTTCTGCTGTCTTAATACTGGGGAATGAGTGGGAGGTCCCTGGTACTTATGGACCGGGAGGGGCTTCCTTTTTTTCATGACATCTCTGCAAGATCGCCCTCTACAGGTCGGTATAACCCAAGTGTAATGACTATATGAAGCGGGGTGTGTGACATACTTATAATACCCATTTTACAGGTGAGTAATCACAAAATGGTATTTTTATATATAATATAGTCTAATAATAGCAAATATATAATACACACACACACACACACACACACACACACACATATATATATATATATATATATATATATATATATAGATTTATTTTAGATTTTTTAATATAATAATAACATATGTATATATATAGTTTTTTTTTTTATTAATGTTTTTATATATTTACATATAGGTTATAGTATCATGATATACAGTAATACTCCTAGAGCGACGGCTAGTAGACGCTGTAAGCGAGTATCGGGCGCTGTACCAGAGCGCCTCAATCTGCGGGCACTTGAGGCCGCCATGTAAAACCTAATTCCTAATGAAGTCTTTTTTTTATTAATAGTCCTGAGCATCTACAAGCGTCCGGCCAACAACCCCAACGACATCAGCTTCCCCATGAAAGGTTGGCGGGGGATGGTGGAGTGGGCGCGGAGCGCCGAAGATAAAGTCTCTATTCCCAAAAACCTGTTGTTAACAGAAGACGCAGGTAAGATTCTCCTTCCTCCTTCCAAATGCTTCTAGCTGAACCGGCTTTTACTCAGCCGTAAGGTCTATAGCTTACCCTTTAGGGTGTGCGAGGTGTGCCATTGCTTAGGGTCGCCATAGGGTCCATCCCTCTGTCTTCCTTCCTCTCTTTCGGTTTTTCCTCCCTTCCTTTACTCTTTCCTAATGTCTTTCCTCTTCCTTCCTTCCTTCCTTCTTTTTTTTCTTTCTTCCTTAATTTTGTATTTTCTCTCTCTCTTCCCTCCTTCCTTTTCTTCCTTCCCTATTTCTTTTCGTGCCTTTCCTTTATTACCACATTCATTCTCTCCTTTTTTTAATACTTTTTTCTTTCTCCCTTCCATCCCTCTGTCTTCCTTCCTTTCTTTCCCTTTTCTCTCCCTTCTTTTACTCTTTCCTAATTTCTTTCCTCTTCCTCCTTCCTTCCTTTTCTTCCCACCGTCTTTCCTTTCTTGCTTATTTTTTTTTATTCTTTTATCTTGCTTTTACCTTCCTCCCTTCATTTCCTCTCTCTCTTCCCTCCTTCCCTTTCTTCCCATCGTCTTTCTTTTCTTCCTTCTTTTTTTTATTCTTTTATTCTTTCTTTTCTCTTCCTCCCTTCATTTCCTCTCTCTCTCTTCCCTCCTTTCTTTTCTTCCCACCGTCTTTCTTTTTTTCCTTCTTAATTTTTTTTCTTTTTTTTGCTTTTCCCTTCCTCCCTTCATTTCCCCTCTCTCTTCCCTCCTCCCTTTTCTTCCCACCGTCATTCTTTTTTTCCTTCTTTCTTAATTTTTTTTTCTTTTTTTGCTTTTCCCTTCCTCCCTTCATTTCCCCTCTCTCTTCCCTCCTCCCTTTTCTTCCCACCGTCTTTCTTTTTTTCCTTCTTTTTTGTCTTTCTTCCTTAATTTTTCATTCCTTTTCCCTTCCTCCCTTCATTTCCTCTCTCTCTCTTCCCTTCTTTCTTTTCTTCCCACCGTCTTTCTTTTTTTTCCTTCTTTTTTTTTTCTTTCTTGCTTAATTTTTCATTCTTTTTTTTGCTTTTCCCTTCCTCCCTTCATTTCCTCTCTCTCTCCCCTCCTTCCTTTTCTTCCCACCGTCTTTCTTTTTTTCCTTCTTTTTTTTTCTTTCTTTCTTCCTTAATTTTTCATTCTTTTTCCCTTTTTCTTCTCTCCTAGAGGTCTGCTCCATGTTTTGGGGAGTAAAATATTCCAGTGACAAAAAAATTAAATGGGGAGATGAGGAGGGACCAGGAGGGATCAGAAGGGCCTGGAGAAGTCGTCATTAGTTGGCAAATGAGAAGGCGACGTTTCGGGCGATTACCTCCACTTTCCTCGCTATTAGCTGAGATTTTCCGCCAGCCAAATGCCAGCTGCGGCCTCCTGCCGTTACCCATAATGCCTCTTGTTCTGGTGCCTAATGCTCCGAGCACGGCCGCCCTACTCTCGGGTAAAAGGGAAACTCTAGGCCTGCGCATTGTCAGGGTTTTTACAGATATATCTTTATACTATGACCGACTTCATAGGTTGCCCGCTGAGCGCCCCCTGCAGGTGCTGGAGTTCCTCCGCACATCCTTTTTAAACCGGACCTTTAGCATGATTTAACGAAGAGCCCAAACCCTTAAAAAACTTTTCTTTATTGCATGGCACAACCCGCTTCAGTATTCATAACAGTTGGGTTATTTCGCCACAAGGTGGCGCAGTAGTACTGCAGAAAGCTGGGGCATCTCCCGGCCCCCTATAAAAACGGGACTAACCATAGAGTTCCCAGTGTTTCCTCTGCAGTGATACTGCGAAGATAGAAGATGGCTCTCTATATTGCGCAGGTGAGCGGGGCAACCAAGCCTGCGGCCCTGCAAGTCTATTTCCACCCGTTTCTGGACCCTCACTGCCTCCCAGCCTCGGCTGACAGATCGGGTGAAGGTAGAGGAGCACTAGGGTCAAGTGCTCCTGGAGTGCTGCTCCAAGCCGCAGACCCTGTAACACAAAGGGGAGCCGGCCATAGGCTTTATGGTGAGCCTAATAGGGATGCAGAGTTTCTGTCCTGGCTTCTGAGGGGGTAAGTAGTTTGGGGACTGTGTCTTCTTATTTTCCTTTTTGGGTCCCCCCCCCGTGCCCCCCCCCTCCCTGACCATGGCTGCTCGCCGCTGCCTTCTCATCTCTCTCTCTTCCCCCCCCCTCTCTGACTTTGTTGGGGTGGGTGGTAGCGGCGAGTGGTGATATCTGTGGTGTTTTGACGTTTTTTGTGTATTTTGTGGTGTTTTTAGCTGCCGCGCCGCTTTGTTCTGCGTTTCGCGGCTGTGGGCGCTATAACCTGAGGTGATTTTGCTTTGTCATGGCACCGGGCAGGTCACGTGAGCGCCGTTTTTCGCGCTCTTTTGTGGCCTTTATCCCTACTGCTATGGATGATGCTGTGCGGCTGTGTGGTAGGGCCTCTGCGCTCTTGGTGGCTATGCGCCGCTCTGTCCGGTTGCGCCAGTGGGCAGCTGACGCCGCGGAGAAAGCTCTCACTGCCCCCCCCCTTCATGGGGCTGTGGCTGTTTGGGGAGCGTCTTGATGTTCTAGCCAAGGATGAAAGGCTTCCTCAGTGTAGGAGGCAGTCTCGGCCCTTTCGGGGGTCCTCTGCCCCCCTCCCTTCCCTCCGCATTCCCAGAGGGGGCCGTGGCTCCCTCCTCTCCAGTGGTCGCAGAGATTCTTGGGGCCGTGGCAGACCCCATGGTCGTCCCGGTCTCTCCTGGAATCCTAAACCCAAACCCTCTCCCAAGCCCCCTCAGGCATGAAGGGGCGCCCTCACCCATCCGTGACCCATCTTTGCTTGCCCCCCCCCCCAAGATTCATCAGATCCCGGATGTCTTTAAAGCCCCTGTCTGCTCAAGGGTTGCTTCTGGAGGTTCATTGCCTGTTAGAGTCCAGAGTCATTTGATTGGTGCCTCATCAAGAAAGAGGTCAGGGGTACTATTCCAATCTTTTCACGGTTCCCAAAAAGGACGGCTCTCTGAGGCCCATTCTGGATCTGAAGGGCCTCAACAAATTTGTAAGATTCAAGCATTTACGCATGGAGACGCTGCGCTCTGCTGTCAGTACCCTTTGCCCGGGCGACTTCATGACCACTGTGGACATCAAGGATGCTTATATTCATGTGCCTATCTTCCCAGGACATCAGAGATTTCTAAGGTTCGAGCTGCAGGATCAGCATTACCAGTTTGTGGCTCTACCCTCGGCACCTCGGGTGTTCACCAAGGTGCTGGCGGGAGTGATGGCTCTGCTAAGGAACCAGGGCATCCGCATCATTCCTTACCTGGACGACATCCTGATTGTGGCCGAGTCTTTTCCTCAGGCCGAGCGGGACACTCAAATGGTGACATCCACTCTAGAGTCTTTCGGCTGGGTGATCAACTATCCCAAGTCTTCTCTGTCTCCGTCCTTGGTGAGGTCCTTTCTGGGCATGACTCTGGATACCTCTCAGGTCAAGGTGTTCCTTCCTCAGCAGAAGGTGGAGGGTCTTCAGCTGCAGGCTCGTGTCCTCATCCCTCCATCCGTCAGGGGATGCAGTTGGTGGGCCTGATGGTGTCCTGCTTCGAGGCAGTCCCCTTTGCTCAGTTTCACATGAGACCTCTTCAGTTGCACCTCTTGTCAGTTTGTGATCGGGACCCTGTGTCCCTGGATCAGGAATTTGTTCTGTCTCCCCTGGCCAGACA
Source organism: Gastrophryne carolinensis (assembly GCA_027917425.1). Taxonomy (NCBI): domain Eukaryota; kingdom Metazoa; phylum Chordata; class Amphibia; order Anura; family Microhylidae; genus Gastrophryne; species Gastrophryne carolinensis. Next base: position 428,873,666 of record CM051239.1, read on the forward strand.
GTCTCTCTCGTGGTGGCTGGACTCAAGGAACCTTCTGGGGGGCAGGTCCTTCCTGCCCCCGTGCTGGGAAATGGTCACCACGGATGTCAGTCTGACCGGCTGGGGAGGCTTCTGGAAGTCCCTGAGGTTCCAGGGTCGGTGGGGCCCACAAGAGGCCCATGCTTCATTCAACGTCCTGGAACTGAGGGCGATCAGATTGGTTCTTTCTCACCTATCCACTCACCTTCGGGGTCGGGCTGTTCAAATCCGCTCAGACAACCAGACGGCGGTGGCCTACCTCAATCATCAGGGAGGGCATTCAAGGAAGTGTCCCTGATTCTGTCTTGGGCGGAACAGCATGTTCCCTGCATCTCAGCGGTCTATATCCCAGGGGTGGAGAACTAGGTGGCGGACTCCCTGAGCAGGGGGACGTCTCGTCTGGGGGAGTGGTCTCTCAACAACCGGGTGTTTCTCTCCCTCTGTCATCGCTGGGGTCAGACAGATGTGGACCTGTTTGCGTCCTGTCACAATCACAAACATCCCAGATTTGTCTCTCTGTCTCAGGATCCTCTGGCCTTCGTCACAGATGCCCTGGCAATACCTTAGACGGAGTTTCAGCTTCTCTGTGTGTTCCCTCCATTTCCTCTCCAGGCAGGGTCATGCGCAAGATAGCCCAGGAGCGGGTACCAGCCATCCTGGTGGCCCCTTGTTAGCCAAGAAGAGTTTGGTTCGCAGACGTCGTGCGGTTGGCAGTAGACCGGCACGTCTTGCAAACGCTGGCTTTAACGACTTGGCTGCTGAAACCTCCATCTTGATGGAGAAGGGGTTGCCTGCCTCTGTTGTTGATACCATGATTCGGGTGAGGAAGAAGTCCTCGTCCTTTATCTATTACAGGGTCTGGCATGCTTACATTGCCTTGTGTGAGTCCAAGTCTCTTCCCTGTCGGGTGTTTTCTATTCCCAGGATTCTGGAATTCTTGCAACATGGTTTGGATCTGGGCCTTCAACTTAGTTCCCTAAAAGGCCATGTTTCAGCTCTGGCAATTTTTTTCCAAAGATCTTTTGCCAATCACCGTTTGGGTAAAACCTCTTTCCAGTGTGTTTTCTCATGTGCGTCCACCCCGTAAGCCTTTGCTACCAGTCTGGGATTTGAATCTGGTGTTGTCTGCTCTGCAAGGGCCTCCCTTTGAGCCTATCCGTGAGGCTTCTGTAAGGCGAGTTTCAGAGCTAGCGGCGCTTTCTATCAAACCTTCTTATTTTGAGAGGCATCAGGATAAGGTGGTGTTCCGGCTTAAGCTGGATTTCTTGCCAAAGGTTGTGTCTGCTTTTCATCTCAGTCAGGACATTGTCTTGCCTTCATTGTGCCCTAATCCTGCTAATTCCAAGGAGCGGACTCTGCATTCTCTGGATGTGGTCAGGGCTCTGAAGTTTGATTTGGTCGCTACTGAGACTTTCAGGAAGTCTGATGCTCTTTTTGTTCTCACTTCTGGACCTAGAAAGGGTTTGCCTCCGGCTAAATCCACCATCAGCAAGTGGATCCCTCAGGCGGTGGTTCAAGCCTATTCTGCTAAGGGAAAGGAACCTCCCTTCCGCCTTACTGCTCATTCCACTCGTGCTATTGGTGCCTCTTGGGCTTTTCAGCACCAGGCTTCTGTTGAACAAGTTTGCAAGGCCGCTACTTGGTCTTCTGTTCATACTTTTTCAAAGTTTTTCAAGGTTGATGTTAAGGCCTCAGCTGATGCTGTTTTTGGCCACAAGGTACTTCAGGCTGTAGTGACTTGAACTGCCGGCTGTTACTCTTTGGGGATCCCACCCTACTTTGGACACTGCTTTTGGATGTCCCAACTGTTATGAATATGAAGAAGGCCGTTATGAATATGAAGAAGGCCGTGCCATGCAATAAAGAAAAAAGCAATTCTGTGAGTACTTACCTGTAGAATTGCTTTTGTTCTTGCATGGCACGGCCCGCTTCGCCCCACCCTTGTTATCGTTATTCTTGGTTGCTTCTTTATGGTGATTGTTCCAAGTAAATTGGGTTCACTGTTCACTGTCTCACTGCTTGTCTACGCTGGGAACTCTATGGTTTTCCCGTTTTTATAGGGAGCCGGGAGATGCCACAGCTTTCTGCAGTACCACTGCGCCACCTTGTGGCGGAATAACCCAACTGTTATGAATACCGAAGCGGGCCGTGCCATGCAAGAACAAAAGCAATTCTACAGGTGATTACTCACAGAATTGCTTTATTCGCCAGCATCTAAAATTAATATATTTTACGTTTTTAGTCGCTTACATATTATTCTTTCCCCCACTGAGCTGCAACTCTGTAACTCTGTTCTGGACTCTGGGATACGGGAGCTGCCATCTTGACTCAGAAGCATCACATACAGAGGAGAGCGGGATAAATAGCAGGGGGCGGGGTTATAGCTGTGCTTTGCACAGACAGAACAGAGCTGGGGTCAGGGAAAGGACAGCAATCCCAGAATGCAGAGCGACAGTCAAAAGACACTTCCTGTTTACAGGCTACCTGATGCTCCATGAGCCACCATCTTGAATGTTTAAAGGCTCATAACATGCAGTAGATGCAGGTAGGATTATTTTTAATGTGGGCAATCTGTATGTACAGGGTGTGGGAAACATATAAGATAGGCTCTTATTCAGGGTGAAGGTCCGGATTAATGTGAGCAATCTGTATGTACAGGGTGTGGGAAACATATAAGATAGGCTCTTATTCAGGGTGAAGGTCTGCTTTAACTGAAGCCTGTTAACCCCCCTCCTTGTGCGACCATTGTGTCCCGGGAGCCCGGGCAGGTTTGTGCATGGTGTTCATGATTTTTCTTCTCTTGCAGACGCGGATGACTCCTCCATGTTTGTTATCGGCACGGTGCTCTACCGGAACCTGGCTGGCTTCCTGTCCCTGCAGAGGTGAGATGAGTTCTTTTCACAATGATCGCATCTTATCCTCTACTATCCCGCTTCTTACCCTTCTAAAGCGGACCAAAACCTATTTTTTAAACTAGCATCCCCTGAATTGCTTCCCCCAGTGAGAAGCACCTTTTGCCAATTTTCACTGCTCCTGCTTCACTTTGATCCCAGCTTACTGCAAGGCATTGTGGGAAAAATCCCATTATCCTCGGTTGCATGCTCCATGCAAATCGTTTTTTTTTATTTTGCACGGGCCTGCCTACTGCAAAGGATTGTGGGAAAAATTCCATTATCCTCGGTTGCATGCCCCATTCAAATAGTTTTTTTTGGAGGCCGATTCATTGATGGCGCCAGGTAGCGACAGATGAGCGACAGTAGCGGCATTTTCAGAGCGCCCGCTAGTAGTCGCTGTGCTTGCCCGTTGTTCTGTAGTTGATAGCGACTCAGTCGGTTTGCCGTAATGTTGAATATTGGGTGAGGAGTCGCTATTTGACAGGTTCCGCGCTGTATGGGAGCGCATGACAGCGACTGGCCATAGCGAACGGCTCCCACCATATTCATTAACAAATCACGCTCTAAAAATTCTCGCGCTGTGAAATGCATGTTTAAATCCCAGAGCGCTGGCGGCGATGGGTTAAAAGTAGTTTTTTAACCCCCCAAACAACCATATTTTTGGAAAAAAAAAAAAAAAAGTTTTTCAAAACATTTTGTAATATGAATACATTAATATCAGACCTGTAATATCAATTCTGCACAAATTTATATATATTTTTTTTTTTTAACCTTAATAAAATATCTAACATTGCAGAAGTGGTCACAGAATTTTTGACATTTAAAAAAAAAAAAAAAAAAAAAAAAACATTAATAGCAATTAATTAAGAATATTTAAAGATTGCTCCATTGAAATGCATTGGAGAGCGCCAGGTAGCGAGAGGTCATACCTGTCGCTGTTCAAGGTCGCTCGCTGGCGCTGTGGGCTGAGGCTGGAATAATGATGAATGATTCGCTATCTGGCGCTCTGTCAGTCGCTAAGCAGGATCGGCTTGATAAATGTGTGATTGCGGAGGGGAGCCGGCGTTCTCGTGGCGGTGAGCGTCATTACCGGTCGCTCACCATTCGCTACCTGGTGCTATCCCTTGTTAAATAAGGGCCTGAGTTTTGCATGGGCCTGCCTACTGCAAGGGATTGTGGGAGAGATTCCATTATCCTTGGTTGCATGCAAATACCCTACATTTTAGGAAGCCTTGAGTTTTAGGAAACTCATGTTTAAAGGGACAGCCTGGGTTGATGACACAAGACCCCTTTGCCCCTCGCGTCTCGCTCACGCAGCATCCTCTGCACTTTATTCACATTTGATGGAGTTTGGTTGGAATATTTTCAAGCTCTTCCATACACTTTCATATTAAGCTTCCCCCCCCCCCCCCCCCCCCGGGAAGGCGCAATGAGCCGATATCTCTATTCGGACAAAATGGACCTTGAAATAGGATGACCACCCTTACGTTTACTCGACGTCTCTGTGAAATATTATATTATCATTGCCACAAGCTGGAGGCTACGGCACTTACCGCACGCTCCCATCCGTCATCCTCAGAATAACGGAGCGCCCGAGAGACGCTTTGTGACGAGGAACCGGGTCGATCTTTTTTTGCGACATCGGTAGCAGGAGGGTCATCGTTCCCGGCGGCCACGGTGCGAACGAGAGTAAATCCAACCGCGGTCTGAAGACAAGTGGAGGCCTTTGCGCTATCTCAGCTTTGTCAGGCTTTGCCCGGTCCTGTGGATTGATGAAAGGCGCCCGGGGCCGAGTGTTTTGTACAAATGGAATTTTTGTCTTTCTTTAAGACAGGCGACGGCTCAAACGTCTCGCGGCTCCTCTCCAGATCTGTTCTGCACTGATTAGCAGCTCCGATGTCTCTCTCCTCAGGCCGGGACATTTCCTCTAAAACCATCCGACGAAACGCAAATGAGAGACGGCCAATTAGCTGCTGAAATTACAAAGATTTGCAGCCAGAAAATAACACGAGTTCCTGTTTTTTTGAGTTGAAAGCGTATGCAAATGTGATAGACATTAAAGCATACCTACCAACTTTTCAGGGTGGGAAAGAGGGACATTTGTTAAATTAGGCCACGCCCCCTCATTGAGGGATGGATAGGAGATAGGGTGTAACAGTTAAAATAATATAAACACTTTTAATAGTCAAATGAATCGTTTATTCATGCAGATCTACGGGTAGACCACAAAGAGGGACAAATGTGAACAACAAGGGACAGGGAGACTTAGGCCCTTATTTAACAAGGGATAGCGCCAGGTAGCGAATGGTGAGCGAACGGTAATGACACTCACCGCCACGAGAACGCCGGCTCCCCTCCGCAATCACACATTTATCAAGCCGATCCTGCTTAGCGACTGACAGAGCGCCAGATAGCGAATCATTCATCATTATTCCAGCCTCACCCCACAGCGCCAGCGTCCGACCTTGAACAGCGACAGGTATGACCTCTCGCTACCTGGCGCTCTCCAATGCATTTCAATGGAGCAATCTTTAAATATTCTTAATTAATTGCTATTAATGTTTTTTTTTTTTTTTTTTTAAATGTCAAAAATTCTGTGACCACTTCTGCAATGTTAGATTTTTTTTTTTAAGGGAAAAAAATAAAAAAAATAAATTTGTGCAGAATTGATATTACAGGTCTGATATTAATGTATTCATATTACAAAATGTTTTGAAAAATATGTTTTTTTTTTTAACTAAAAATATGGTGGTTTGGGGGTTAAAAAACGACTTTTAACCCGTCGCCGCCAGCGCTCTGGGGTTTAAACATGCATTTCACAGCGCGAGAATTTTTGGAGCGTGATTTGTTAATGAATATGCTGGGAGCCGGTCGCTATGGCCGTTCGCTGTCATGCGCTCCCATACAGCGCGGAACCTGTCATGGTCAGCGACTCCTAACCCCGTATTCAACATTACCACACACCGACTGAGTCGCTGTCAACAGCCGAACAACGGCCAAGCACAGCGAATACTAGCGGGCGCTGTGAAAATAACGCTACTGTCGCTCATCTGTCGCTACCTGGCGCTATTAATGAATCGGCCTCATGGTCCCAAGTGAGGGACAGTCCCTCTAAATCAAGTCAAAGAGGGTCCTTCTCCTGCAGCTGGCCAGCCCTGTAATTAGGAGAGACTCATCTTTTTCTTGTGGGGTTCCAGGGCAGCCATCAGGCATTTTTGAGGCCCACACAACCCCAATGTCAGGGCCCCCCTCACCTCAGCCTCTTCTGTGTCCAAAACAGAACGGCCTTGTGATTGGAGGGTTGCAGGTTCAATTCTCAGCCATGGGACATGACTTGAGCTATTGAGCAAGGTACCTTCCCCCCCATCACTCACTGCTTGGATGGGTTAAATGTGCAAAATAATACAATAGCCATCTATGTCCCAAATACATTACAGATATATTTAAAGTGGATTTTGACTATCCTGGGTTTTGGTCCTTTCCACCAGGGCACCCCGCTGTGTGACACCCCCCAGATCACCGATGCCAACTCACCTCTTCCCGATCCTACAGCACATGCACAGCCATTCGTCCAATCAGTGCGCTCGGATCCACTGGTGCCACATCGTCTAAGGCCAGCAACTCTGAGCCCGCTGGAGGCCGCATCCCCCGCTTTTCCTCTAATAGGGAGCATGTCTGCGCCAGCCATTCAGAGGGATAGCGGGGATGCGGCCACTGCTCATGCATGCGCCATTGGTCCGGGAAAGAAGGTAAGATTATAGATTCCCAGGCCGATCGGCGTGGGTTTTGGTCCACTTTAAAATGAATCTAAACTCTTCTTGGCAACTCTTGGCCAAGTAGGGTCCATAACCCCACCTTCTCCTGCAGCTGGTAAGCCCTGTAGTTAGGAGAGACTCATCTCTTCCATGTGGGGTTTCAGGGCAGCCATCAGGAATTATTGGGCCCCATACAACCCCAATGGCAGGACCCCCCTCACCTCAACCACTTCTGTGTCCAAAACAGAAGCAGCAGCCTATAGGCACCATAAGGGGCAGTCGTGGCTTAAAAGGTAAGGAAGCAGCCCTGTGATTGGAGAGTTGCAGGTTTAATTACCAGCCATGGGATATGACTTGAGCTATTGAGCAAGGTACCTAACCCCCCATCACTCCAGGTGTGTTTAGACTCACTGCATGGATGGGTTAAAAGTGCAAACGAATACAATGGCCATCTATGTCCTATTTAAATTGGACCAAAACCCAGAATTTTGGTGGTGAACCTAAACTCTTCCTGGCAACTCTTTGCCAAATAGGGTCCGTAACCCCAACTTCTCCTGCAGCTGGTAAGCCCTGTAATTAGGAGAAACTCATCTTTTCCTTGTGGGATTCCAGGGCAGCCATCAGTCATTTTTTACCCCCATACAACCCCAATGTCAGGGCCCCCCTCACCTCAGCCTCTTCTGTGTCCAAAACAGAAGCAGCAGCCTATAGGCACCATAAGGGGCAGTCGTGGCTTAGAGGTAAGGAAGCAGCCTTGTGATTGGGTTGCAGGTTCAATTACCAGCCATGGGACATGACTTGAGCTATCGAGCAAGGTACCTAACCCCCCATCACTCCAGGTGTGTTTAGACTCACTGCATGGATGGGGACCCCCTTGTTCTTGTACCCAAAAGATGCAGCACAGCAGGCCCAACTGCAGAACCGGATCGTACACCCCTCCATTCAGAAGTTATGCAGAAATAGCGCTTGTAGGTTCTAAACTGGGTCAGAGGGCTGGATACTCCGCCCAGAGGGGTATTAGGAATGTCCAGCTCTACCAAATTAAATAAAAGATCCCGATATTGGGCAAGCAGTTCCATCCTCCCGGGGTCACCTAGATGAGTCATGATTTGCCTAGCAAATCATCTGAACACCTGGAACATTTAGTTGTATCTCTGCTTGTAATTCTCTTTACCTGTAAACTTTATCCCACTACTCAGAACTGGTATTTGTAATATTTCCACCATATCAAATGCTTATAATAACTGTCTAGTGCAGCAGTACTCAACTGGCGGACCGAGGTCCGAATACGGACCTTGGAACCAGATTTCTGGACCCCTGACAACCCTGCACTCAGTTGCTTCTGTGTTACCGTGCTCAGAGGTGACAGCTTGATCGGCAATATGTAGTGCTTAATCTCCCTGCCAGTGTCATGGCTCCCTGGCACCCAGCATTGCACAGCTGAGCTCTATCATTCATGTCCTTCTAGTTCTGCCCATCCATCCCTTCCCCCAGCTCTCTCTCCATCCCTCCCTGCCCTTCCTGTTCTGTCTGTCCATCCCTCTTCCTTACAGCTTCTCTCTCATTCATCCCTCTCCCTCAAGCCTTATCTATCCATCCTTGTTACCAGACCTTATTGCCAGTAACATTTTGGTCCCTAATCCACCCCTGTAGACGGCCTGCACAGAATGCAATGGGGGGGGGGGGGTTATGGGGGTTAAAGCAGTGTGTGCTGTAGGGCTGAAAAGAAAAAAAAAATCCTGTTTTTTTACAGCGCCCAAGAGGATTTTGGGGGTGGGGGGGGCAAGCAGCCTTTTTTAGTTTTGCCTGGGGAATCTATAGCCCCCGCCCAGTGTGCTGATTTCTAACTATCCACCCCTGTGACAGTCCTCTGCCCGGACTTTCACGCCCCTAAATGGACGTGTGGTTGAGTACCCGTGGTCTAGTGCGTCTATTGCCTTGAACTATATATTTAACTTGAGCTGTCTTCTTGCCTTAACCAAGAATCAATGTGTGTCTGTGGCCTTACTGGACTTTTAGGCCGCTGGGCTGGTGAAATGAATAGTGATTTACGTAAGCGTTCTGCGTGATCCTAGATGCTGAGTTGTTAGCATGATCATGTGATACGCATTTCCCTGACAATTCGCTAAATTGTCCCTTTTACCTATGATGCCAACCCCTTTAGGTGGAATGCATTTGCATTGTCTTAACCTTTGAGAATAACTCGTTATTATCATCAATGACTCCGCCCACTGCTAGGAGTAATGGGTAAATCTATTATTCTTTGTGCTGTGCGCTGTGTAAATATTTTCTGTTCTAGGAAAACGCCTTTCTTTCTTTAAGTAGAGGGTTTTTTTTTTTTAATCTTTTTTGTCTTTTGTCTTATATTAAGCCTAACATAGGTCTCTCTCTACATGGTGTTTTGTGACTCTGTTTTGGTACTCAGCAAGTCTCACCCCCCCATACAGCCAGATAATCCCAGCCTTATGCTAATGAGAGCCACACACCCAAATTCATGTCCATAAGAGGAAGGTATTTGGCTGTGTAAATTTTAAGCTAATCCTCTCCACTGCACACTCTGCAACTTTCTAAGTACCTTGGATGGCACTAAGACGTAAAGAAATGATTTGCATAGCCCTTCCCACTGCAAGGAGTTATGGGTAAGTCTTTTATTCCTTGTGTTAGGCGCTGTGCAAATATTTTCTGTTCTAGGAAAGCACCTCTCTTTCTTTAAGTAGAGGGGTTTTTTTTAATCTTTTTTGTCTTATATTAAAGTGGACCAACACCCAGGATTTTGACTATCCTGGGTTTTGGTCCACTTCGGTGGGGCACCCCGATCGGGGGTGCCCCGCTGTGTGAAACCCCCCAGAACGCCCGTAAACACTCACCTCACCCTGCTCCTACGCGGGCGCTCATCCAATCAGAGCGCTCAGAGCCTCTGTGGTATGCACGTACAAGCGGTGTCCAACCACAGCGGCTCTGAGCGCTGGAGGCCGCGTCTCGGGTGTCCCTCTTACAGGGAGCGCGCCCGCGCCGGCCATTCCCAAACGGCCAGCGCGGGTGCGCGCCCTGCTAGAGGGAAGCGCAAGACGCGGCCCGCGCATGCACCGTTGGAACTGGGTTAAGCTAAGGTTTCTGGGCTTCCTGGGGGGTTTCACCCCGCGGGACATCCAGATTTCAGATGCCCCGCGGGGAGGGATCTGATTCCTGGGCCGATCCCCCCTGGGTGTTGGTCCACTTTAAGCCTAACATAGGTCTCTCTCCACATGGTGTCTTGTGACTCTTGTGCTTATGCTAATGAAAGCCTAAACACATGTCCACAAGAGGAATGTATTCGGATGTGTAAATTTTAAGCTAATCCTCGGCACCGCAGACTCCGCGACATTCTAAGTACCTTGAATGGCGCTGAGACGTAAAGAGATGATTTGCATAGCCCTGCCCACTGCAAGGAGTGATGGGTAAATCTATTATTCCTTGTGCTAGGCACTTTGCAAATACTTTCTGTTCTAGGAAAGCTTCTCTTTTTCTTTACCTTTAAGCCAGACCAACAGCCTGGCAAAGTTGAAAAAGAAAGGTAGCGGCCATTTTGGAACGTCTCCCAACTGACAATGCACAGTAACAGGAAGCCCAGCGTGACTTCCTGTTTGCAGGTGACCTGCAAGCCCATGAGCAGCCACCTTGCTTTTAAAATGTATCCCCGTAGTCGTTAGAAAAAGGTTAATTATTTTTTATGTGCGGCAATCTAAATTGCCTTGGAGAAGGATGCATGAGGACTGTTTGTTTGTTGGTCTGATTTAATTCATTTTTGACTGTTGGTCCGCTTTAAGTAGAGTTTTTATTTTGGCATCAGTAGCCCCCCTATACTAAGCCTAACAGGGATCTCTCCACATGGTAGCTTGCGACTGTGTTCTGATATTTCGATGGTTAGCGATTTCTTAGGGGCTTATAAAAAGTTTGGTCGACTTTTTAATACACTTTCGTCTTTTTTCCTTTCCGTACGTTCTCCTCTACAAATCTCTTCCACATTTATAATCAAATTCATTGGGATAATCGGCTAAACTTCCTCCCCCACAAAAAAAAAAAAAATGAAATGACTGTAATTTATCCGTCCCTTTATAGTTGGCTTCTAATCCTTGACGTTCTGCAATCGCCGCCGTCTTTTTCTTCCCTAATGGAAGCTGTAATGGAGCCAAAGTCCTCATTTTGTGCGGCGTGACACGATGATGATACGGGATCTGATGCATTATGATGTCTTTTACCTCCTCATAATGTACAGTGTACGGAACACGGTGTGAATGAGGATTAATCTGAAGAGTTGGTAATTACTTAAAGGAGAACTTCAGGGTGCAGAGTAGGATGCATTATACTATCATCTAGAGACGCGCTTAACCGATGTTCTTCATTTTATCTTTAAGCGTTCTCTTATCCATTGTTCAATTAACTTAAGGATGACTAGACTCCATATACATAACTGCTGTAACTGCAACCTCTTGCTTTCGGAAACTTTTTTTGACCGATTGGTTGGCTCTTGATGAGTTCTCTGCAGGAGACTTATTCCAAAGTGATGGTGGTGCCACCACAAATTCAGGAACTTTGAATGAGCGATTGGTTGGCTCTTGATGAGTTCTCTGCAGGAGACTCATACCAAAGTGATGGTGGTGCCGCCACAAATTCAGGAACTTTGATTGAGCGATCGGTTGGCTCTTGATGAGTTCTCTGCAGGAGACTTATACCAAAGTGATGGTAGTGCCACCACAAATTCAGGAACTTTGATTGAGCGATCGGTTGGCTCTTGATGAGTTCTCTGCAGGAGACTCATACCAAAGTGACGGTGGTGCCACCACAAATTCAGGAACTTTGATTGAGCGATCGGTTGGCTCTTGATGAGTTCTCTGCAGGAGACTCATACCAAAGTGACGGTGGTGCCACCAGAAATTCAGGAACTTTGATTGAGCGATCGGTTGGCTCTTGATGAGTTCTCTGCAGGAAACTTATACCAAAGTGATGGTGGTGCCACCACAAATTCAGGAACTTTGATTGAGCGATCGGTTGGCTCTTGATGAGTTCTCTGCAAGAGACTCATACCAAAGTGTTGGTGGTGCCGCCACAAATTCAGGAACTTTGATTGAGCGATCGGTTGGCTCTTGATGAGTTCTCTGCAGGAGACTTATACCAAAGTGATGGTGGTGCCACCACAAATTCAGGAACTTTGAATGAGCGATTGTTTGGCTCTTGATGAGTTCTCTGCAGGAGACTTATACCAAAGTGATGGTGGTGCCACCACAAATTCAGGAACTTTGAATGAGCGATTGTTTGGCTCTTGATGAGTTCTCTGCAGGAGACTCATACCAAAGTGACGGTGGTGCCACCACAAATTCAGGAACTTTGATTGAGCGATCGGTTGGCTCTTGATGAGTTCTCTGCAGGAAACTTATACCAAAGTGATGGTGGTGCCACCACAAATTCAGGAACTTTGATTGAGCGATCGGTTGGCTCTTGATGAGTTCTCTGCAAGAGACTCATACCAAAGTGTTGGTGGTGCCGCCACAAATTCAGGAACTTTGATTGAGCGATCGGTTGGCTCTTGATGAGTTCTCTGCAGGAGACTTATACCAAAGTGATGGTGGTGCCACCACAAATTCAGGAACTTTGAATGAGCGATTGGTTGGCTCTTGATGAGTTCTCTGCAAGAGACTCATACCAAAGTGACGGTGGTGCCACCACAAATTCAGGAACTTTGATTTAGTGATCGGTTCGGCTGTTGATGTGTCAAAACCACAACTGACCCCGGACCACAAATTATTGTGGAACTGCCTGCCCAATATCGGGTACAGCTGGACACTCCCAACGCCCTTCTGGGCGGAGTATCCAGCCCCACCCGCTGCCTCTGACCCCGTTTAGAACCTACAGATGCTATTTTGGGCATAACTTCTAAACGGAGGGGTGTCAGATCCCGGTTCTGCAGTTTAACTATTGGGCCTGCTGTGTTGCATCTTTCGGGAACAAGAACCCGAGATCTTCATATCTCCAATTATAGTGGGTTTACAAAGATTCGACAATCTAGGGTGAACTCTGCGTTATCTTTGGTTTCAGCACTGTACTGGGTTTGGGGTTATGGGGAATGGTGACCCAGTTATTCCTGGTTTTGTGTCGGCGCCGGTAGGATCTTTTTATTGTTATTATTGTTTATTTATAAAGCACCATCATATTCCATGGTGCTGTACAAAGTCACAGGAGGGTGAGACAAGTAACCTACTTAAAATACACAGGACATTATGAGTTGCATATAACAGAGCTGTAACTACAAATGCATATACTACACACAGTATTACTATATTTTTCCGCCCATGCCTGCTGTTGGCACCCGCATGATGCCTTTTGTGGCTGTGCAACCATTGACCAAATGAGGAGGGTAGTTAATCAAATAGGGGTGGGGCAACTACCCCCATTTTATCAAAATGGTGAGTTTGGCTAATGCCTGTTTTTTTTGTTTTTTTTGTTTTTTTTGTTTTTGGATTTTAGTTTCATGGCTCATTTGGCTACGGGGGGGGGGGGTTACACAATGAAGACCTGGTCCCTGCAGGTGGAGAGGGCGGGAACCATCCTGCAGCCTTGCACAGGGTGCCCTTAAACCTGCAAGGTGCACACCTAACTCTAATCTATGAGCGCCACCTTTGGGACATACAATGCAATGGATAAATTGGAAGCAGCTTATCTGAGTTTGCCCTATTGTTTACAATGCATGTGTGCATGCTCCTGGTCTAGCCTGTCTGAATTGGGGCAGGAGCATGCGCACAACGCCTGGGAGGCCGGGGAGACCCATTAAAGTAAATGAGAGCAGCCTGGCGAATTATGTAGTCACAGCAGGCGGCTCTTACTGGATGCCTGGACAGGTGAGTTTTTCTGGGCAAACAGAGGGGTTTCACACAGCTTGGCATTGCAATTCGGGATTGTGACCACACCGGGAACGAATGTGTCTGTGTGTGTGGGTATGTTGTGTATATGTATCTATAAATAAATATATATAGAGAGGTGTGTGTGTGTGTGTGTGTGTGTGTGTGTGTGTATATATATATATATATATATATATATATATATATATATATATATACCTTGGCTGACCTGCCTGGTTTGGTGTAAACCACTCATTTCTTGTCCCCACTCCTACTTGGGTTTCACCTTCATCTCACCCTCACAAATATACATGCTGGGTCAATGGTGATAACCCCTCAAATGTGTCCTCTCCTACTCACTTCCTCACCCCTCCCACCTAATAATAAATACAGAGTGGTTTTGGGGTAATAAAACCCCAGCTTGGAAACCAAATAAACAAATCATATCAACAGATCACAAAGTCGCAAAGTTCCTCTCCTGCTTGTGTCACCCCCTCCCTTGGAATTTGTTCAGTCGGTATCATATAGCAGAAATGATACTGGAATTTTCAGGACAGGCTGTGATACGCACAGCAGCCCCCTGGTAGGAGGGGTAGGGAGAACCGCCCCCTTCTGGGGCCTATAAGCATGGCTGGCAAGAATGGCCTGGGACAATTGAAACTTACCATCAAGAGTGACACATGCTCCTTTTTAACATCTAAGGAGGAGACCAGGAACCGTGGGTCTTTGGGAGACGTGTGAAGACTGAAAGACAATTGTTTTGATCGAACCGCAGCCTAGACAGACTCTTTAAGTATTTTTCCATTTTTTATGTGTATTGCTATCTATTTATTTGCACCATGTTTTATAGTTAATTCTGTTTTATCACCTGGCATTTTTCTTGTTGTTTTTCTGTTTATTTAAATAAATTCGAAAAATACAGCAGAGGGTCACTGATGCTTTAAATTAAGGCTCTAACAAGCTCACTGAAGAGCATGGCCTCATTACTTGCCTAGGACGCTCGCCCCCTGCCAAGTGGTTGTGGGTCGATTGATTCGTTCGATCTGATTGTTTTGTGTGTGGCTTAGATAGAGGCTAACACTGTTTGTTTTCTGTTGGCAACATTTTATAGCCACACGTGTTGCCAATTGAACAATTGCGGTGACACACAGGGAGTATGATTGGCTGGTTTGATCAGGTGTACGTTAAAGAGAAATAACAAATGTTGAAAACCCCTCTCCTGGGTTCCCTAAGGGCGACCTCTCATCTATCTCACTCTATGTGATTGGTTCAGTTGGGCAACCTTAGTTTAGAGTTTATTGTTTTGGGGCCCTGAGGCTTGGTCCCATTTTTTTTAATCCAATCATTTGACCACATCATTATATATTTAATAAGAATTTTTACATAATTTATTTAAATTCACATTAAAAACAATGGATTCAATAGATGTATGTATGACATGCACATGATTGTACTTATCTACAGCAAATTTCATTACATATAATATTTCATCTCATAATTTTCTTGTCCCTTTTTTTGGAGGCAACATTCCCTCCTTCTAGAGGGACTAGGTAGACATGTTTCGCCTTCCGGCTTTTTCAATACCTAAGTAAAGAAACAATCATTCTAAGCATCAGTCATATGAATGAAATTATTGTCTATATAGATATAGCCTGATGTAACAGGCATATAGTTATTGAAGACACATGATTTACCTTCCTTATTATGGATTTATACTCAATAAATTTTGAACAGATACGATAAAGAGGTCGGATTAACCCGTGCAGTCGTCACAGGGATGCCCTGGGGGCACGGAACACTGGAAAGTAGTATTTTCAGATACATGTGATGCTATTTAGAGAATAAGGATTTGCTCACCCGTGTCTCTCTGTCTTGTGTTTCTCTGTAGGAACGCCACTGTCCTGAATTCCAAAGTGATTTCGGTCACGGTGAAACCTTCTCCTCGCGGCACCTCCGTCCCGCTGGACATCGAGTTCTCTCACCTATACAATGTGAGTAGGGGGAGTTGTTGGCTCTGTATTGTCTCCTCCGGGGACTTTCAGTCCTGAAACACTTCCGTAGTTTATGAAAACAATTAAGGCAAACGGTAACGACCGAGCCGAAAACGAGAAAATCTAATTTCCTTCAGGAACAGTAAAGACAGATTCCCATACGGATGAACATTTTTCTTCATGAATATTATGAGGAGCCAATAAGAGATCAGCAGTAGATTTATTGTGTGCGCATATATTATTTTAATTTGCGGAGCAGATGATTTTTGGAATGATGATAAATATCTTCTTTTTTTTTAAATCAGACCCATCGCACAGGCTTTAGACATACAGCTGCATCTGCCCCCTTTCCCTTTCTGCTAATTACAGGTGAATGGGTTGGATCAGGGCCGGCTCTAGGTTTGTGGGGGCCCTTGGGTAAGAGAGTCTTAGTGGGCCCCAAAATAGTCATGTCACCTTTCAGCTCCGTTGCCGCAAATGGGTCATCTTCTGCTGCTGATCGCCCTCCAGTCCTTATTACCTTCCCTATAGCCACCAATCGCCCTCTAGTCCTTATTGCCTCCCCTATATCCAACAATCGCCCTCCCGTCCTTATTGCCTTCCCTATAACCAACCAACAATCGTCCTCCCGTCCTTATTGCCTTCCCTATTGCCACCAATCACCCTCCCGTCCTTATTGCCTTCCCTATAGCCAACAATCGTCCTCCCGTCCTTATTGCCTCCCCTATAGCCAACAATCGCCCTCCCGTCCTTATTGCCTTCCCTATAGCCACCAATCACCCTCCAGTCCTTATTGCCTTCCCTATAGCCACCAATCACCCTCCAGTCCTTATTGCCTTCCCTATAGCCAACAATCGTCCTCCAGTCCTTATTGCCTTCCCTATAGCCACCAATCGCCCTCCCGTCCTTATTGCCTTCCCTATAGCCACCAATCACCCTCCCGTCCTTATTGCCTTCCCTATAGCCAGCAATCACCCTCCAGTCCTTATTGCCTTCCCTATAGCCACCAATCGCCCTCCCGTCCTTATTACCTTCCCTATAGCCACCAATTGCCCTCCCGTCCTTATTGCCTTCCCTATAGCCAACAATCGTCCTCCCGTCCTTATTGCCTTCCCTATAGCCACCAATCGCCCCCCCAGTCCTTATTGCCTTCCCTATAGTCACCAATCGCCCTCCCATCCTTATTGCCTTCCCTATAGCCACCAATCACCCTCTAGTCCTTATTGCCTTCCCTATAGCCACCAATCATCCTCCCGTCCTTAGTGCCTCCCCTATAGCCACCAATCACCCCCCAGTCCTTATTGCCTTCCCTATAGCCACCAATCATCCTCCCGTCCTTAGTGCCTCCCCTATAGTCACCAATCACCCTCCAGTCCATATTGCCTTTCCTATAGCCACCAATCGTCCTCTAGTCCTTGTTGCCTTCCCTATAGTCACCAATAGCCCTTCAGCCCTTACTGCTTGTTCCCCTGCCACTAAAGACTCCACCATTGCTGTCAGTTGTCACCTGGTTCTCACCACCTTCTGAGCTTCCATCAATTGTCCTCCATTCCCGACCACCTTCTGCATTGTTGCTGATCATCTCCTGTTGCTGAGGTCAGCCATGAGCCTGTCTGCACACAATACTCTGCATTCGATTGCTTTGGTCCACTGTAAAATAATACCTTTGCCAAGTGTGAGTCTGAGTGGGCCCCTGAAGATGCCCAGGCATGCCCTGTGCTGGCGCCAGCCCTGATGGCCTTGCAGGGCTGCCATCAACATAACCTAATTGTGATGGCTGAGTCCCTAGTATTGGGGGACAGATCAGACACTCAGGGCTGCCATCAGGACAGGACAACTGAGACTTCAATTTTGGGCCCAAGGGGTCCAACATCATCGGGGGGCCCAGACTATGGGTGAGAACTCCTGATGGCAATCCTGCCCTGATTTCTGCATTGTTGGCTGCCATGGGTTGCTTCTGCTGGTTGATGATGTATATGGTGAGCTGGGCCGGATAAAGTGTGGTGGAGGCCCCTGGGCCCCAAATACAGGATTTTTTTTCCCTTTAAAATAATAGTCCAGTCAAGTAACTGATTGGTGGTTGTCTGGCACCCGCCTACTTACTGGAAGGTCAGCTCGAGTCCCTTGTGCCCCTCTTGTGCGGGTGCGTGCTGCTCGGGATCTCCTGCTTTGCTGGGTGGGGGGTAGTGTAGTGGCCCAGTTGGACACAGTTCTCTGCATTGAGCTGCCAGCAACTGTGCTTGGTGGCTTATGTGCAGTGACAGCTCTGTACGCACCCATCACTGTAGTGGCTTTGCTGCTCTAGACTCTCCATCCTGCCCTGTGGTGGCTTTGGCTGCAGGTTTGCAAAAACAAAAAAAGGCTTGCCCAGTTGTGTGGGGGGCCCCCAATGCTGCCGATAGCTTCGTTGCCGGCTCTGCGGCCCATCAGACCAAAACTGAAAAGCCTCCTGGACCAGACTATAACCCTAAGGTTGGTGGAGGCCCGCTCGGCAGGGCAAGTGGTGGAGGCCTCGGGGCGTGCGCCCATTGTGCCCCCCCCCCTCATAATCTGGCCATGATGGTGAGCATGCTTATTAGGTTATGGGGGAACCAGTCTTGGCCCCAACATTACACAAATGTGAGTGCTGGGCCCCTGGTCCAAGGCAACCAGCATTCATACTATATAGAACTCTAAATTTCAAACTAGGGGTACACTGTACAGCCATGACATATGTACTTGGCGGCCCAGGCATTGTGGGTGTATAGATGCTGATGATGTGGCTGCTCATAAATCAATGGCACTGAAGCTATTGTGTTGTAGCCGGGGCTGAATATGGGCTGAGGTGTCTTGCCTGGGGATACAGCGGGGCCGGGTAAATGGGTAAGAGGGGTTGAGGGAGAGGGGACCTGAGAAGCAAGGAGCGGAGGGGGGTTTTATAAGTGAATTGTCTTACAGACAGTTGGTTAAGTGGTCCCTATGCTAGGGCTACGCCTAGCCCAACTGGCCCCAAAGTATTGTGGCTCACCAAGGCACCTGCTAGCACCAGTAACTATGTAGTTCTGACTGATTTTGTGTTTTACTAAACAAGTGCAGTAGGGGGTCTCTCAACTCAATACACTAAGCAGCAGGAGAAGGGGCCCAGATGAAATAGCTGGGCTTTCTTCTAGTATGGGGATGTCCTCAGGATGTTGGGGCATTTTAACCGGACCAAAACCCTTTTTTCTTTAAGGAGTGTTGGTCCCGCTGTTTGGTGATTGCAAAAAGCTCGGAGAGGGGGGCATCCAAAATGCTGGAGCCCCCCTAGCAGCTAACAGCACACAATCGCGGGACTCTGTTCTCGTTGCGGGCTCGTAATGAATGTGAGTATTAAAGTGGTCCAACACCCAGGATTTTGACTATCCTGGGTCTTGGTCCACTTCGGTGGGGCACCCCCGATCGGGGTGCCCCGCTGTGTGAAACCCCCCCGATCACCCAAAAAACTCACCTCTCCCCGCTCCCAGCGCCGACGGACAAGGGATTTGACAGCCGCGGACAAGCGGCTCCTCCGCTGCCGCCTCCTGCGCGTCCCTCTTGACGCACGCACGCTCGCGCCGGCCATTCGCGCGGGCGTGCGCACGCCTAGAGGGGCGCGAGGGAGGCTAAGGTAAGGGGGTTTGGGGGTTTTGGGGGGGTTTCACCCCGCTGGACATCCCGATCTCGGATGTCCCGCGGGGAGGGAGGTGATCGGCCCGGGAATCTTATAGATTCCCGGGCCGATCACCCGAGGGTGATGGTCCACTTTAAGGAAGCGGGGTTTAGCATGTGGAAGGCTTTAAAATAAGTCTATATTTTAGGTTTTCATTAATTTGTCAAATCCTGGCAATCTGTGACCGGAACGAACAAATCACTTGAAATGCCTTCCTAGCATCCAAGGTCATTGCGGTGCTGGGCCGTCACAGGCGTGATGGAATCAATGCGTGTCATTAACTATATCAAACACGCACGGATTATCACCTTGCCCCGGGCGCGCACCATGTGATAAGCTGGAAAACTAATGGAGAAAATTTGCTGCTTGCACATAACGTGACAACTTTCCTGTCCCGCGCTCCTCCTCGGTGATGCACAGTGAACCGGGTGACGGGGACCCGACTGGGTTGGGGTCTGAAACTTTCACAGGACGGTCATTGTATCTTTTCTTTACTTTCTCCAGGCGACGACCAACCATACCTGCATCATATGGGAGGAGACAGACACGTAAGTGCTCTTTGCTTTTTTGCCCTTGTTGTCTTGCTTTTGTCTGTGCTTGTTTTATTCTTTGTTTTTTTTTTAGTCTGGGTATCTCTGTGTTAAGATCACATGTACAGTAAGGCCACTCAGGAGAGTTGACATTGGCTTTCAGTAACAACCACTGACATAACGTCAGTATTTATCCAGCCTGTCAGTAAAACATAACTTTTAATACTTCTGGTTAAAAATAGCCAAACATAATGATAGTAAAGCAAGAACCCAGAAACCAGCAAGTCCTGCTACCGGAACCCCGTAACGCGTTTCGGGCCCCGGAGTCCCTTAATCATATCACTACATACATAGTCAGTATCACTATGGATGAGATCTTCTGCCAAACATCCCGTGACCAAGTCTGAGCCTGACCCTGAAGATGCCAGAAACCTTGGTACTGGACCCACCAGAGGGTCATGTTTGGTGGATCTCTACACAGGCGGCTCAGTAGCTCTGCTGAAGAACCAAATACTGTAATACTACACTTGACCAGCTGAAAAATGGCTCTTGTCCTTTTTCAGCCTTCCTACACTTAAACCGGAACTTCAAGTGGACCTTCACTCTGAATAAGAGCCTATCTTATATGTTTCCCACACCCTGTACATACAGATTGCCCACATTAATCCGGACCTTCACTCTGAATAAGAGCCTATCTTATATGTTTCCCACACCCTGTACATACAGATTGCCCACATTAAAAGTCATCCTACCTGCATCTACTGCATGTTATGAGCCTTTAAACATCCAAGATGGCGGCTTATGGAAGCCGCCATCTTATCAGGCAGCCTGCAAACAGGAAGTGCCTCCTGACTGTGCTGCTCTGCATTCTGGGACTGCTGACCTTTACCTGACCCCAGCTCTGCTCTGTCTGAGCAAAGCACAGCTATAACCCGCCCCCCTGTACCTTATCCCACTCTTCTCTCCTCAGTAAGTGTGATGCTTCTGAGTCAAGATGGCGGCGCCCGTATCCTAAATTCCTGAACAGAGTTGCAGCCCAGTGGGGGAAAGAATAATAAGTTAGTGACTAAAAACGTAAAATATATTAATTTTAGATGCTGGGGAACCGTTTTTTAAGAGTTTGGGCTTTTCATTAAATCACGCTGAAGGTCCGGTTTCAGCATCATTTAATGAAAAGCCCAAACCCTTAAAAAACTATTACCCAGTATCCTAAATATACTATATACTAAATTAATATATTTCAAGTTTTTAGTTGCTTAATGTTTATTATTTCCTCCACTGGGCTGAAACTATGTTCAGGACTCTAGGATACGGGCGCCGCCATCTTACCTCAGAAGCATCACATACTGAGTGGTGTAAAGTACGGGGGGGGGGGGGGTTATAGCTCGGCTTTGCACAGACAGAGCAGAGCTGGGGTCAGGAAAAGGACAGCAATCCCAGAATGCAGAGCGGCACAGTGAGAAGACACTTCCTGTTTGCAGGCTGCCTGATGCTCCATAAACCTTCCATCTTGTATGTTTAAAGGTTCAGAATGTGCAATAGGTGCGGGTAGGATGATTTTTAATCGTTATGTAAAGGGGATGGGAAACATACAAGATAGGCTCTTATTCAGGGTGAAGGTCCAGTTTAAAGTGGACCAACACCCAGGGGGGATCGGCCCGGGAATCTATAAGATTCCCGGACCGATCAGATCCCTCCCCGCGGGAAATTGGGAACCCCCCAGGAGGCCCACAAACCTTACCTCAGCCCCGTTCCATCGGCGCATGCGCGAGCCGCAGCCGCGTCTCGCTCTTCCCTCTAGCAGGGCGCGCACCCGCGCCGGCCGTTTGTGAATGGGCGCGGCTTCCAGCGCTCAGAGCCGCTGAGCTGCTATGTGCGTCCAAGCGGCCTTGGACGCGCGCTGTGATTGGCTGGATCGGTCACGTGGGAGTGTGGTGAGGTGAGTGTTTCTGGGCTTTCGGGGGAGTTTCAGACAGCGGGGCACCCCACCGAAGTGGACCAAAACCCAGGATAGTCAAAATCCTGGGTGTTGGTCCACTTTAATTGGTATCTGGGAGGGCAAAACAAACTCCCAGGACTTGTCAAACCCTTGGACCAAAATATACCCACCTTAGCTTTAGGTATAACTATTGCCCCAGTCCTTCTCTTTCAAGTACATTTTTAAATGAAGACTAGATGGACTGTATGGTCTCCTTCTGCTGTCAACCTTCTATGTTTCTATGTTCTTAATGATGATACCTGGAGAGCCACAACAGTAAAGAACCCCTGACAGTAAAGAACCCCTTGCTACTTGATTTTTTGTATAGGTTTAATATAGGGATGAGCGAACCCGTGGACATTCAGGTTTGCTAGGTTCGGCTGAACTTTAATGAAAAGCTCAGTTTGGGATCCGAACTTGACACCGAACTCCATGGAAGTCAATAGGAAACTAAACTTTGTTGCTGTGAAATGGCTGTGACATGTACCTCCTCGCTGCATTCTACGCCGGAGAGTAGGGTGACCTGCGCTCTCTGCCAGCTGCTTTCCGGCTTTCATCAGGGCTCCAGGGAGTGGGGGATGCCAGCCAGCTGCCCGCTCCTACTGCCGCTTCTGGCATTTCCTCCAGTGACAGCTCTTGTGTGCTTAGAGGCGGGGCCTCTGAGCATCTCCATCACTGGAGGGAATGGCATGGAGGGGTTTGCCAGGGGAAGGGGAGTGGAGGAACCCAGCAGCACTCTCAGCTTCGTGTTCTGGCTTTCAACAGCGCTTTGATTGTATAATCTGGCATCTGAACATGAACATAAGCTTGAGTTCAGGTATATGAAAATCAGCCATTCGGTACAAACCCTGAACCTTACAGTTTGGGTTCACTCATCCCTAGTTTATATAATATATTTATATTAGATGACCTCTGAAGTCATTATGTCTTTATGTCTAATATATTATTATTACTGAGGTGAATTTTTCTTCCTTATATAATGTATATTCCTTTGGGCATAAGGAGCATGGGAATGTCAGACAGGTGTCCTGTGCGCTTCATCTCAGTTTGTTATATGAGGTGTAACAATGGCGGCTACACAGTGTATGACACCCACTTTATCTGCTTGCGCTTGTAGCGTCGACACTGATCAGAATCTCATCAGCAGCTTCACCGGAGACGCCAATGAGCCAGAGATTTGTTCTTCTAAACTGTTATGAATATTTTAGTGTTTTGGGTTAATAATTCATTAGCGAATTAGGTTTACCTCCTGCTCATTAGACACCAGCCGCGTGGCGCATCCGTCCCACAACCGCCTCCGCATATTATCGCTGGGACTGATTACACGAGGAGACATAAAACTAGGAGGAAAGTTGAATAAAGGCTTGTAAAGTCTGAGATCATAGTCAATGGCCATCACCAAGGACCCAGGAACTTCCTATTGGCCATCTGCTGACACTTTGCATTTTAGGGCTCCAAAAATAAATCGTATATACAGAAATGCAGTCACCAACTACAGCAATCAAAAATGGAGGGGGGGGGGGGGGGTCTGGTGATTTCATGAGGAGACATAAAATAAGGAGGAAAGTTGACCAAAGGCTTGAAAAGGCTGGGATCATAAGCAATGGTCATCAACAAGGACACAGGGACTTCCCATTGGCCATCTGCTGGCATTTTAGCGCCCCCAAAATGAGAAATTGAAGCAGAATAGAAATGCAGTTACCTACTATAGCAATCAAAGCTGGAGGGGAGTAGGGGCGAGTGGCTATTAGTCCCATATGCTCCTGATGACCGTGCATGGTGTGGGAGTAGGATTATGAAAATGAGTATGTTACTTTTAATATGAATGCCTGATAAGTTGAAGTTACGGTCTGAGCAAAAGTCCTGGTTTTGGGGGGCACATATGGCCACTGTATGCTTGCGCACACACAGGAATTGTGCGGTGAGGCAAACACAAGCGGTCAGTGAACACCTGGCCAAAGAGGCGGGCTGACCTTCTCTTGGTGCCCGGGGAGCAGTTGAGCGGTTAGGTTCCTTGCTCAGGAGTACCTTAGTCATGTCCTTGCCTAGGAATCAAACTTCAGGTCACTGGATCGCTTCCTTACCTCTAGGCTACAGCTGTCCCTTAAGCCCTTTGGGTTCAGCAGAGTCCGATCTGATGCAGGGTTTTGGGTTGAGCACTCCATCTGGTGGTTGATTGGCTCTCAAGTTGCCCTATAGAAACAAGCTCTCTGCTGATGGAGGGACAGTCCCTTTTCAACAGAACCACTGGGAGTTGGAGGTTCCTGGGTCATTCACCGAACAACCGGAGGGAAATTTTGGTGCCTCAACCCTCTTGATAGGGGACAATGATTTTGCTTTTGCCAGTATCTTCCCAGGTCACTCATAGTATCATAGGGGGGCCCTCCAAATCAGTTAACTTTACCAGCCTTACTAAACAGTCTGACTCCTGGGGTTTAGTTTCAAAGTGGTCCAAAACCCACAGCAATCGGCCCGGGAATCTATAAGATTCCTGGGGCGATCGATTCCCTCCCCCCGGGGCATCCAATATCTGGATGCCCCTCTGTGTGAAAACCCTCAGGTCACCCCCATACACTTACCTTGTTTCCCGGTCCAACGGTGAATCCTCGCTATTCCTCTAGCAAGGCATGTGCCCGCGCCAGGAATTTGTAAATTTTGCACATTCCTTGTTAGAGGGAAGCGGGGTCACCCGGAATCCGAGGGACCCAGAAGATGGATGTAACAATTGCCCAAAGGGAAAACCAGAGGGGGGGGGGGAGCAGGCCAGCAAGGTTTGGGGGAGGATTTAACCTCCCCCGATGTTCCTCTTTAAGAAAAAACATAATGATAGAACAAGGGGGCCCAACCTGAAGCTAGTCGGAGGCAAGCAACGTTAGAAAATATTACCATACAGAAAGAGTAGAAGATGCCGCGAACAACTTCAGCAGATGTGGTTGAAAAATCAACAGTAAGTGAATGTAAACATGCCTGGGATAAGCCTCTATCTATCCTAAGATAAAGAGAACATACAGTATACACATAAGATACAGAGAACATACAGTATATACATAAGATACAGAGAACATACAGTATACACATAAGATACAGAGAACATACAGTATATACACATAAGATACAGAGAACATACAGTATATACACATAAGATAAAGAGAACATACAGTATACACATAAGATACAGAGAACATACAGTATATACATAAGATACAGAGAACATACAGTATACACATAAGATACAGAGAACATACAGTATATACACATAAGATACAGAGAACATACAGTATACACATAAGATACAGAGAACATACAGTATACACATAAGATAAAGAGAACATACAGTATACACATATACAGAGAACATACAGTATATACATAAGATACAGAGAACATACAGTATACACATAAGATACAGAGAACATACAGTATATACACATAAGATACAGAGAACATACAGTATACACATAAGATAAAGAGAACATACAGTATACACATAAGATAAAGAGAACATACAGTATACACATAAGATACAGAGAACATACAGTATATACATAAGATACAGAGAACATACAGTATACACATAAGATACAGAGAACATACAGTATATACATAAGATACAGAGAACATACAGTATACACATAAGATACAGAGAACATACAGTATACACATAAGATAAAGAGAACATACAGTATACACATAAGATACAGAGAACATACAGTATACACATAAGGGCAGACTAGATGGAGCGTATGGTCTCCTTCTGCCGCCACCCTTCTATGTTTCTATGACACAAACATGAGATAAGTAAGCATGCTTAGTTTACGCTTTGCCTGGCGAGTCCCTTTTAAACCAACCATTACAATTGGCTAAGCGCTCTCAGCTGGCCAGTTTTGATTCTAAACATTTTACTTTAGTGGAAAGGTGAAGTGAAATGTGCAATGCATCGGTGAACTTGCATAGAGCTGTTGCCTGGTACCTGTGTAGGGTTTAATCATCCGCTGCTTGAGAGGCCCCTCTCGGACACTTTTATGACAAACCCTTTGTAGCTGAATGTTAGGCGCGATGATTATTCCCATTGTAAGCTCCTTCCTCATCCTTCCGTAACAGAACAAGGCCGGTGTTGCTCCGAATTCATGCTCTTTGGCTCCAATTAACCTACTTAGTGGACCGCTCCCTGCGAATGGCGGCCCTGGGTGACCGCGGCATCTTTACGTCCTCTGAAAAGGTTATTATTTCCAATATCGTTTTGATATAATGACGGCAGATGGGGGCCTCTTGTTATGTTAGTCAAAGAAGCCATAAGTGTGAATCGCTGAACCGTGCCCACATAAAATGTCTGCACAGTCACTTTCATGTTAAATGACATTTCGCCATCGCTTAGAACTCTCCCCGCCGAGGACCATTAAACCGACTCCCTTCTGCTTTCTCCACACATCACAGATTGCATCCCTAATTTCCTTTCATTACAATCCATATGATTATCTGAGCAAGGGAAGGGGGAGAGAGAAAAAATCTCGAACAGACCTGATAGGTTGGTACATTTTTCTATTTTTTGCCACAGAAATAGCTTTAGAAAGAAAGAAAAGTGCGATCAAGAGTTCGGAAAACTTTTCAGTTAGCTTTTATTTCACTAAACTAAACCAAGCCACCTCCACAATCCATATACAGTTGTGGTCACCTGTATAATCTTTAGTTTGGTTAAGATGTGATAATGCGATCCAATGTTTGACCACTGTTTTTTTCATCCACTCGATTGTGCACAACAAAGAAAAAAAATATAAAGCAGAGTAGGAAGAATGAAAAGAGTTTGGGAACTCTGATCAATTAAAGCCCAATCCAGAGTTCGGAATCTCAAGTCATTTTGATCAATAAAAGCACAATCGTGAGTTTGGAATCTCCAGTTATTTAGATAAACTAAAGCCCAATAAAGAGTTTGGAATCTCTTGTTATTTGCATAAATCAAAGCTCAAACAAGAGTTTAGAATCTCTTGTTATTTAAATAAATTAAACCCCAATCAAGAGTGCGGGATCTTTTGTTATTTAGATAAATTAAACCCCAATTAAGAGTGCAGGATCTTTTGTTATTTAGATAAATTAAACCCCAATCAAGAGTGTGGAATCTCTTATTATTTAGATAAATTAAACCCAATCAAAAGTGTGGAATCTCTTGTTATTTAGATAAATAAAAGCCCAATCAAGAGTTTGGAATCTCTTGTTATTTAGATAAATTAAATCTCAAACAAGAGTTTGGAATCTCTTGTTATTTAAATAAATTAAACCCCAATCAAGAGTGCGGGATCTTTTGTTATTTAGATAAATTAAACCCCAATTAAGAGTGCAGGATCTTTTGTTATTTAGATAAATTAAACCCCAATTAAGAGTGCGGGATCTCTTGTTATTTAGATAAATTAAACCCCAATCAAGAGTGTGGAATCTCTTATTATTTAGATAAATTAAACCCAATCAAAAGTGTGGAATCTCTTGTTATTTAGATAAATAAAAGCCCAATCAAGAGTTTGGAATCTCTTGTTATTTAGATAAATTAAACACCGATCAAGAGTTTGGAATCTCTTATTATGAAGATAAATTAAAGCCAATGAAGAGTTTGGAATCTCTTGTTATTTAAATAAATTAAACCCCAATCAAGAGTTTGGAACCTCTTGTTATTTAGATAAATTAAACACCGATCAAGAATGAGGAATCTCTTGTCGTTTAGATAAATAAAAGCCCCGTCAAGAGTGTGGAATCACGTATTATTTAGATAAATAAAAACCCAATCAATAGTTTGTAATATCTGGTTATTTAGATGAATTAAAGCCCAATCAAGAGCGTGGAATCTTTTATTATGGATATAAATTAAAGCCCAGTAAAGAGTTCAGAATTTCTTGTTATTCAGATAAATAAAAGCCCTATAAAGAGTTTGGAATTTTGTGTTATTTGGATCAATTAAAACCCTATCCAGAGTTTGGAAGCCCTTGTTATTGGGTCTACAATCAAGAGATTGGCACCTCTTGTTATTTAGATAAATTAAACCCCAATCAAATGTGTGGAATCTCTTGTTATTTAGATTAATTAAACCCCAATCAAATGTGCGGAATCTCTTGTTATTTAGATTAATTAAACCCCAATCAAATGTGCGGAATCTCTTGTTATTTAGATAAATTAAACCCCAATCAAATGTGTGGAATCTCGTTATTTAGATAAATTAAACCCCAATCAAATGTGTGGAATCTCTTGTTATTTAGATAAATTAAACCCCAATCAAATGTGTGGAATCTCTTGTCATTTAGATAAAATAAACCCCAATCAAATGTGTGGAATCTCTTGTTATTTAGATAAATTAAACCCCAATCAAATGTGTGGAATCTCTTGTTATTTAGATAAATTAAACCCCAATCAAATGTGTGGAATCTCTTGTCATTTAGATAAATTAAACCCCAAACCAAGAGTGTGGAATCTTTTGTTATTTACATAAATTAAACCCCAATCAAATGTGTAGAATCTCTTGTTATTTACATAAATTAAAGCCCTATCCAGAGTTTGATAAACCTTGTCATTGGGACCCTAATCAAGAATTTTGTTATTTAGAAAAATTAAAGCCCACTTAATAAACACAAAAATGTTCTTAAAACAGGCCAACACCCTAACAAGACACAATGCTTATATGCATTGTTTTTTATAACTCCTGTTGTAGTCAATTCTAAAAACAAAATGGCTTCCCATGAAGCAGCAGGCCACCTGAAGTAGCAGGCCACCTGCAAAGAGAAAGTTTCCCTGTGCATTGTATGAATATGTCAGTTAAATTCAGGCAGCGGCATGGCTGGGATGCTGAAAAAGGAAGCTTCGAAATGGCCACTACCAGCAGATAATCTGTGAGACGAGTGGATGCAGGAGCAACTGCAAATGCTGACAATGATTCAATATCATGCATGCAGATGGGGAAAGTGAGTTCTGGGGAGATTTTTTTCCCAAATGTACAGGGCTGTTGGTCCAGTTGACTCAAGAGTATATCAGTAATGTCTGGTCTGAGACGGGAGCATGGTGCACAACGCAGGGAGGCTGGGGTTGCAGCTGTTCCTGTTCCCTTATGCCGGGCTCTGTGTCTAAACAGAGCCACATACCAGGCATTAAAGAGGACTGAAACCCACATTTTTAACTAGCATCCCCTGAATTGCTCCCCTCATGAAGAGGACCTTTTGCCAATTTTCACTGCTCCTACTTTACTCTAATTCCAGATAATGGCGCCTGTTTTAGCTATAAAGCTCCGCCTCCTCCATTCATTGCCGCTGTTGTGTGTGGCAATGATGTCATTGCCACTCCTATGTAATGACTGATCACCTGTTATCTTACAAAACAAAAGAAAGTGTTCCAGGATGATTCTAGTTCTACACCCTAAGAGGGTAGTATAGGCAGGGGCTTTGGCCAAATTTATTTCACAAGTTCAGTGGGTTTTAGTCCGCTTTAATATACACAGGCATATGGCACTGATTGGATGCATGTGCCCTGGGACCAAGGAAAGGTACATTTTAGGGGTGAACCCGCAGTCCTGCTGGTCGCTCTTCTACATCAGGCTGCTTTCCCCAGAGCCCACCCCACTTCCCACGCCCGGATGTCAGGGATCCTTATCTCCAACAATCTTTAATCCGTTTTAAAAAAGACCCTGTAGTTCCTAAATGTGTAAACTTATTAAAGCATTGGAGATGCAGAGAAAAAATGAGGAGAAACAGTGGGTGTGGCAACGGTGATGTGATGTAAGCACACTGTGTGCTTTACATATATCATAGTAAAAAAAGTGCATTGTTGTGCATCTATTTATTACTGCCAGCACATAGTGTGACCAGAAAAAAGGGAATGGGAGATGCTGCAGGCTAAGAACATCTCCAGCCTGCCACCGCAGAGTGTGACCAGAATAAAAGGGGGGATGCTGCAGGCTAAGAGTGTCTCCAGTCTGTCACCACATAGTGTGACCAGAGGGGAGGGTGAAGGATGGGGTTTCATAGCTGCAGAGAGAGGCAGCCAATCAGGACGTCTGGGGAGGGAGATGGGATGTTTCCATTCTTGGTCCACTGTAGGCTGATTAATGGACCAGGTCAGCAGAGTGAAGACTGAAAGCTGAATGAGGAAGTGATTTCCTCACTAAGTAGACAGACAGAGGAGGAAGGAGGGCGCTGGAGGGATTCAATGTAAAAGTAAAAGTTTTTAACTTTTAACCTGCCGCTTTAATCTAAACCACCCCACCCAGGGTATCCCAGGGCATCCCCCATTCTCCAGGGACCAGGTGCTCCCCTAGCTAAGGGACTATACTGTTACAAGTGGATCTAATCCACCGCCACCCAGGGTATCCCAGGGCATCCCCCCATTCTCCAGGGACCAGGTGCTCCCCTATCTAGGGGACTATATTATTTTATATGGATCTAATCCACCCCCACCAAGGGTATCCCAGGGCAACCCCCCATTCTCCGGGCACCAGGTGCTCCCTTAGCTAGAGGATTATACTGTTACAAGTGGATCTAATCCACCCCCACCCAGGGTATCCTAGGGCATTCCCCATTCTCCAGGGACCAGGTGCTCCCCTAGCTAAGGGACTATACTGTCACAAGTCGATCTAATCCACTCCCACCCAGGGTATCCTAGGGCATTCCCCATTCTCCAGGGACCAGGTGCTCCCCTAGCTAAGGGACTATACTGTCACAAGTCGATCTAATCCACTCCCACCCAGGGTATCCCAGGGCATCACCCCATTCTCCGGGGACCAGGTGCTCATCTAGCTAGGGGACTATACTGTTACAAGTGGATCTAATCCACCCCCACCCAGGGTATCCCAGAGCATTCCCCAATTCTCCAGGGACCAGGTGCTCCCCTAGCTAGGGGACTATACTGTTACAAGTGGATCTAATCCACCCCCACCCAGAGTATCCTAGGGCATTCCCCCTTCCGAGGTGCTCCCCTAACCAGAGGACCAGGGGCAGACTGGTCATAGGGAGACCCGGTGGGTCACACTGCTTTGGGGCAGTCTGGGCTGCTACCTTTACTAACACTCCCATCCAATCCCAGACCCCCATCCCCTTCTCTACTCTATACTCTCACCCAAGCAACCCCAGCCCATGTCCTTACCCTAATGATATAGCCTCAGCCTTGGAGCCAAGCAACCCCAGCCCATGTCCTCACCCTAATGATATAGCCTCAGCCTTGGAGCCAAGCAACCCCCAGCCCATGTCCTCCCCCCTAATGATATAGCCTCAGTCTTGGAGCCAAGCAATCCCCAGCCCATGTCCTCACCCTAATGATATAGCCTCAGTCTTGGAGCCAAGCAACCCCCAGCCCATGTCCTGACACTAATGATATAGCCTCAGTCTTGGAGCCAAGCAACACCCAGCCCATGTCACCCCCCTAATGATATAGCCTCAGTCTTGGAGCCAAGCAACCCCAGCCCATGCCCTCACCCTAATGATATAGCCTCAGTATTGGAGCCAAACAACCCCCAGCCCATGTCCTCACCCTAATGATAGAGCCTCAGTCTTGGAGCCAAGCAACCCCAGCCCATGCCCCCCCCCCTAATGATAGAGCCTCAATCTTGGAGCCAAGCAACCCCAGCCCATGCCCTCACCCTAATGATATAGCCTCAGTATTGGAGCCAAACAACCCCCAGCCCATGTCCTCACCCTAATGATAGAGCCTCAGTCTTGGAGCCAAGCAACCCCAGCCCATGCCCCCCCCCTAATGATAGAGCCTCAGTCTTGGAGCCAAGCAACCCCAGCCCATGTCCTCCCCCTAATGATATTGCCTCAGCCTTGGAGCCAAGCAACCCCAGCCCATGTCCTCCCCCTAATGATATAGCCTCAGCCTTGGAGCCAAGCAACCCCAGCCCATGTCCTCCCCCTAATGATATAGCCTCAGCCTTGGAGCCAAGCAACCCCCAGCCCATGTCCTCACCCTAATGATATAGCCTCAGCCTTGGAGCCAAGCAACCCCAGCCCATGTCCTCACCCTAATGATATAGCCTCAGCCTTGGAGCCAAGCAACCCCAGCCCATGTCCTCCCCCTAATGATATAGCCTCAGCCTTGGAGCCAAGCAACCCCAGCCCATGTCCTCCCCCTAATGATATTGCCTCAGCCTTGGAGCCAAGCAACCCCAGCCCATGTCCTCCCCCTAATGATATAGCCTCAGCCTTGGAGCCAAGCAACCCCAGCCCATGTCCTCCCCCTAATGATATAGCCTCAGCCTTGGAGCCAAGCAACCCCAGCCCATGTCCTCCCCCTAATGATATAGCCTCAGCCTTGGAGCCAAGCAACCCCAGCCCATGTCCTCCCCCTAATGATATAGCCTCAGCCTTGGAGCCAAGCAACCCCAGCCCATGTCCTCCCCCTAATGATATAGCCTCAGCCTTGGAGCCAAGCAACCCCCAGCCCATGTCCTCCCTCTAATGATATAGCCTCAGTCTTGGAGCCAAGCATCCCCAGCCCATGTCCTCCTCCTAATGATATAGTCTCAGTCTTGGAGCCAAGCATCCCCAGCCCATGTCCTCACCCTAATGATATAGCCTCAGCCTTGGAGCCAAGCAACCCCAGCCCATGTCCTCCCCCTAATGATATAGCCTCAGCCTTGGAGCCAAGCAACCCCAGCCCATATCCTCACCCTAATGATATAGCCTCAGTCTTGGAGCCAAGCAACCCCCAGCCCATGTCATCCCCCTAATGATATAGCCTCAGCCTTGGAGCCAAGCAATCCCAAGCCATGTCATCCCCCTAATGATATAGCCTCAGCCTTGGAGCCAAGCAATCCCAAGCCATGTCCTCCCCCTAATGATATAGCCTCAGTCTTGGAGCCAAGCAACACCCAGCCCATGTCCTCCCCCTAATGATATAGCCTCAGTCTTGGAGCCAAGCAACCCCCAGCCCATGTCCTCCCCCTAATGATATAGCCTCAGCCTTGGAGCCAAGCAATCCCAACCCATGTCCTCCCCCTAATGATATAGTCTCAACCTTGGAGCACATTGGTTGGCTGGCCAGGACGCAGCAGATATGCCACTGGCTGGTCATGGGCAGGCCAGGGCTGGTAAAATTCGGGTTGATTTTGGCCCTAGTCCAGCACTACAGGGGACTATACTGTTACAAGTGGATGTTGGTACACTGTACCCCAGGCCCAATAAAAAGTGATCCAAGAACTGGAAGCAATTGCAATTGACAGAATAATACAAGTATAAAGAAACAATATAAAATATAGAGCAGAAGTTGTAGCCAATTACAACGGCAGAGTCGCACAATGCATAAATGACGCTATAATGTAGCGGTTATGAAGACTAGAAGAAAGGCGCCATCTGCCTCCCCTCTCCCGGCTCAGCGCTTCTCTTTTCAGACATGGCTCCGCGCGCATCATCTCTTCCTGTCTTCGCACGCACAGCTGGCCGGGGGAGCGCGAGGTCCCAGCGCTGGGCCCTGCGCTTCAGACCTTTCACTTAATCAGCTTGTTGAAGAGCAATCTGTAAGCGGCGCTCCCGCCGGTGCAGGCCGCGCTCTCCAGGCTTCTGCTTTTATTGATGGGCCTTAAACGAAATGTCAGTATCGATTAGTTATCATCGATAGGACGGAGGATGAGAAACGCCGGGATGATGACTTGCTCGACGTCCTTCTGTTCATATCTGCGCATACCTGCCAACATTTCAGAGTGGGAAAGAGGGACAGTTGTTAAATTAAGCCACGCCCCCTAATTGATGTATAGGAGATAGGTTGTAACAGTTACAACAATAGAAACACTTTGAATAGGAAAATGAATCATTTATTGCTGCAGATCTGCACTATACACCTCAAAGAGATACAATATGTAAATGAAGCCACGCCTCCTCATTGAGGGATGAATGAAGCCACGCCTCTCACTGAGGGATAAATGAAGCCACGCCTTTCATTGAGTTATGAATGAAGCCACGCCCCTTATTGACTGATGGATAGGAGATAGGATGTAACAGTTACAGCAATAGAAACATTTTGAATAGGCAAATGAATCATTTATTGCTGCAGATCTGCATGTTACACCTCAAAGAGATACAATATGTTAATGAAGCCACGCCCATAATTGATTGATAGATAAGAGATAGGATGTAACATTTACTGCAATAGAAACACTTTGAATAGGCAAATAAATAATTTACTGCTGCAGATCTGCATGTTACACTTCAAAGAGATACAATATGTAAATGAAGCCACGCCCCCTCATTGAGGGATGGATAGGAGATAGGATGTAACAGTTAAAACAATATTAACACTTTGAATGAGAGACTTTAAAGTGGACCAAAACCCAGTTTGAGCGGCATCTTATAGCTTCCCGGGCCGATCGATACCCCCCCCCCCCCCCGGGGCATCCAAAATCAGGATGCCCGCTGTTTGAAACCCTCCGTTGACTTACGTTTCTTCCTGGTGCAACGGCGCATGAGCAAGCTGCGGCCGCATCCCCGCTATCCCTCTAGCAGGGCACGTCCTTGCACCAGGCATTTGTGAATGGCCGTCGCAGCCACACTCCCTTTTAGAGGGAAGCTGGGGCATGCGGCTGTCAGTGCGATCAGAGCCGCTGGCTTTAGACGTTAGATGGCATGACGTCAGTGGCTCCGAGCGCGCTGATTGGACGAGCGGCATGCACATGCGCCGTAGGATGGGGATGAGGTGAGTTTCTTCAGGCGATCTGGGGGGTTTCCCCGATCGGGGTGCCCCGGGGGAATGAAACAAAACTCAAGATAGACCAAATCCTGGTTTTTGGTCCAGTTTAAGCAAGTAGCTGTAAACTGTGGCATGATTTTGCCCACTAGGGGGAGCCATGATTATCAGGATAGTCCTTAGAACTGAGGATTAATATTCTTCCTTAAAGTGGACCAACACCCAGGATTTTCACTATCCTGGGTGTTGGTCCACTTCCGCGAGGCACCCCGCTGTGTGAAACCCCCCAGAAAGCCACAAAAACTCACATGACCCCGCTCCCACGTGACTTGCTCCACCAATCACCGCCGACGGACAAGCAAGGTCCTCGACAGACAAGGTGAGAGCGCCCGCCGCCGCCGCTGCCTCTCGCGCATCTCTGGTGCGCGCCCTGCTGGTCGGGGTGCCCCGCAGGCAGGGAGCTGATCGGCCCGGGAATCTTATAGATTACCGGGCCGATCAGCATCGGGTGTTGGTCCACTTTAAAGAGGAACAACACACAGGAATTTCACATTCCTGTGTGTTGTTCCTCCATGCTGCGGCATCCTGAATTGGGATGCCCTGCTGTGTGTGTACCCTTAGGTCGCCCGATCAACTCACCTTCCAGTCGCTCCTACGCTCCCGCCAGCCACATCCCCCACTCATCTTGCAGCAGAACGGCCAGGCGCGGGCGTGCGCACGGCTAGAGGTGTGCCCGGATGCGGTCACAGTGCAGAGATGCGACAAGGGCCCGGGGAAAGGTGAGTGGAATTGGGCATCTTAGAGGTTCCACACTGTGGGGCGTCGGGAATTCGGGAAGCTCCAAGGACAGGAACTCGGACGGCCTAGGAGTCTTTTAGACTCCAGTGCCACCGAAGTTACAACACGCTCGATTTTCACTTTTCGGGGTGTTGTTCCTCTCAGTGGGGGCATCCTGAATTGGGATGTCCCGCTGTGTGTAAGCCTAGGTCACTCACCTCCCAGTCGCTCCCACTACGCAGACTCGAACACACTGATTGGCCAAGCGTCCCGCTCAGCCAATCAGAGCACTCTCTGTCACACGGCTCCCTTTGGCACCGCTGATGGCTTACCACCCGGGGTGCACCGCCAGCCGCATCCCCCAATCACCTTGCAGTAGAGACGCAATGAGTGCTTGGGAGAAGGTGAGTGGATCTGGGCGTCTTGGAGGTTTCACACTGTGGGGCATCCCAATTCAGGAAGCCCCAAGGACAGGAACTCGGACAGCCCAGGAGTCTTTTAGACTCCAGTGCCATCAAAGTTCCTCTTTAAAGATGAACAACACGCCCGATTTTCACTTTTCAGGGTGGTGTTCCTGTCAGTGGGGGCATCCCGAATTGCCTCGCTGTGTGTATGCCCCTAGTTCACTCACCTTGCTTTCGCTCCCATGACACAGGCTTCCTTCGGCTTCACTGATGGCTAAGCCACCTGGACGCCCACATCCCCCTCTCACGTCCTACCGTACCCGCGACGGCCTTTCAGAAATGCCGGGTGCAGGTACGCGCACCTGGCATTTCTGTACACTTACCTTGCTTCCCGGTCCAATGGCACATGTGCCAGCCGCAGCTGCATCCCCACTATCCCTCTAGCAGGGCGTGTGCCTGCGCCAGGCATTTGTGAATGGCTGGCACGTGCCCTGCTAGAGGGATAGTGGGTATGCGGCCACCAGCATGCTCGAAGGCGCTGGCCTTAGATGAAGACTTAGACAGCGTGATATCAGAGGCTCCGAGCGCGCTGATTGGCCGCGCATGCACCGTAGGACCAGGAGGAGGTGAGATACCTTCGGCGATCTGGGTGGTTTCACACAGCAGGGGACCCCCGTTCGGGATGCCCTGGGGGGAAGGCTTAGACAACGTGATGTCAGAGGCTCAGAGCACGCTGATTGGACGAGCGGCCGCGCATGCGCCGTAGGACCGGGGAGAGGTGAGTTACCTTCGGCGATCTGGGGGGTTTCACGCAGCAGGGCCCCGGGGGAAAGGACCAAAACCCAGGATTTTGACTATACTTTAAACTCCTCTTTGAAGCACTTATTTTACCTGCAAATAGCAGAGTCCAGGGCTTCTCCTTTAAGCAGGTATAATAGAAGTGTTGTCTCCAGGGCTGGCTGCATCCTAAAATCCTAATTAGATTGATTTTAATTTTGGAGCCAGAACTACTATTGATCTCAGCCTGGAGTGGTTGTTCCCTGTAAAATAATTAACACCAGACAGCGGCCACGCTCCTGTCTGCACAATGATACCCGGCTCTTTCTAAGCGACACAGTTTACCCAGACTGATAACAAGGAAGAACTTTCCCGAGAACTTTTTATTTTTTATATATTTGCTGTGGCCGCTTATCCTCTTCCTACGTCCAATCAGGCTGCGTCAGCATTCGGCGTGAGGAAGCTTCTCCCGGCCCACTCCCACATGTAAAGGCTACTCTGCCCTCTTGTGGCCAGACATTGGTGGGTGAGACCTTATGTAGTAAGTGTCTTCTGTCCTTCACCCTGGTCACCTCCTCTCATGCCCTCTTGTGTCCAGACATCGGTGGGTGAGACCTTATGTAGTAAGTGTCTCCTGTCCTCCACCCTGGTCACCTCCTCTCATGCCCTCTTCTGGCCATTCATTGGTGGGTGAGACCTTATGTAGTAAGTGTCTCCTGTCCTCCACCCTGGTCACATCCTCTCATGCCCTCTTGTGGCCAGACATTGGTGGGTGAGACCTTAAGTAGTAAGTGTCTCCTGTCCTCCACCCTGGTCACATCCTCTCATGCCCTCTTGTGGCCAGACATTGGTGGGTGAGACCTTAAGTAGTAAGTGTCTCCTGTCCTCCACCCTGGTCACCTCCTCTCATGCCCTCTTGTGGCCAGACATTGGTGGGTGAGACCTTATTAGTAAGTGTCTCCTGTCCTCCACCCTGGTCATCTCCTCTCATGCCCTCTTGTGGCCAGACATTGGTGGGTGAGACCTTATTAGTAAGTGTCTCCTGTCCTCCACCCTGGTCATCTCCTCTCATGCCCTCTTGTGGCCAGACATTGGTGGGTGAGACCTTATGTAGTAAGTGTCTCCTGTCTTCCCCCCTGGTCACCTCTTCTCATGCCCTCCTGTGGGAAGACATTGGTGGGTGAGACCGTATGTAGTAAGTGTCTCCTGTCCTCCACCCTGGTCACCTCCTCTCATGCCCTCTTCTGGCCATTCATTGGTGGGTGAGACCTTATGTAGTAAGTGTCTACTGTCCTCCACCCTGGTCACCCCCTCTCATGCCCTCTTGTGGCCAGACATTGGTGGGTGAGACCTTAAGTAGTAAGTGTCTCCTGTCCTCCACCCTGGTCACATCCTCTCATGCCCTCTTGTGGCCAGACATTGGTGGGTGAGACCTTATGTAGTAAGTCCCTCCTGTCCTCCACCCTGGTCACATCCTCTCATGCCCTCTTGTGGCCAGACATTGGTGGGTGAGACCTTAAGTAGTAAGTGTCTCCTGTCCTCCACCCTGGTCACCTCCTCTCATGCCCTCTTGTGGCCAGACATTGGTGGGTGAGACCTTATTAGTAAGTGTCTCCTGTCCTCCACCCTGGTCATCTCCTCTCATGCCCTCTTGTGGCCAGACATTGGTGGGTGAGACCTTATTAGTAAGTGTCTCCTGTCCTCCACCCTGGTCATCTCCTCTCATGCCCTCTTGTGGCCAGACATTGGTGGGTGAGACCTTATGTAGTAAGTGTCTCCTGTCTTCCCCCCTGGTCACCTCTTCTCATGCCCTCCTGTGGGAAGACATTGGTGGGTGAGACCGTATGTAGTAAGTGTCTCCTGTCCTCCACCCTGGTCACCTCCTCTCATGCCCTCTTCTGGCCATTCATTGGTGGGTGAGACCTTATGTAGTAAGTGTCTACTGTCCTCCACCCTGGTCACCCCCTCTCATGCCCTCTTGTGGCCAGACATTGGTGGGTGAGACCTTAAGTAGTAAGTGTCTCCTGTCCTCCACCCTGGTCACATCCTCTCATGCCCTCTTGTGGCCAGACATTGGTGGGTGAGACCTTATGTAGTAAGTCCCTCCTGTCCTCCACCCTGGTCACATCCTCTCATGCCCTCTTCTGGCCATTCATTGGTGGGTGAGACCTTATGTAGTAAGTCCCTCCTGTCCTCCACCCTGGTCACATCCTCTCATGCCCTCTTCTGGCCATTCATTGGTGGGTGAGACCTTATGTAGTAAGTGTCTCCGGTCCTCCACCCTGGTCACCTCCTCTCATGCCCTCTTCTGGCCATTCATTGGTGGGTTAGACCTTATGTAGTAAGTGTCTTCTGTCCTCCACCCTGGTCACCTCCTCTCATGCCCTCTTCTGGCCATTCATTGGTGGGTGAGACCTTATGTAGTAAGTGTCTTCTGTCCTCCACCCTGGTCACCTCCTCTCATGCCCTCTTGTGGCCATTCATTGGTGGGTGAGACCTTATGTAGTAAGTGTCTCCTATCCTCCACCCTGGTCAGCTCCTCTCATGCTCGCCTCCAGGGCTTCTCCTGTGCTACTCCAATCTTCTGGAATACCCTCCCCCACCCAATCTGCCACTCCCCAACCCTCAAAGCTTTCAAACCCACCTATTCAGACAAGCAAACAATCTGGCTTAAGAAATTCTCTAAAAGGCACATGCCACAAAGCTCAATACTGACTGCGTGTGATCCTTCACCTTCATCCTTTAGACTGTAAGCTCCTAAGGGGCGGGGCTCTCTCTCCTATTGTATCTTGTATTCAGAATATTCATTGTAAACTCTGTATAACTGCATTTGTAATAGTCTATGTACTGTATGTTTCTACCATGTCTGTCATTACTACTTTGTACAGCGCTACAGAAGATGATGGTGCTGTATAAATAAACAATAATAATAGGTGTGCCAGCTCAGGCAGGTATTGCTGTCGGCTTAATACCGTGTTTCCCCATAAATAAGGCAGGTCTTAGATTAAGGCAGAACTAGGTGCAGGGGATGTCTTATAGCCGTCTGGCAACTGGTAAGATGGTGGCAGCAGTACACAGCTCCATTACAGTATGTGCACAGAGCCGGGGGGGGGGGAGGGGGGGGATTCAGCCATTTGCCTTGCATGGCTGCCGGCTGCGGTGAAGCCAGGAAGATCAAACATTTCACTCCTGACAGACAATCTCACCTGTGGGATTTGATGTGTCCTGACCCTTCTTTACAGCTTTGATGTGTCCTCATCCTCCTTTACAGCCATGATGTGTCGTCACCCTCCTTTACAGCCATTATGTGTCATCACCCTCCTTTACAGCCATGATGTGTCCTCACCCTCCTTTACAGCATGATGTGTCCTCACCCTCCTTTACAGCTGTGATGTGTCATCATCACCCTCCTTTACAGCCATGATGTGTCCTCACCCTCCTTTACAGCGGTGATGTGCCCTCATCCTCCTTTACGGCCAAGATGTGTTCTAGGCCTCCTTTACAGCCGGGATGTGTCCTCACCCTCCTTTACAGCTGTGATGTGTCCTCACCCTCCTTTACAGCTGTGATGTGTCATCACCCTCCTTTACAGCCATGATGTGTCCTCACCCTCCTTTACAGCGGTGTTGTGTCCTCATCCTCCTTTACGGCCAAGATGTGTTCTAGGCCTCCTTTACAGCCGGGATGTGTCCTCACCTTCCTTTACAGCCTTGATGTGTACGCACCTGCCTTTACAGCCACGATTTGTCCTCATCCTCCAGTAAGGCTGTGATGTGCCCTCACCTTCCTTTACGGCCATGATGTGTCCTCATCCTCCTTTATGGCTGTGATGTGTCCTCATCCTCCTTTACAGTCATGATACTTTGTACAGCGCTATGGAAGATGATGGCGCTATATAAATAAATAATAATATGTGTGCCAACACAGGCAGGTATTGCAGCCGGCTTGCTACCGTGTTTCCCCTACAAAAAGACAGGTCTTAGATTAGGTTTTGATCCAGAAATATGTGCACAGAGCTGGGGGGATGCGGTGGGATTTGGCCATGTGCGTGGCATGGCGGCCGACTGGGGTGAAGCCAGGAAGATCAGACATTTTACTCCTGACAAGCTTACCTGTGTGACTTGATGTGTCCTCACCCTCCTTTACAGCCTTGATGTATCCTCATCCTCCTTTACAGCATTGATGTATCCTCATCCTCCTTTACAGCATTGATGTATCCTCATCCTCCTTTACAGCATTGATGTATCCTCATCCTCCTTTACAGCCTTGATGTATCCTCATCCTCCTTTACAGCCTTGATGTATCCTCATCCTCCTTTACAGCATTGATGTATCCTCATCCTCCTTTACAGCCTTGATGTATCCTCATCCTCCTTTACAGCCTTGATGTATCCTCATCCTCCTTTACAGCCTTGATGTATCCTCATCCTCCTTTACAGCCTTGATGTATCCTCATCCTCCTTTACAGCCTTGATGTATCCTCATCCTCCTTTACAGTTGTGATGTGTCTCCTCACTTTCCTCTACAGCTGTGATGTGTCCTCATCCTCCTTTGCAGCCATGATTTACCCTCACCCTCCTTTACAGCCATGATGTGTCCTCACCCTCCTTTACAGCCATGATGTGTCCTCACCCTCCTTTACAGCCATGATGGGTCCTCACCCTCCTTTACAGCCATGATGTACCCTCACCCTCCTTTACAGCCATGATGGGTCCTCACCCTCCTTTACAGCCATGATGTACCCTCGCCCTCCTTTACAGCCATGATGTGTCATCACCTTCCTTTACAGCTGTGATGTGTCCTCACCCTTCTTTACAGCCTTGATGTGTCCTCACCTTCCTTTACAGCTGTGATGTGTCCTCACCCTCCTTTACAGCTGGTTTTGTCAATCTGCTGAAGCCCGGCAGCTGAATCATGAATTGTAACTAGGGCTTATTTTAGGGTAGGCAAGCATGAGTTAGGCTTAGGTCAGCACAAAGCGCACATAAGACAACTCATAGTAAACTGCACTTAAAGCAGAACAAAACCAGGGAATATGACTTTCCCAGGTTTAGTTCCATGTCCCTGGGGCATCTAGAATTGGGATGCCCCCAATTTTGCCCAGTAAAACTCACTTCCCCTCTGTCCAATGGCTGTCATCCAATCAGAACCCTTTGCCATATTTACATCCTTGGGCAAAGGGCTCTGATTGCCTTTAATGGGGAGCGCAGGCTGCCCATTGTATCAGATTGGAGCAAATCAGCTCTGATTGGATTAGAGCCCGCATATGCAACAGATGGACCAGGGAAAGGTGAGTTATTAATGGCACCCCGGGGGGTTATCACACAGCGGGGCATCCGAATTCAGGGTGCCCCGGGGGAAACACAAGTCTTAAGGGGGCCACAGCACTCAACCCTGTTAGCTTGCAAGATGAGTGCTGTAGCCCTTTTAGGACTAGTGTGTCCTAACTGACCTGCTCACGTGCACCTCCCAGGTTAGTTATAAATTGGTCTGAGTAGCTCCACCCCTCCTTTGTGCCCAAGGGGAAAGCCAGCATCCAGCCTCGGAATCCCAAATTGGGATGTCCCATGGACAAGGACCAGTGGCCAGGATAGTGAAGAGTCCACTTAACCCCCTTGGCGGCGATCCCGAGCGTGACTCGGGGTTAATTTGCACTGTAAGTGGCGGTAACCCCGAGTCACACTCGGGATCGATTTGGGAGCAAGAGCGGGCGGCGCAGCCTCCTTACCTTCTCCCTGTGATCCAGCGATGTCTCCGCCGCGATCGCAGGTGAGAGCCGGGGCTGCGGCGTCCGTCTCCGCTTCCGGGTTCCGTCTCTGTGAGCCGCAGAGGCTCATGGGGGCGGAGCCGTGCGTCAGAGACAAATGCAATGGTAACGCTTTCGTTGCCATTGCATTTGTCTATTTCACAACGCCAGGGAGGTTAAAAGATTTATATAACTTTTGCTTGAGCTGATAATAAGTCATGCGCTCTCTCTATATCATTTCCCCATATTACATGAGACTCAGAAATGTGTTTCTTGTTCAAAAAATTTTTTATTGAGAGACAATCAGCACAGTACACCTTTGAGTTTACAAAAATGAACATCCGTTTACATCAAAAAGCTCTGCTCAATATGTCTCTTTCAATTTTCCAACGATATGTTTGCAAAGTATAACGTTGTGAATATTAGTATACAATTACTAAACTATGGCCCTTATTCATCAAGCGATAGCGCCAGGTAGTGTCCGACGAGCGCCAGGTAGTGTCCGACGAGCGCCAGGTAGCGGCAGCTAACGGCGACTACCGACTCAAGTACGCCCGGCGGCGGTCACAATGACGCATTTATCAAGCAAAATGAGGCTAGCGCCGGCGAGAGCGACGGCTAGCGCGGCATTCATCATGAAGCCGCCTGGACCGAACAGCGCCGCTGCAAATTCCCTCACAGCGCCAGGTATGAGCTGTCGCTCCCTGGCGATGTCCAATGCATTTCAATGGAGCAATCTATAATAAATCATGATTAATTGGTAATAATTTTTTTTTTAATTTTTTTAATGTCAAAAAATCGGAGTCCACTTCTGCAATGTTAGGATTTATTTTTAAGTCAAAAAAAAAAAAAAAATATGTGCAGAATTGATCTAACAGGTCTGAGATTAATGTATTCATATAACAAAATGATTCTAAAAACATGTATAATGTTACATTCACAAAATATGGTTGTTTAGGGGTTAAAAACTAGTTAATACACATCGCCGCCAGCGCTCTGGGGTTTAAACAAGGAATGGACAGCGACAGCACATTCGGAGCGTGATTTTTTGATGAATATGAAGCTAGCCGTTCGCTCTGGCCATTCGTTGTCAGGCGCTCACATACAACGCTGGACCTGTGAAACAGCGACCCCCCAGCCCGTATTCAACATTACCGCACACCGACTGAGTCGCTGTCATCAAGCTAATGCCGGCCAAGCACAGCGAATACTGGCTGGCGCTGAAAAAATCACGCTACAGTCGCTCATCTGTCGCTACCTGGCGCTATTGATGAATCGGCCTCTAAATGTAAGTGGCTCTATGTCTAGTATAGACCACAACTGAAAACAGTAGACAAACTGCCTCCTACTGGGTATAACACTATAACGCTCTATAGGGCCTATCTCCTGTCTTAGAAAAGTAATGGGTTATCCTAAAAGGACAGTATCCATGTTGGGGGAAGAATAGATTATGAGGGGTAGGGAAGAATAGATAGGGATTGAAGAGGGAGGAAACAAGGATATAAAAGAAAAGGGAGGGAAGAGAGAGGAAGAAAAAGAAAAAAAAAAAAAGGCAAAATCAGATCCTTAAGAGGTCGCTGTCAAAATCTGTGGGCATAGCATAACGAGCCCAGGGGTCCCAAATTGCTCGAAAACCGTCCAAGTCATCATCATATATTGCTGATTTTCACATTTTACTTTTCCATTGACATTGTATAACTCACTTTATTTTTGAACTCTGCAAAGCTCAAACTAGACGCCTTCCAAGCCTTTGCAATTATTAGCTTTGCTCCTGTCAGAAATGTGTTTCTTTAAAAATTGCGCAATAGACAAATAAGATGTCAAAAGTTTTGGGGATTAAAATGGACCAAAACCCAGCCCTGGCAGTTAAAATGGGAGTAACCAGCAGGTCCTCCGCATAGGTTTATACCCAGCTCATCCCTGTGCAGTTTTTTTCCCAGTGAGAGACGGGAACAGGAG
Organism: Gastrophryne carolinensis; assembly: GCA_027917425.1. NCBI lineage: Eukaryota > Metazoa > Chordata > Amphibia > Anura > Microhylidae > Gastrophryne > Gastrophryne carolinensis. The sequence goes on from CM051239.1 coordinate 428,917,672, forward strand.
TGAAACGTCTCGGCCATCCTAATCCGCCATGTCAGATATGTCTGGTTCCCGGTGCCAGCCGCCTCTCTCTGGCCAGGTCCCTCGGCAGCAGCCGGTGAGGTTTGGGACGCTCTGCTGTCAGGAATTGGCAGCCGAACCGCGAGCAAGTGATCCGCGCTAATTCCAATTAGTGGCCGGAGCGGAGAGCCGCCATAGCTTGACATAGCCAGTGACAGAAACCCACAGTGACTGAGCCTTCACCTCCCATTACTACCGAGCCCAGAACAGGCTGCCGTGTCCTCACTGCACGTCCCTGCCATCCTGCCGGGTCCCCTCGCTGCCTTCCTATCAACGTCCAGGCCATCAACTACTCATCTCCTGCTCCTCCCTGCCACTCAGCCACCTGTCCACCTGCCTGACTGACTGCTGGAACAAAAAGAGGGACAAAAAAGGGGTTAAACCGGGCCTTCACCCTGAATGATAACCTAGTCACCAGTCTGTACATACAGATTGCCCGCATTAAAAATCATCCTACCTGCGTTTTCTCAGCCTTTTAACATTCAAGATGGCAGCCCATGGAGTCTCTGATTGTGCTGCTCTGCATTCTGGGATTGCTGTCCTTTTCCTGACCCCGCCCCCTGTACTTTTCACCCCTCTCTTCAGTATGTGATGCTTCAGAGGCAAGATGGCGGCGCCCGCATCCTAGAGGCCGATTCATTAATAGCGCTAGGTAGCGACAGATGAGCGACTGTAGCGGTATTTTCACAGCGCCCGCTAGTAGTCGCTGTGCTCGGCCGTTGTTCAGTTGTTGACAGCGACTCAGTCGGTGTGCGGTAATGTTGAATACGGGGTTAGGAGTCGCTATTTGACAGGTTCCGCGTTGTATGGGAGCGCATGATAGCGAATGGCCGTAGCGAACGGCTCCCAGCATATTCATTAACAAATCACGCTTAAAAAATTCTCGCGCTGTGAAATGCATGTTTAAACCCCAGAGCGCTGGCGGCGATGTGTTAAAAGTAGTTTTTTAACCCCCAAACAACCATATTTTTGGAAAAAAAAAAAAAACAAGTTTTTAAAAACATTTTATAATATGAATACATTAATATCAGACCTGTAATATCAATTCTGCACAATTACAAAATAACATTGCAGAAGTGGTCACAGAATTTTTGATATTTAAAAAAAAAAAAAATAAAAAAAATAATAACAATTAATTATGAATATTTAAAGATTGTTCCATTAAAATGCATTGGAGAGCGCCAGGGAGCGACAGGTTAAACCTGTCGCTGTTCAAGGTCGCTCACTGGCGCTGTGGGGTGAGGCTGGAATAATGATGAATGATTCGCTATCTGGCGCTCTCTCAGTCGCTAAGCAGGATCGGCTTGATAAATGTGTGATTGCGGATGGGAGCCGGCGTTCTCGTGGCGGTGACCGTCATTACCGTTCGCTCACCAGTCGCTACCTGGCGCTATCCCTTGTTAAATAAGGGCCCTAGAGTCCTAGACTTGCAGCCCAGCGGGGGAAAGTAAATAAGCAAGTGACTAAAAACTTAAATTATATTAATTTTAGATGCTGGGGAATAGTTTTTTTAAGGTTTTGTACTTTTTATTAAATTATACTGAAGGTGCGGTTTGAAAATACTTTCAGAAACCTGTGTTATGCACCAACATTGTTCATATGAGACACAGATTCCAGAAAAAAAACCCAAAATGAACATTTTTGTGAGCGCTTCTTCTATTTTCATGTGATAGTCAATGGATGAAAATAACAATGACAGTATGCCCCCCCCACCCCCCACCTTAGGGGCCCTGACCACACTTAAAGTGGACCAAAACCCACATTTTTTTTTTTATTTCAATATTTTTATTGAGTTTTCAACAATACAGATACACAGAACTTATGCATTATATCGCCATCCCACGCAGGGGAGGCGGCAGAGAAAAGAAGCTAACAATCTATGTTACATAAGATTATACACTGATCATACTTATGTTTTAGCAATCCACAATGTATATGGAGAGAAGAAGAAAATGGCAAAGTAAGGGACCCTCAAGATTTTAGTACGACCAACTTGACCTGTGGTTCGTTTATATCCATTCTTGGGACCACGTGGGTCGCGGGATCCCCCAGACCCCACGGCCCGCACCGCCACCTGTGCCAAAACCCGTATTTTCAACTAGCAACAAGTTCAGTTTTGGTCCGTTTTAACCCGATCCGGGCGGTAACAGCAAGGAGAAGGCCTGTGAAGTAGGGACGCGCTCGGGAGGCCATTGATTCATAGGCCCTTATTTATCACGGGCTAGCGCCAGGAAGTGTCTGACGAGCGCCAGGTAGCGGCAGCTAACGGCGACTACCGACTCAAGTACGCCCGGCGGCGCTCACAATGACGCATTTATCAAGCAAAATAAGGCTAGCGCCGGCGAGAGCGCCGGCTAGCGCGGCATTCATCATGAAGCCGCCTGGACCGAACAGCGCCGCTGCAAATTCCCTCACAGCGCCAGGTATGAGCTGTCGCTCCCTGGCGATGTCCAATGCATTTCAATGGAGCAATCTATAATTAATCATAATTAATTGGTATTAATTGTTTTTTTTTTTTTTAATGTCAAAAATTCGGAGAACACTTCTGCAATGTTAGGATTTATTTTTAAGTAAAAAAAAATTAAAAAAAAAATATGTGCAGAATTGATCTAACAGGTCTGAGATTAATGTATTCATATAACAAAATGATTCTAAAAACATGTATAATGTTACATTCAAAAAATATGGTTGTTTAGGGGTTAAAAACTAGTTAACACCCATCGCCGCCAGCGCTCTGGGGTTTAAACAAGGAATGGACAGCGACAGCACATTCGGAGCGTGATTTGTTGATGAATATGAAGCTAGCCGTTCGCTCTGGCCATTCGTTGTCAGGCGCTCACATACAACGCTGAACCAGTGAAACAGCGACCCCCCAGCCCGTATTCAACATTACCGCACACCGACTGAGTCGCTGTCATCAAGCTAACGCCGGCCAAGCACAGCGAATACTGGCTGGTGCTGAAAAAAATCACGCTACAGTCGCTCATCTGGCGCTACCTGGCGCTATTAATGAATCGGCCTCATAGTACAGTGTTGCCTTTTCTACATTGCAGTGCACGCTGGAGAGCTAAACAAATATCTTGCGGTCGTACTTACTACAGTCAGCTTGTTAGCTCTCCCTGGATCTGCGCTCAGCCACTCGTGCTGGATAAATGACTGGAGGCTGTTTGAATGCAGCTGTCACATGGGGAAATGTGCGTGAAGCGGGGCTGACATGGAAAGGCCACTTTAGGATTAACCAGCGGCAGAGTGGGACTTCTATGGGGTTTCTGTTGCCGGCAAGACAAAGAATACTAAACACATGCTGCCATTAAAGCGTGTCAAAACCCGCACAGCAGGGCCCTCGAGTCTTAGGCCCTTATTTATCAAGGGATAGCGCCAGGTAGTGTCTGACTAGCGCCAGGTAGCGCCAGCTATCGGCGGCTACCGACTCCAGAACGCCAGGCGGCGGACACAATCACGCATTTATCACGCTAAATGAGGCTAGCGCCGGCGAGAGCGTCAGCTAGCGTGGGATTCATCATGTAGCCGACTGCAACGAACAGCGCCGCTGCTAATCCCATCACAGTGCCAGGTATGACCTGTCGCTCCCTGGCGATGTCCCATTGCATTTCAATGGAGCAATCTTTAAATATTCATAATTAATTGATTTTAATTTTTTTTTTTTTTAACTGTCAAAAATTCTGTGACCACTACGGCAATGTTAGATATTTTTTTTAAGGTAAAAAAAAAAAATAAAAATTGTGCAGAATTGATATTACAGGTCTGATATTAATGTATTCATATTACAAAATGTTTATAAAAACTTGTTTAATTTTTTAATCAAAAAATATTGTGGTTTGGGGGTTAAAAAACTACTTTTAAGCCATCGCCGCCAGCGCTCTGGGGTTTAAACAAGCATTTCACAGCGCGAGAATTTTTTGAGCGTGATTTGTTAATGAATATGGTGGGAGCCGTTCGCTCTGGCCATTCGCTGTCAGGCGCACCCATACAGCGCGGAACCTGTGAAACAGCGACTCCTAACCCCGTATTCAACATTAACGCACACCGACTGAGTCGCTGTCAACAAGCGAACAACGGCCAAGCACAGCGAATACTAGCGGGCGCTGTGAAAATCACGCTACTGGCGCTCATCTGTCGCTACCTGGCGCTATTAATGAATCGGCCTGCCCAAGTTTCCAAGCCCGGCTGGTAGCCTGCCCTCGGGGCATCCTACACCGGATGCCCTGCTGTGTGATATCCCCGGGGCACTGGTGATCTTACCTGATCCCGAAGGGTACTGCAATGCAATTCCGCCGGGGGCCGCATCCCCGGCTTCTGTGCGGCCAGCATGCCGGGGATGTGCCCAGCCAGCTGCACCGCATCACAGCTGCACATTTGTGAGAGCCACCTTAGGAGTAACCAATGGCCGATGGGATTTCTATGGTGTTTCTGTTGCTGAATGGTTGGGCGTGGGAACACGCGCACGCCCAAACAGTGTGCCTAGGAGGCGGCCTCACAATCTTTTGAGAGAGCCAATCTGTGGTAAAGGCCGGGTTCCTTTGAAAACTGGGCCACCGCCCAAACCAACAGCAGCGTCCAGCTGTTCGGGCTGGGGGCCCAAACAATGAGCGGTGGACCCAAAATTGTACATGCCAGGGATGCAGCCAGGGGGCTGCACCTCATCACAGCTGCACTTTTGAGAGAGACACTTTAGGAGTAACCAGCGGCAGAGTGGGATTTCTATGGGGTTTCTGTTGCCGGCAAGACAAATAATGCTAAACACATGCCACCATTAAAGCTTGTCAAAACCCACATGGCTGAGCCCTGAAATCTAAAAGATTCCAGGCCCGGTTGCTCGCCTACCCTCGGGGCATTCTACACCGGTGCCCCGCTGTGTGAAGCCCCCGGGGGGATCGGTGATCTTACCTGATCCCGGAAGGTACTGCAATGCGATTCCGCCGGTGGGCGCTTGCGTGACGTGTGCACCCCAACAGCATGCTGGTGATGCGGTCAGACGGCTGCACTTTTGATTGAGCCACTTCAGGAGTAACCAATGGCTGAGTAGGATTTCTGGGCATGGGAGCGCATGGTGGCTGATAGCCTGCCCGCCGGGCAGGCTCCTGGGATGTGGACCCTAGCGGTAACCAATGGCTGAGTGGGATTTCTGGGTATGGGAGCGCATGGTGGCTGATAGCCTGCCCGCCGGGAAGGCTCCTAGGATGCGGACCCTAGCCCTGGGATGTGGACCCTAGCGGTAACCAATGGCAGAGTAGGATTTCTGGGTATGGGAGCGCATGGTGGCTAATAGCCTGCCCGCCGGGCAGGCTCCTGGGATGCGGACCCTAGCCCTGGGATGTGGACCCTAGCGGTAACCAATGGCAGAGTAGGATTTCTGGGTATGGGAGCGCATGGTGGCTGATAGCCTGCCCGCCGGGCAGGCTCCTGGGATGTGGACCCTAGCCCTGGGATGTGGACCCTAGCCCTGGGATGTGGACCCTAGCCCTGGGATGTGGACCCTAGCCCTGGGATGTGGACCCTAGCCCTGGGATGTGTACCCTAGCCCTGGGATGTGGACCCTAGCCCTGGGATGTGGACCCTAGCCCTGGGATGTGGACCCTAGCCCTGGAATGTGGACCCTAGCCCTGGGATGTGGACCCTAGCCCTGGGATGTGGACCCTAGCCCTGGGATGTGGACCCTAGTGGTAACCAATGGCTGAGTGGGATTTCTATGGTGTTTTTGTTGCTAGCAAGACAAATAATACTAACCAAAAAGTTCCAGGTCCGGCCGCTAGCCTACCCTCGGGCATCCAAAACCGGATGCCCCACTGTATGAAACCCCCGGCCATCACAGCTGCACTTTTGAGAGGGGATGCGGCCATCACAAATAATACTAACCACATGTCGTCATTAAAGCGTGTCAAAACCCACGTAGCTGGGCCCTGGAATCTAAGAGATTCCAGGTCCGGCTGCTAGCCTACACTTGAGGCATCCTACACCGGATGCTCTACTGTGTGAAACCCCCCCCCCCCCCCCCCCAGGGCACTGGTGATCTTACCTGATCCCCGTGGGCCCTGCAATGCGATTCCGCATCCCCGAATTCTGTGCGTGCCCGGACAGCGTGCCGGGGAGGCGGTCATCACAGCTGCACTTTTGAGAGTGAGCTGCCATTGCTTTACAAAGCTAATGATCCAATCAGACTAATTAACCCGTCTCCCGAAGGCAGGAGGTGGAGGCTGACTCATTACTAACGCCAGGTATCGGCAAATGACTGTATAGCGGTGCTTAGAGCGACCGCTAGTAGACGCTGAAAGCGGGTATCGGGTGCTGTAACAGGGCGCCTCAGTCGCTGTAGTAACTTGGCCGGCATTGATGAATGTGATGTATGTTGGGCGCACTAACACCAGTACAATGCCGCAGGGAGCGAGAGGTAGCGCCAGCTCAGTGCATCCAGCACTCAGCACTCCACGCCATATTTAAGAAAAAACTACACACACACAGCGCCGGCGCTCTAAATCTGGGCGCTGTAGCATAGAGCGCCAGACGCTGTGTGATTAAAGTCTGTTTTCTCTCATGAAATGAATTTTTGCTACCATGAGAATTTCTTTCAACGGGGAGGCCGATTCATTAATAGCGGCAGGTAGCGACAGTTGATCGACTGTAGCAGTATTTTCACAGCGCCCGCTAGTAGTCGCTGTGCTTGGCCGTTGTTCGGTTGTTGATAGCGACTGAGTCAGTGTGCAGTAATGTTGAATACGGGGTGACGAGTCGCTATTTGACAGGTTCCGCGATGTATGGCTGCGCATGATAGCGACTGGCCCTAGCGACCGGCTCCCACCATATTCATCAAAAAATCACGCTCAAAAAATTCTCGCGCTGTGAAATGCTTGTTTAAACCCCAGAGCGCTGGCGCCGATGTGTTAAAAGTATTTTTTTAACCCCCAAACAACCATATTTTTGGAAAACAAAAAAAAAAAAAATTTAAATAATTTAGCAATATGAATACATTAATATCAGACCTGTAATATCAATTCTGCACAATTTTTTTTTTTTTTTTACCTTAAAAAAAATTATCTAACATGGCAGAAGTGGTCACAGAATTTTTCACATTTAAAAAAAAAAAAAAAAAAAAAACATTAATAACAATTAATTATGAATATTTAAAGATTGTTCCATTGAAATGCATTGGAGAGCGCCAGGTAGCGAGAGGTCATACCTGTCGCTGTTCAAGGTCGGACGCTGGCGCTGTGGGCTGAGGCTGGAATAATGATGAATGAGTGGCTATCTGGCGCTATCTCAGTCGCTAAACAGGATTGGCTTGATAAATGTGTGATTGCGGTGGGGAGTCGGCGTTCTCGTGGCGGGGCCCGTCATTACCGGCCACTCACCCGTCGCTACCTGTCGCTATTCCTTCATAAATATGGGCCTTAGTGAATCAAGGCTTTTGGCCTTGATTCATCTAGAGTTGAAAAAGATTATATTAGAGTAAACAATTCATTTCATGAGAAAAAAGCCTGAGAATTTCACTGTTACTGAATCACTAGTTAGGAAGACAATGAAAGTCAATGGCCCCTTTTTACTCCTGAGAAAAGTATTGGTAGTAAAAAGTGCCACTGACTTTCATTGTCTTTTTATCTGGTGATTCAGTAACAGTGACTTTCATTGTCTTCCTATCTGGTGATTCAGTAACAGTGACTTTCATTGTCTTCCTATCTGGTGATTCAGTAACAGTGACTTTCATTGTCTTCCTATCTGGTGATTCAGTAACAGTGACTTTCATTGTCTTCCTATCTGGTGATTCAGCAACAGTGACATTCTCAGGCTTTTTTCTCATGAAATGAATTTTTGCTACCATGAGATTTTTTTCAACTAGGCCTATATCTCAAAAATAATCAAAGCGCTGCAGTAAATATACGTAGATCATAAACAAGTCGTCACACGTATAGAATGTCCCTCTGTATCCTCGGGGCACATCGACCCCACGCATGTTCTGCAACCTCCGGGTCACTCCAGTCCCACGCTGTCGGCAATGGCGCAGGACCCCATAGTGCAGAACCTATTCATTTCACAAGATTTCTTTTCCCCAGTCACTCCTCACATCTCCTGCACTCAGTTTTGATTCCCTCTCAGATGGGAAACAAACGCATATGTCATAGTTGTCTTTTTGTTTGTCTTGCGCAATCGGCGGAGCGCGGCGCCCCGAGCGTGAGTGATGCTCCCTCCTCGCCCCCGCCATCTCGCCTTTTAGTAAAATAGCGGCTTTTCACAACGCCGTTAATATTTTATCCGTTTGTGATGTCTCTTTTTATCGGATTTGTTATTTTTGAAAGCCGCCATAAATAAAGGATCGCGCTCCAGAAAACGCTTTGCCGCTAGCAGGCTGAATCCACAGTGATAATGGAGGGAGGCTGTGGGAAGAAGCAAATTCTTCCCACAGCCTCCGGGCCAGTGTGGCCAGCCCTGGATGGATAGACTGGGGGCCTACGTCTAAAGGGAGGGGGCGTGGCCTAATTTAGCAAATGTCCCTCTTTCCCACCCTGCAAAGTTGGTAGGTATGCCTTCTAATTTGGGATGTCAGGCTCCCCCGGGGTCGCCCAGTATTACTACTGAACCACTGGCTCAAGAGCAAGTCGAGGTGGCATCGCCGGCTTTCCACAGCGGATTTCTCAGTGCCATCCATTGGGTGGAGGCGCCAACTCTCTATTCATTTGAATTAGATTGCAGCATGATGCAATCCATTCTGATTGGCTGACGTCATTAGCCGATCTATTCTCATTGGAGGAAAGTTCATTTCAGAGGAGGGATGAGAATATCGAATTGGGGGGTTTAAAGTGGACTGAAACCCAGCTGGATCGGCCCAGGAATCTACGAGATTCCCACGCCGATCCATTTCTCCCCCCTGGGGCATCCAAAATCGGGATGCCCCGCTGTGTGAAACCCCCCAGGTCGGCCACTACTACTTACCTTAATCCCGGTCCAGCGGTGCATGCGCTGGCCGCATCGCAGCTATCCCTCTAGCAGGGCACGTGCCCGCGCCGGAGCCTCTGAGCTAAGAGGTCGGGTTAGACGTCCATAGCTCAGCGGCTCCGAGCACGCTGATTGGACGAACAGCCGCGCATGCGCCGTAGGACCGCAGTGAGGTGAGTTGACACGGGAGATCTGGGGGGTTTCACATAGTGAGTTACCCCCAATTGAGGTGCCCCAGGGGAGTGGACCAAAACCCAGGATAGTCAAAATCCTGGGTTTTGGTCCACTTTAAAGCGGACCAGGACCACTTTGACCATGAAAAAAAAAACAGGGTTTTGGTTTGTTTTAAGAGATAAAAATATTGAGCGAATTGAGGGGTTTAAAGTGGACCAAGACCTACACCAAGGTGACCGTAAAAAACAGGGTGTGCTTTAAAGTGGCTTTTGGGGATTCCCCGCTGTGTGAAACCCCCCAGGTCGCCCCATACACTTACCTTGTTTTCCGGTCCAACGACACATTCGCGAGCCACGGCCGCATCCCCGCTCTCCCTCTAGCAGGGCGCGTGCGTACACCAGGCATTTGTGAATGGCCGGCGGGGGCATGCTCCCTGTTAGAGGAGCCGCTGGCCTTAGACGAAGGCTTAGGCCCTTATTCATCAAGCGATAGCGCCAGGTAGTGTCCGACGAGCGCCAGGTAGCGGCAGCTAACGGCGACTACCGACTCAAGTACGCCCGGCGGCGGTCACAATGACGCATTTATCAAGCAAAATGAGGCTAGCGCCGGCGAGAGCGGCGGCTAGCGCGGCATTCATCATGAAGCCGCCTGGACCGAACAGCGCCGCTGCAAATTCCCTCACAGCGCCAGGTATGAGCTGTCGCTCCCTGGCGATGTCCAATGCATTTCAATGGAGCAATCTATAATAATTCATGATTAATTGGTAATAATTTTTTTTTTAATTTTTTTAATGTCAAAAAATCGGAGACCACTTCTGCAATGTTAGGATTTATTTTTAAGTCAAAAAACAAAAAAAAAAAAATATGTGCAGAATTGATCTAACAGGTCTGAGATTAATGTATTCATATAACAAAATGATTCTAAAAACATGTATAATGTTACATTCAAAAAATATGGTTGTTTAGGGGTTAAAAACTAGTTAATACACATCGCCGCCAGCGCTCTGGGGTTTAAACAAGGAATGGACAGCGACAGCACATTCGGAGCGTGATTTTTTGATGAATATGAAGCTAGCCATTCGCTCTGGCCATTCGTTGTCAGGCGCTCACATACAACGCTGGACCTGTGAAACAGCGACCCCCCAGCCCGTATTCAACATTACCGCACACCGACTGAGTCGCTGTCATCAAGCTAATGCCGGCCAAGCACAGCGAATACTGGCTGGTGCTGAAAAAATCACGCTACAGTCGCTCATCTGTCGCTACCTGGCGCTATTAATGAATCGGCCTCCCCGACAACGTGACGAGCGAGCTGATTGGATGAGCGGCCGCGGAAGCAAGGTAAGTGTATAGGGTGACCTAGGGGGTTTTACACAGTGAGGCATCCCGGTTTTGGATGCACCAGGGGAGGAAATCGGTTAGATTCCCGAAGCCGAATGCGGTGGGTTTTGGTCCACTTTAACTGTGGTCACCTTAGGGCCCCTCTCTGCCTGTCTTTCTTATAAGCACATCGGAGTGATACTGTGTCAGGATGAGACACAAGACATAATCCATCACCGGCTCCTCATGTGATAAGCGCTCTGTAATCTTATTTACTAATTAGCCTGGATCCTGGAGGAACAGCTCCAGACACTTGGTTAGTTATAATGGGCGACCTCCCCCTGCCAGCACCATGGACAGCGCCTGCTCCCACCAGAGCCACAGAAAGGCCCTTATTTAACAAGGGATAGCGCCAGGTAGCGAATGGTGAGCGAACGGTAATGACGCTCACCGCCACGAGAACGCCGGCTCCCCTCCGCAATCACACATTTATCAAGCCGATCCTGCTTAGCGACTGACAGAGCGCCAGATAGCGAATCATTCATCATTAGTCCAGCCTCACCCCACAGCGCCAGCGAGCGACCTTGAACAGCGACAGGTATGACCTCTCGCTACCTGGCGCTCTCCAATGCATTTCAATGGAACAATCTTTAAATATTCATAATTAATTGCTATTAATGTTTTGTTTTGTTTTTTTTAATGGCAAAAATTCTGTGACCACTTCTGCAATGTTAGATATTTTTTTTAAGATAAAAAAAAAAAAATTTGTGCAGAATTGATATTACAGGTCTGATATTAATGTATTCATATTACAAAATGTTTGTAAAAACATGTTTTTTTTTTCCAAAAATATGGTTGTTTGGGGGTTAAAAAACTACTTTTAAGCCATCGCCGCCAGCGCTCTGGGGTTTAAACATGCATTTCACAGCGCGATAATTTTTTGAGCGTGATTTGATAATGAATATGGTGGGAGCCGTTCGCTATGGCCGTTCGCAGTCATGCGCTCCCATACAGCGCGGAACCTGTCAAACAGCGACTCCTAACCCCGTATTCAACATTACCGCACACCGACTGAGTCGCTGTCGACAGCCGAACAACGGCCAAGCACAGCGAATACTAGCGGGCGCTGTGAAAATAACGCTACTGGCGCTCATCTGTCGCTACCTGGCGCTATTAATGAATCGGCCTCTTAGTCAGAAAATCCTTATAGTGAGACATTAAGGGCTTTATTCATCAAGGGATAGCGGCAGGTAGAGGTAGGTGAACGCCGGGCGCTGTACGCAAAGCCACATCTATAAAGGCAATTCTGGACAGCGACACGTAGCGTCCGATTTATCATCACAGACAGCTTAGCGTATAGCGCCGGCGCTCTGGCTTTCAGAGCCAGGTATTACCTGTCGCTCTCCCATACATTTCAATGGACGTTCCTTTTCTTCTATTTAAACAAGGTTTTCTTTTAATATATATATATATTTTTTTTTTTTATTTTTTTTTTTTTTAATCATTGTGTGACCTCTCCTGGCCTATTTAAATAAATTTGTTGATTTTTTATATTTTTATGCAGAATTGTCATTACAGGTCTGGTATTAAAGTGTTAATGTCACAATGTAATAACAATGTCATTCCATGTGTTTTTTCCCTTTGTTACTGGTGGATGTGTTCACACAGCTTCTGGCGCTCTGGGCTACAGCGACACGATTTTGAGCGCCGGCGCTGTGTGAGGCTGTTTTTTTGATGAATATGGTTTGAGTCGCTCACGCTGACCAGTCGCTACCGTTCGCTCCCACATAGCTCTGTACTGGTGTTATAGTGACTCACACATCAAATTCATCGACTGAGGCGCTCTGTAATAGCGACTCATGGCCGATCAGAGCGACCACTAGCAGTCGCTCTTAGCGCCGCTGTATAGGCGCTCATCTGCCGTTACCTGGCGCTAGTAATGAATCAGCCTGCCGGCAGAGCTTATAGATTCCTGGGCCGATTGAGCTGGGTTTTTCACTTTAAGGTTGTGCCAGCAGATTGTATGGTGCGTGCAGAGACAGACAGGTGCTCTTCACGGCGGCGGCGGCGGCGGCGGCGGAGAGGCCGTTATCCCGAGCTTTATGTCCGCTGACAGCGTGATTCAGGACCCCGTTATATATTCACAGCCGCCATAAATCCCGGCATGATGATGTTTTCAGAAATGTAACAGCTGTATGATGAATCGGGAAGATTTAGTGCCGATTGGCTCCCGGGAGCTGCGGCTGTGCGGCCGCGCCAAGATGCGCCGCGGCCTGGCGCTGCATCACTGAATGGCGCCCCAGATTTATTATACAGCGCCCACATCCGTTACAATCTACGCTGCGACATCAATAGGATTTATAGATGCTTCTACACCTTGACATCACAATACTCCTTATGGACGTCATGTGATGTCACAGCCTTTCATAAACACTACCCGTCCTACGCTCGCGCATACATTGGAATATGTACTCCGTATTAATCTCATTCGTGCAGTGAGAACTCACACACACACTTGCTGTTGTTGGAAATACAATACTTTGCAACAGCTTCTGCTTGTCTCTGAATGTGATTTCAGGACTTTGGCCAGATTGACTGCAGTTTACAGTTATGACAGGAGATGGCGCTGTTACAAATGCTTAACTGTAGTCCCTAAATGCATTTTTTTCCCGCTGTGTTGTATTAACTCTATATTAAACCGGACCTTCACCCTTAAAACCGGACCTTCAGTGCGATTTAATGAAAAGCCCAAACTCTTAAAAAAACGGTTCCCCAGAATCTAAAATTAATATATTTTAAGTTTTTAGTCACTAACTTATTATTCTTTCCCCCACTGGGCTGCAACTCTGTTCAGGACTCTAGGATACGGGCTCCGCCATCTTGACTCAGAAGCATCACACTAACTGAGGAGAGCGGGATAAGGTACAGGGGGGCGGGGTATAGCTGTGCTTTGGCTCAGCAGTCCCAGAATGCAGAGCAGCACAGTCAGGAGGCACTTCCTGTTTGCAGGCTGCCTGATAAGATGGCGGCTTCCATAAGCCGCCATCTTGGATGTTTAAAGGCTCATAACATGCAGTAGATGCAGGTAGGATGATTTTTAATGTGAGCAATCTGTATGTACAGGGTGTGGGAAACATATAAGATAGGCTCTTATTCAGAGTGAGGGTCTGGATTAATGTGAGCAATCTGTATGTACAGGGTGTGGGAAACATATAAGATAGGCTCTTATTCAGAGTGAGGGTCTGGATTAATGTGAGCAATCTGTATGTACAGGGTGTGGGAAACATATAAGATAGGCTCTTATTCAGAGTGAGGGTCTGGATTAATGTGAGCAATCTGTATGTACAGGGTGTGGGAAACATATAAGATAGACTCTTATTCAGGGTGAAGGTCCGGATTAATGTGAGCAATCTGTATGTACAGGGTGTGGGAAACATATAAGATAGACTCTTATTCAGAGTGAAGGTCCGGATTAATGTGAGCAATCTGTATGTACAGGGTGGGGGAAACATATAAGATAGACTCTTATTCAGAGTGAAGGTCCGGATTAATGTGGGCAATCTGTATGTACAGGGTGTGGGAAACATATAAGATAGACTCTTATTCAGAGTGAAGGTCCGGATTAATGTGGGCAATCTGTATGTACAGGGTGTGGAAACATATAAGATAGGCTCTTATTCAGAGTGAAGGTCCGGATTAATGTGAGCAATCTGTATGTACAGGGTGTGGGAAACATATAAGATAGGCTCTTATTCAGAGTGAAGGTCTGCTTTAATAAGAGCTTATCTTATATGTTTCCCCCACGCTTTGCATACAGCTTGCCTACATTAAAAATCATCTTACCTGCATCTATTGCATTTTCTGAGACTTTAAACATCCAAGATGGCGTCCTATGGAGTCTCAGGCTGCCTGCAAACAGGAAGTGTCCTCTGACTGTGCCGCTCTGCATTCTGAGATTGCTGACCTCCTCCTGACCCCAAGCTTTGCTCTGTTTGTGCAAAGCACAGCTATAACCCCGCTCCCCTGCACTTTTGACCCCCTCTCAACTCCTCAGTATGTGATGCTAATGAGCCAAGATGGCGTCGCCCGTATCCTAGAGTCCTGAACAGAGTTGCAGGCCAGTGGGGGAAAGAATAAAAAGTAAGTGACTAAAATCATTAAATCTAATAATTTCAGATGCTGGGGAATAGTTTTTTTAAGGGTTTGGGCTTTTCATTAAATGATGCTGAAGGTCCGGTTTAAGCCACTCTCTGGCTTCCTTTTCCTGTCTATGTTAGCCACCATGGTGTTTGGTGGATTGTGCGCTCATGTTCCAGTAAAGCCAGTTCTGTTACACCACTAATGTCTCCCTGGATTTGATTCCGCCGCACCCAGCACTCTGCAACAGGGCGGTTAGGCGCTTTGTTCAAGAGCACTTCATTCATACTTCGGCTGGGAATCAAACCTGCAACCCTCTGGTCACGTGATCGCTTCCCCAACCACTAGGCCCTGGCTGCCCCTCCTATGTCACCTATGTGACTGTGCATTAAAGTGGACCAAAACCCATGGCAATCAGCCTGGGAATCCAATTGATTCCCTCCACCCGGGGCATCCAAAATCGTGATGCCCCGCTGTGTGAAACCCCCTAGGTCGACCCGTACACTTACCTTGTTTCCCGGTCCAACGGCGCATGCGCAAGCCGCGGCTGCATCCCCGCTATCCCTTTAGCAGGGCGCGTGCCTGCACCAGGCATCTGTGAACGCCTGACAGGGGCACACTCCCTGTTAGAGGGAAGCGGGGGAAGCAGCCGTCAGTGCTCGGAGCTGCTGGCCTTAGACGAAGGCTTAGGCCCTTATTTAACAAGGGATAACGCCAGGTAGCGAATGGTGAGCGAACGGTAATGACGCTCACCGCCACGAGAACGCCGGCTCCCCTCCGCAATCACACATTTATCAAGCCGATCCTGCTTAGTGACTGAGATAGCGCCAGTTAGCGAATCATTCATCGTTATTCCAGCCTCACCCCACAGCGCCAGCGAGCGACCTTGAACAGCGACAGGTATGACCTCTCGCTACCTGGCGCTCTCCAATGCATTTCAATGGAACAATCTTTAAATATTCATAATTAATTGCTATTATATATATATATTTTTTTTTTTTAAATGTCAAAAATTCTGTGACCACTTCTGCAATGTTAAATATTTTTTTTAAGGTAAAAAAAAAAATTGTGCAGAATTGATATTACAGGTCTGATATTAATGTATTCATATTACAAAATGTTTTGAAAAACATGTTTTTTTTTTTTTGGTCAAAATATGGTTGTTTGGGGGTTAAAAAACTATTTTTAACCCATCGCCGCCAGCGCTCTGGGGTTTAAACATGCATTTCACAGCGCGAGAATTTTTTGAGTGTGATTTGTTAATGAATATGCTGGGAGCCGTTCGCTATGGCCGTTCGCTGTCATGCGCTCGCATACAGCGCGGAACCTGTCAAACAGCGACTCCTAACCCCGTATTCAACATTACCGCACACCGACGGGGTCGCTGTCAACAGCCGAACAACGACCAAGCACAGCGAATACTAGCGGGCGCTGTGAAAATAACGCTACTGTCGCTCAAGTGTCGCTACCTGGCGCTATTAATGAATGAATCAGCCTGCCCGACGAAGTGATGTCAGCGACTCCGGGTGCGCTGATTGGACGAGCGGCCGCACATGCGTCGTAGGACTGCAATGAGGTGAGTTTCTTCTGGCGTTCTGGGGGGTTTCACACAGCGGGGCATGCCGATTGGAGGAAAAGGACCAAAACCTAGGATAGTCAAAATCCTGGGTTTTGGTCCACTTTAAAAAGAAACAAACCCCAGGAAACTCCAATTTTGGGATGCCCCACTGTGTGAAACCCCCCCCCCCCAGATCACCCCGGAAAATTCACCTCCTCCCTACAGCGCATGTGCGTGCTCTCGTCCAATCAGAGCTGTCTTCCATGCATATTAAATGTTCGGCCAACAGCTCTGTGCTCGGAAATAGGGATCTTGAGCGGCCGCATCCCCAGCAGTGGACGCGCTCCTGCTCCCAGCCTGTGTTAATCTGATTGGCTGAGGACAGGAGAGCACTTACAGCCCAATGATGCAGGGATGTGGCCGCCTGATGTTTACACTGGGAAGAGAGCCAGGAAGATTTGTGCTGCCCCGGGGGTGTTCACACAGCCGGGCATCCCGATTTAGCATGCTCCATGGGTGGCCCAGCAGCCAGCCACATTGGTTTTGTTCCGCTTTCAAGAGAAACAACAGCACCCCATCTAGTCTATAGGACTCTTGGGGGGGGCGGTCCTGAATTGGGATGCCCAGTGGCGTGAACTGAAGAACTCAATAAAGTCAGTTTCAGGAGTGTTGTCTCTCTTTCACAAATGGAGCATTGTGATGGCGTCTCTATCGGATGCCAGTTTGTGGCGCAATGCTCTGGTGCTTCTCGGGCGGGGGAAGTAGAGGAAGGACTTAAACTTATCAGGAGAGACTTAAAGAACTTAATGTGTACAGTCTGGAGGAAAGAAGGGAGAGAGGGGACATGATGGAGACCTTTATATATGTGACAGGAGGGAATAAGGTTCAGGAGGGAAGTGTTTTTAAGAAGAAATTTAATGATAGAACAAGAGGCCCAACCTGAAGCTAGTCGGAGGGAAGATCAGGAGCAAAGTTAGAAAATATTATATTACAGAAAGAGTAGTAGATGCCGGGAACAAAATTCCAGCAGAGGTAGTTGAAAGATCAGTCACTGAACTTAAACATGCCTGGGATAAGCCTCCATCTATCCTAAGATAAAGAGAACATACAGTATATACATAAGATACAGAGAACATACAGTATATACATAAGATACAGAGAACATACAGTATACACATAAGATACAGAGAACATACAGTATACACATAAGATACAGAGAACATACAGTATATACATAAGATACAGAGAACATACAGTATATACATAAGATACAGAGAACATACAGTATACACATAAGATACAGAGAACATACAGTATATACATAAGATACAGAGAACATACAGTATACACATAAGATACAGAGAACATACAGTATACACATAAGATACATAGAACATACAGTTAACACATAAGATACAGAGAACATACAGTATATACATAAGATACAGAGAACATACAGTATATACATAAGATACAGAGAACATACAGTATACACATAAGATACAGAGAACATACAGTATACACATAAGATACAGAGAACATACAGTATACACATAAGATACATAGAACATACAGTTAACACATAAGATACAGAGAACATACAGTATATACATAAGATACAGAGAACATACAGTATACAAATAAGATACATAGAACATACAGTATACACATAAGATAAAGAGAACATACAGTATACACATAAGATAAAGAGAACATACAGTATACACATAAGATACAGAGAACATACAGTATATACATAAGATACAGATAACATACAGTATACACATAAGATAAAGAGAACATACAGTATACACATAAGATACAGAGAACATACAGTATATACATAAGATACAGAGAACATACAGTATACACATAAGATACAGAGAACATACAGTATACACATAAGATACAGAGAACATACAGTATACACATAAGATACAGAGAACATACAGTATATACATAAGATAAAGAGAACATACAGTATATACATAAGATACAGAGAACATACAGTATATACATAAGATAAAGAGAACATACAGTATATACATAAGATACAGAGAACATACAGTATATACATAAGATACAGAGAACATACAGTATACACATAAGATACAGAGAACATACAGTATACACATAAGATACAGAGAACATACAGTATACACATAAGATACATAGAACATACAGTTAACACATAAGATACAGAGAACATACAGTATATACATAAGATACAGAGAACATACAGTATACAAATAAGATACATAGAACATACAGTATACACATAAGATAAAGAGAACATACAGTATACACATAAGATACAGAGAACATACAGTATACACATAAGATACAGAGAACATACAGTATACACATAAGATACAGAGAACATACAGTATATACATAAGATAAAGAGAACATACAGTATACACATAAGATACAGAGAACATACAGTATATACATAAGATACAGATAACATACAGTATACACATAAGATAAAGAGAACATACAGTATACACATAAGATACAGAGAACATACAGTATATACATAAGATACAGAGAACATACAGTATACACATAAGATAAAGAGAACATACAGTATACACATAAGATACAGAGAACATACAGTATACACATAAGATACAGAGAACATACAGTATACACATAAGATACAGAGAACATACAGTATATACATAAGATAAAGAGAACATACAGTATATACATAAGATACAGAGAACATACAGTATATACATAAGATAAAGAGAACATACAGTATATACATAAGATACAGAGAACATACAGTATATACATAAGATACAGAGAACATACAGTATACACATAAGACACAGAGAACATACAGTATACACATAAGATACAGAGAACATACAGTATATACATAAGATACAGAGAACATACAGTATACACATAAGATACATAGAACATACAGTATATACATAAGATACAGAGAACATACAGTATACACATAAGATACAGAGAACATACAGTATATACATAAGATACATAGAACATACAGTTAACACATAAGATACAGAGAACATACAGTATACACATAAGATACAGAGAACATACAGTATACACATAAGATAAAGAGAACATACAGTATACACATAAGATACAGAGAACATACAGTATACACATAAGATACAGAGAACATACAGTATATACATAAGATAAAGAGAACATACAGTATATACATAAGATACAGAGAACATACAGTATATACATAAGATACATAGAACATACAGTATACACATAAGATACAGAGAACATACAGTATACACATAAGATACAGAGAACATACAGCATATACATAAGATACAGAGAACATACAGTATATACATAAGATACAGAGAACATACAGTATACACATAAGATACAGAGAACATACAGTATACACATAAGATACAGAGAACACACAGTATACACATAAGATACAGAGAACATACAGTATACACATAAGATACAGAGAACATACAGTATACACATAAGATACAGAGAACATACAGCATATACATAAGATACAGAGAACATACAGTATACACATAAGATACAGAGAACATACAGTATACACATAAGATAAAGAGAACATACAGTATATACATAAGATACAGAGAACATACAGTATACACATAAGATACAGAGAACATACAGTATATACATAAGATACAGAGAACATACAGCATATACATAAGATACAGAGAACATACAGCATATACATAAGATACAGAGAACATACAGTATACACATAAGATACAGAGAACATACAGTATACACATAAGATAAAGAGAACATACAGTATACACATAAGATACAGAGAACATACAGTATACACATAAGATAAAGAGAACATACAGTATATACATAAGATACAGAGAACATACAGCATATACATAAGATACAGAGAACATACAGTATACACATAAGATACAGAGAACATACAGTATACACATAAGATACAGAGAACATACAGTATACACATAAGATACAGAGAACATACAGTATACACATAAGATACAGAGAACATACAGCATATACATAAGATACAGAGAACATACAGTATACACATAAGATACAGAGAACATACAGTATACACATAAGATAAAGAGAACATACAGTATATACATAAGATACAGAGAACATACAGCATATACATAAGATACAGAGAACATACAGTATACACATAAGATACAGAGAACATACAGTATACACATAAGATACAGAGAACATACAGTATACACATAAGATACAGAGAACATACAGTATACACATAAGATACAGAGAACATACAGTATACACATAAAATACAGAGAACATACAGTATATACATAAAATACAGAGAACATACAGTATATACATAAGATACAGAGAACATACAGTATACACATAAGATACAGAGAACATACAGTATATACATAAGATACAGAGAACATACAGTATACACATAAGATACAGAGAACATACAGTATACACATAAAATACAGAGAACATACAGTATATACATAAGATACAGAGAACATACAGTATATACATAAGATACAGAGAACATACAGTATACACATAAGATACAGAGAACATACAGTATACACATAAAATACAGAGAACATACAGTATATACATAAGATACAGAGAACATACAGTATATACATAAGATACAGA
This sequence comes from Gastrophryne carolinensis, assembly GCA_027917425.1. Lineage (NCBI taxonomy): Eukaryota > Metazoa > Chordata > Amphibia > Anura > Microhylidae > Gastrophryne > Gastrophryne carolinensis. Next base: position 428,938,531 of record CM051239.1, read on the forward strand.
GAACATACAGTATATACATAAGATACAGAGAACATACAGTATACACATAAGATACAGAGAACATACAGTATATACATAAGATACAGAGAACATACAGTATACACATAAGATACAGAGAACATACAGTATATACATAAGATACAGAGAACATACAGTATACACATAAGATACAGAGAACATACAGTATATACATAGGATACAGAGAACATACAGTATATACATAAGATACAGAGAACATACAGTATATACATAAGATACAGAGAACATACAGTATATACATAAGATACAGAGAACATACAGTATACACATAAGATACAGAGAACATACAGTATATACATAGGATACAGAGAACATACAGTATATACATAAGATACAGAGAACATACAGTATATACATAAGATACAGAGAACATACAGTATATACATAAGATACAGAGAACATACAGTATACACATAAGATACAGAGAACATACAGTATATACATAAGATACAGAGAACATACAGTATATACATAAGATACAGAGAACATACAGTATACACATAAGATACAGAGAACATACAGTATATACATAAGATACAGAGAACATACAGTAAACACATAAGATAAAGAGAACATACAGTATACACATAAGATACAGAGAACATACAGTATATACATAGGATACAGAGAACATACAGTATATACATAAGATACAGAGAATATACAGTATATACATAAGATACAGAGAACATACAGTATATACATAAGATACAGAGAACATACAGTATATACATAAGATACAGAGAACATACAGTATATACATAAGATACAGAGAACATACAGTATACACATAAGATACAGAGAACATACAGTATACACATAAGATACAGAGAACATACAGTATATACATAAGATACAGAGAACATACAGTATATACATAAGATACAGAGAACATACAGTATATACATAAGATACAGAGAACATACAGTATACACATAAGATACAGAGAACATACAGTATATACATAAGGGCAGAGACTAGATGGACAGTATGGTCTCCTTCTGCTGTCACCCCTCTATGTTCCTATGAGGGGTATAACATACCCCTAATGGCGGCGCCCATCCTCTCTGGGAACTGTGCCGACTTCATTTATAGAGATTATCTCTAATCCCCCGGCCAGATGTCATCTTCAGACCTCACAATAGATGAATCTTCCATTCTCTGTGATTGTCAGCTTCCTGGGCGAGATCTATCATTGCACCAGTCCCATCAGTGCGATATTTCTCTGGTCCTGCTCTTAGCGCTGACAGTTTCCCTCATTTCATTCGGATGCATGCAGTGTCCTCATTTGGAATTTTTTTATATTGGCCAAGTTCCATATTTCCCAAGTGTCCCTGATTTGGAGGGACTGTCCCTCTTTTGAGTTCATGTCCCCCTGTCCCTTGTTCTCCTCTGTCTCTCTTTGAGGTGTAACAAGCAGATCTGCAGCAATAAATGATTAATTTGCCTATTCAAAGTGTTTCTATTGCTGTAACTGTTACATCCTATCTCCTATCCATCCCTCAATGAGGGGGCGTGGCTTCATTTAACAATTATCCCTATTTCCCACCCTGAAAAGTTGGAAGGTATGGCTGAAGCTGTAGCAGGGGCGTGTGATGGAGGACAGGGGCTGCCCGTGTGCGCTGTGTCTGTAACATTTTGCCATTCATTTCTGTGGCAGATTCTCCGGGACCTTCCTGCGTCACCTCAGCATCGGCCATAGCAGCAGTGTTCTGTGTGCACAGGGCTCACTTCCTGGTGTGCAGACGCGGAGGATGATTCACTACTAGCGCCAGGCATTGCCTGATGAGCGTCTGTGTAGCGGCACTTAGAGCGACCACTAGTAGACCCTGTCAGCGGGTATCGGGCGCTGTAACAGAGCGCCTCAGTCGCTGTAGTAACCTGGCCAGCATTGATGAATGTGGGTGCTGTAACAACAGTATAACGCTGCAGCGAGTGAGAGGTGGCGCCAGCTCAGTGCGTCCGACTCTCAGCGCTCCACACCATACTTATCAAAAAACTACACACACAGCGTTGGCGCTCTAAAGCTGGGCGCTGTAGCATAGAGCGCCAGACGCTGTATGAGCAAAGTCTGTTTTTTAACACATATCCACCAGTAACAAAGCGAAAACACATGGAATGACATTGTTATAACACTGTGACAATAACACTTTAGTGACAGACCTGTAATGACAATTCTGCATAAAGATATAAAAAGTGTTTGTTTGCAGCCAGGAGCAAAAATGATTGGAGCAAAAAAAAAAAAAAAATGTCAAACACACTGTTTAAACACAAGTAAATAAATGGTCTGTCGCTCTGCAAGCTAGAGCGCCGGAGCTATACACTGACCTGCCTGTAATAATACATGTGACACTACATGGCGCTGTTAGAGGCGCTATACACTGACCTGCCTGTAATAATACATGTGACGCTACATGACGCTGTTAGAGGCGCTATACACTGACCTGCCTGTAATAATACATGTGACACTACATGGCGCTGTTAGAGGCGCTATACACTGACCTGCCTGTAATAATACATGTGACGCTACATGACGCTGTTAGAGGCGCTATACACTGACCTGCCTGTAATAATACATGTGACACTACATGACGCTGTTAGAGGCGCTATACACTGACCTGCCTGTAATAATACATGTGACGCTACATGGCGCTGTTAGAGGTGCTATACACTGAGCTGCCTGTAATAAAACATGTGACGCTACATGGCGCTGTTAGAGTCGCTATACACTGTGTGAAACCCCCCAGATCACCGAAGTCAACTCACCTCTTCCTGGTCCTACGGTGCATGTGGCCCGCTCGTCCAATCAGCGCACTCGGAGCCGCTGACGTCACATCATCTAAGGCTTCGTCTAAGGACAGCGGCTCTCAAGCGCGCTGGCGGCCGCATCCTCAGCTACCGACTAACTGCGCCGGTCATTCACGCGCCCTGCTAGAGGGATAGCGGGGATGCGGCCACAGCTCGCACATGCGCCGTTGCAACGGGAAACAAGGTAAGTGTATGGGGTGACCTGGGGGGTTTCACACAGCGGGGCATCCCAATTTTGGATGACCCGGGGGATGATGATTTTGGATGACGCCATTTGGCGTGGGTTTCGGTCCACATTAAGTCATTTTTGACTGTCGGTCGGCTTTAATTGCGTGCACCACAGCTCAGGGCCGGATGATTGATGGCGGCACGGCCTCCCCTCCCCCGCAGTCAGCGCCTGTCTCTCATCTCTGGCTGCGGCTGAGGCTCCTCATTATAGGCGGCTGCCGGCGGTTGTTCTATTTCTGACACAATCAGACCTGTCAGGAAAAAGTAAATTCCCCGCAGATACGGAATTAACCCTCCGCCGGGCGGGTGGAGCAGCCGAGCCACCAACAGCATTATGGGAATTATTATTATTATCCATAATAATTATTATTATACATTATCATGGTGGCGGGTCATCGCTGGGCGGTGGGAGACTTAGGCCCTTATTTATGAAGGAATAGCGCCAGGTAGCGAATGGTGAGCGGCCGGTAATGACGGGCCCCGCCACGAGAACGCCGGCTCCCCACCACAATCACACATTTATCAAGCCAATCCTGCTTAGCGACTGAGATAGCGCCAGATAGCGTCTCATTCATCATTATTCCAGCCTCAGCCCACAGCGCCAGCGTCCGACCTTGAACAGCGACAGGTATGACCTCTCGCTACCTGGCGCTCTCCAATGCATTTCAATGGAACAATCTTTAAATATTCCTAATTAATTATTATTGTTTTTTTTTTTTTTTTTTTTAAATGTGAAAAATTCTGTGACCACTTCTGCCATGTTAGTTAATTTTTTTAAGGTAAAAAAAAAAAAAAAAAAAAAAATATATATATATATATATATATATATATATATATATATATATAAAAAAAAATATATATATATATATATATATATATATATATATATATATATATATATATATATATTTTTTTTTTTTTTTTTTTTTTTGGTTTACAAAAATATGGTTGTTTGGGGGTTAAAAAACTTCTTTTAACCCATCGCCACCAGCGCTCTGGGGTTTAAACATGCATTTCACAGCGCAAGAATTTTTTGAGCGTGATTTTTTGATGAATATGGTGGGAGCCGGTCGCTCTGACCAGTCGCTATCATGCGCACCCATACATCGCGGAACCTGTCAAATAGCGACTCGTCACCCCGTATTCAACATTACTGCACACCGACTGAGTCGCTGTCAACAACCGAACAACGGCCAAGCACAGCGACTACTAGCGGGCGCTGTGAAAATACCGCTACAGTCGCTCAATTGTCGCTACCTGCCGCTATTAATGAATCGGCCTCCCCGGGCTTTATAGCGCCAGGTAGTGTCTCGTAGCGGCAGGCAGCGTCTGGTGAACGCCGGGCGCTATACGCAATCCCATAATTATGAAGGCGAGCGACTCTGGTGAGCGACTCTCACTGCGACATGTAGCGTCCGATTCATCATCACAGATGGCTCAGCGTATCGCGCCGGCGCTCTGCCTTCCAGAGTCTGGTATTATCTGTCGCTCCCCCATACATTCCGATGGACGTTCCTTTTCTTCTGTTTAAACAGGTTTTTTTTTTTTATTTATTCATTTTTTATTATTTTTCAATCATTGTGTGACGTCTCCTGACCTATTAAATGTCATTCTTGAAAACTTTTTAGATTTTTTATATTTTTATGCAGAATTGTCATTACAGGTCTGGCAGTAAAGTGTTAATGTCACAATGTTACAACAATGTCATTCCGTGTGTTTTCGCTTTGTTACTGGTGGATATGTGTTCAAAAACAGACCTTAATCACACAGCGTCTGGCGCTCTGGGCTACAGCGACACAATTTTGAGCGCCGGCGCTGTGTGGGGGTGTTTTTTTTAATGAATGTGGTTTGAGTCGGGCGCACTGAGCTGGCGCCACCGTTCGCTCCCATACAGCGCTGTGCTGGTGTTATATCGACTCACGCATCAAATTCATCAATGCCGGCCATGCTACTACAGCGACTGAGGCGCTCTGTAATAGCGGTCGCTCTTAGTGCCGCTGTACAGATGCTAATCTGCCGTTACCTGCCGCTAGTAATGAATCAGCCTGCCCGCCTCATTAGCCACAAAGGGATATTGATTGATATTTGGAGAGCCTCTCCACCTCATGCAGCATTATAATGGATGCCCCACTGAGGGGTAGGGGGGTGTTTTTAATCATTTTTAAAACCGAAATCTCAACCTCATTATAAAATTCAGGAGAGCTGCACGGGTGCAGAAGAGGTTTTTATTTTTCCTTGCATTGTATTGCACTGGTTTTGGAAAGCCCCCTTTAAAGTGGACCAAAATCTTATCTTATATGTTTCCCACACCCTGTACATACAGATTGCCCACATTAATCCGGACCTTCACCCTGAATTAGAGCCTATCTTATATGTTTCCCCCCCTGTACATACAGATTGCTCACATTAATCCGGACCTTCACCCTGAATAAGAGCCTATCTTATATGTTTCCCACACCCTGTACATACAGATTGCTCACATTAATCCGGACCTTCACCCTGAATTAGAGCCTATCTTATATGTTTCCCCCCCTGTACATACAGATTGCTCACATTAATCCGGACCTTCACTGTGAATAAGAGCCTATCTTATATGTTTCCCACACCCTGTACATACAGATTGCCCACATTAATCCGGACCTTCACTTTGAATAAGAGTCTATCTTATATGTTTCCCACACCCTGTACATACAGATTGCCCACATTAATCCGGACCTTCACCCTGAATAAGAGCCTATCTTCTATGTTTCCCACACCCTGTACATATAGATTGCTCACAATAATCCGGACCTTCACCCTGAATAAGAGCCTATCTTATATGTTTCCCACACCCTGTACATACAGATTGCCCACATTAATCCGGACCTTCACTCTGGTTAAGAGCCTATTTTATATGTTTCCCCCCCTGTACATACAGATTGCTCACAATTAAAATCATCCTGCCTGCATCTACTGCATGTTATGAGCCTTTAAACATCCAAGATGGCGACTCATGGAACTTCAGGCAGCCTGCAAACAGGAAGTGTCTTCTGACTGTGCTGCTCTGCATTCTGGGATTGCTGACTTTTTCCTGACCCCAGCTCTGCTCTGTCTGTGCAAAGCACAGCTATAACCCCACCCCCTGCACTTTACCCTACTCTCCTCTACTCAGTATGTGATGCTTCTGAGTCAAGATGGCAGCGCCCGTATCCTAGAGTCCTGAACAGAGTTGCAGCCCAGTGGGGGAAAGAATAATAAGTTAGTGACTAAAAACTTAAAATATATTAACTTTAGATGCTGGGGAATCGTTTTTTAAGGGTTTGGGCTTTTCAATAAATCATGGTGAAGGTCCGGTTTAAGAAGGGAATATCGGCAGGGGCTTTGGCCAAATGTATTTCACAAGTTCGGTGGGTTTTGGTCCGCTTTAAAGCTGAAATTTGGGGTGCCCTTACAGTTACAAACCTCTAGGAAGCCCAAAACCGAGCCCCGAGCTCTGTATGTTGGGGGGGGGCAGCTGTTTCCTGTCCCCTATCAGATGGAGCTCCACTAGCATAAGGTGAGTATCTCTCTAATGCAGGGCTCACTGATGGTGTAAATACAACTACAATGTTGGGGGCCCTGTTGAAATCAGGGGCCCAACCATACAACCATGGTCCAAACCACGGGAGGTCCAAACCACGGGAGGTCCAAACCATGGTCCAAACCACGGGAGGTCCAAACTATGGTCCAAACCATGGTCCAAACCACAGGAGGTCCAAACCATGGTCCAAACCACAGGAGGTCCAAACCATGGTCCAAACCACGGGAGGTCCAAACCATGGTCCAAACCACAGGAGGTCCAAACCATGGTCCAAACCACAGGAGGTCCAAACCATGGTCCAAACCACGGGAGGTCCAAACCATGGTCCAAACCACGGGAGGTCCAAACCACGGGAGGTCCAAACCATGGTCCAAACCACAGGAGGTCCAAACCATGGTCCAAACCACAGGAGGTCCAAACCATGGTCCAAACCACGGGAGGTCCAAACCATGGTCCAAACCACGGGAGGTCCAAACCACGGGAGGTCCAAACCATGGTCCAAAACACGGGAGGTCCAAACCATGGTCCAAAACACGGGAGGTCCAAACCATGGTCCAAACCACGGGAGGTCCAAACCATGGTCCAAAACACGGGAGGTCCAAACCATGGTCCAAATCATGGTTTGGATGTCCCTTAGCCTATCATTGATGATTGGGCCCCTGATTTGAACAGGGCCCCAAGGCAAACTGCACCCCTTCTTTTATTTGCACCCCTGCTTTTATTTGCACCCCTGCTTTTATTTGCACCCCTGCTTTTTTGTGTGCAGCAGTGAAGCTGTGCTGACCCAGGGTCCCACTGACCCGGGCCCCTGCCAACATGGCCCCAGCGCTTCCAACCAGACCCTTGCGTAACAACCTAATGTGTCCCAGGACTGGGAACCCATCAGAGCCACTGGGGCTGGGTTTGGGCCCCCTCTTTATGACCAGACACCTCGAGTCCCATACCCAAGTTTTGGCTGTCCCGTTCTGCCCTGGAGGAGGTTAGTCTCTTATCCGCATCATCTGGAGCTCCAGATGGTGAGTAATTCTCTAAAGCAGGGCTTACTGATGGTGTGAAGGGGTGGGTGAGGTCAGTTTTTGGTCCCCCGTTGAATGGAGCTCCATATAATATATATAATATATTGTAATATACAGTAATACTAGTGTATCATAAAATATACTATAGAATAGTGTATTGTATAGTATAATACAGTATCATTTAATATAGTATAACATAACATTGTAAAAGAAAAATGTATTGTATAGTATAATGTAATGTAATATAATAGTAAAATAGTATATAATATAGTATAATAATGTATAGTATACAACAGTGTTTAGTATAGTATAGTACATTACAGTATTATATATTATAGTATAGAATTGTTTATTATGTATTAAGTATAGTAAAATGTAATAATATATAGCAACAATTGTGGATAATATAATATAGTATAGTGTATAGTTTAGTATAATAAATGTAATATAGTAAAATAGGATGCATAATATAAACTAGATAGTGTATAGTAGAGTATAATGTAATTTAATATATTATTATAATTATTGTTTTTATAAAGCGCCAACATAGTCCATGGCGATCACATAGTATAAAATATAATGTATTATGGAATAGTGTATTGTATAGTATAGGACCAAAACCCTCAACCCAAGGGGTAAATGTTCCCCCTTATCCGATTTGGGATGCCCCTGCTGTGTGAAACCCCTGGTTTATTGATTATACATGGGCTCTCGTCCAATCAGCATTCTATGACGTGCATATGAATGTACGGCATAGAACACACACAGACCCTGGCACTGAGCGCCACTGGCTGTGCTGCTATAGCATAATATAGTCATTTTACTAGTATAGTGAAAGAAGAATAGTATATATCATAGTATAATGCAATATAATATAGAATAGAATAGTGAATAGTATAATGTAATATAATATTGGATATAGTATATAATGTGCAATATGTAATATAATATAGGATAGACTAGTGTATAGTATAATGTAATATCATATAGTAAAGAATAGTGTATAGTATAGTATAATATATAATATAATATAAGATATAATAGTGTATAATGTGTTATATGTAATATAATGTAGGATAGAATAGTGTATAGTATAATATAATATAATGTAGGATAGAATAGTGTATATTATAATGTAATATCATATAGTAATGAATAGTGTATAGTAAAGTATAGTATAATATATAATATAATATTTGATATAATAGTGTATAGTATAATGTAATATAATCTAGAATAGAATAATGCAAAGTATATTACAATGTAATATACAGTAAAATAAGACCCCTGGTTTATTGAGTATACATGGGCTCTCGTCCAATCAGCATTCTATGACGTGCATATGAATGTACGGCATAGAACACACACAGAGCCCAGCACTGAGCGCCACTGGCTGTGCTGATATAGCATAATATAGTCATTTTATTAGTATAGTGAAAGAAGAATAGTATGTATCATAGTATAATGCAATATAATATTGAATAGAATAGTGAATAGTATAATGTAATATAATATAGGATATAGTATATAATGTGCTATATGTAATATAATATAGGATAGAATAGTGTATAGTATAATGTAATATCATATAGTAAAGAATAGTGTATAGTATAGTATAATATATAATATAATATAGGATATAATGGTGTATAATGTGTTATATGTAATATAACGTAGGATAGAATAGTGTATAGTATAATATAATATACCTAATGTAGGATAGAATAGTGTATAGTATAATGTAATATCATATAGTAATGAATAGTGTATAGTAAAGTATAGTGTAATATATAATATAATATTTGATACAATAGTGTATAGTATAATGTAATATAATCTAGAATAGAATAATGCAAAGTATAGTACAATGTAATATACAGTAAAATAAGAGGTATAGTACAGTATAGTATAATTTAATATAATATAGTTAAATAATTGTATATTATAACAGAATAGTATAAAATACTAGTTAATAGTATAATATACTATATAAGGTCCTCATGCTGAGGTTGGCACCCGAGTTCCAGCCAGGTGGTCAGAAGGTCATCGTCCACAATCATTTATTGATGCCGAACCCTGTGATGTTATTTTTATCGGCTGTCAATAAACTTATGGGTGTTCTAGCCTTGCCCTCCCCCCCCCTTCCTGCACCCCCTCCCCCGATCTCCACCTAGTCAATGAAGCTGAATTATTAGGAGAACAGGGCTGTCATCTTGGAAAGTCCGTTTGGGAAGTTGGGGCGGAGCAGCCGCACACGTGCGCTATGGGGCCCTAAAATGCTAGTTTTGGGGGGCCGAGCCAACGGTACATCATCATACAATGAAATGTTATTGTACATCGGTTACAGTCATATCACAAAGTATTGGGGTTGCCATGCTTATGGTCGGCATCATGTGCAGTAGCAGGTTAATGGGCAGCAGCAAGGGCAACCAATGGGGTTGGTAGAAAAACAGAAGAGGGTCTGGGGCCCTAACGCTAGTCCTAACGGAAGGGGGGAGGGGTAATGTGGAAAAGTGAGTGAAGGCAGATTCTGAGTGACGGAGATGATCTTCTATGACACTCTAGGGCCTGTGCTCTCCTTGGGGCATCCCAAACCCCTGAGATCACCCACTAAACTCACCTTTCCAATAGGCTCAGGGTGGGCGTGCGGTCTGCGGGTGCATCATGACTGAGATAAACTCAGCCATTCAGATAGACTAGGGTTGGGAGCACTCCGCAGACTGCAGGGAGACCATGGATGGGGCCACTCCCCCTACTTTATGGTGTAGCTCTGTATGCAAACAGCCCTGATTGGATGAGAACCTGCGCATGCGCTGGGGGACTGGCAGAAGGTGAATGTTTACGGCGATCGGCAGAGGGATGCCCCAGGTAAGAGGGACAGTCCTGGTGATTAAAGCGGAACAACACCCGATATTTTCAGTCTCCAGGGTGTTGGTTTTCTCTCTGGCCAACAAACCTGCTCCAGCCATTCAGAAATGCCAGTGCGTTTAGGCTGCGTTTTAGTTGTTGGCGTCCTATAGCTAAAGACGTTAAAGAGGAGCAAAACACCTGATGTGCACTTTTCAGGCGATTGTTCCTCTCAGTGGGGGCATCCCGAATTGGGAATGCCCTACTGTGTGTATCCACATATATTAAGGCTACGTTCACCCCTCTCCGGTCTCTTTTGCGGCAGAAATTTTGTTTTGTGTTCGCATTTTTTTTTTTAAATACATTTAAAGTGGACCAAAACCCAGAATTTTGACTATCCTCCTTTGAGTCCCTCGTTCTCTATCAGGTGTAATACGCAGCTCTGCCTGCCCTGGAGTCTCATAGACTCCAGGGTGGGTTTTTGTCCACCTTAACTCAACGGAGAGGTGTGAATAGAACCTTATTATTTACTGTGTTTATGATAAAAAGTTCCTGGAAATCCAAGAGCGATTCCTGTTATTTCCAATATATACACACACAATATAATATATATATATATATATATAATAATATAATAATATATATATATATATATATATATTATATATTATATATACATATATTATATTATATATATATAATAATAATATCATACCTCCCTACTGTCCCTCCTTTGAGTCCCTTGTTCTCCTCTGTCTGATGTAACATGCAGATCTGCGTCAATAAATGATTCATTTGCCTATTTAAAGTGTTTCTATTGTTGGAACTGGTACATCCTATCTCCTATGCATCCCAAAATGAGGGGGCGTGGCTTCATTTAACAACTGTCCATCTTTTCCACCCTGAGAAGTTGAAAGGTTTACCTGCCCTTGAGCCTCATTGACTCCAGGATGGGATTTGTTCCTCTTTAATGCAACGGAGAGGTGGGGAAAAAAATTCCTGGAAATCCAAGGGCCTTATTTATGAAGGGATAGCGTTAGGTAGCGCCTTGTTAATGACAGGTAGCGACAGATAGCGACAGGTGAACGCCGGACATGGCACGCAATTACACATTTATCAAGCAGAATCTGTTGAGCGACTGGGATAACCGATTCATCATTATCCCACCCTCAGCGAACAGCGCCGGCGTTCAGCCTTGCACAGCGCCAGGTATGACCTCTCCTGTCGCTCTCTCATACATTTCAATGGACGATCCTTTTCTTCTATTTTAACTGGGTTTTTGTTTTTTTTAATTTAAAAAAAAAAATATCAAATAATGTTGTGACCTCTTATGGCATTGAAAATGCATTTTTTTCATGTTTTATATATTTATGTAGAAATGACATTACAGGTCTGCCATTAAAGTGTTCATGTTACAATGTTGTTACAATGTAATTCCATATGTTTTCGCTTTGTTACTAGTGGATAGATGCTGAAAAACAGACTTTAAACACACAGCCTCCGGCGCTCTGGGCTTCAGAGAAGCATTTTTCAGCGCCGCAGTTTTGTGAGGCTGTTTTTTTAATGAATATGTTATGAGTCGGTCGCACTGACCAGTCGCTAACATGCGCTCCCATTCAGTGCTGTAGTGGTCAAATAGCGACTCCTCACAATGTATTCATCTTTGCAGCGCAGCGGCTGAGTCTCTAAGAACTAGCGACCCACGGCCGAGCACAGTGACTACTAGCGGGTGCTCTGAAAAAGCCTGCTACAGACGCTCATCTGTCGCTACCTGGCGTTAGTGATGAATCAACCTGCCCGAGTCAAGAAGGTGGGAGAAAGAGGAGTTTTCGGGTGACCTAGGGGGTTTGACACAGCGGGGCATCCTAAAACTGGATGCCTCAGGGGGAGCGAGTATGCCTGCCCTGGAGTCTCATAGACTCCAGTGTGGGTTTTGGTCCACTTTAACGCAACAGAGAGGTGGGACTATAATCTTATTATTTACTGTGTTTATATTACATTCCTGTTATTTCCAATACATATATAATATATATCATACCTCCCAACTGTCCCTCCTGTATAAATGCTATTATTAATTTTTTGATTCATTGTTGCCAAGCAATGTGATGCTAAAATTATTTACTGTTATTTCATATATATAATATGAGGGGCATGGTTCATTTAACAACTGTCCCTCTTTCCCACCCTGAAAAGTTGGAAAGTATGATATATATATATATATATATATATATATTTATTTTTTTCTGTGCACGTGCTATTATTAGTTTTTTGATTCATTGTTGCCAAGCAATGTCATGCTAAAATTATTTATTGTTAATATTTATATATATATATATAAATAGATAGATATATCTATCTATCTATCTATCTATCTATCTATCTATCTATCTATCTATCTATATATATATATATATATATATATATATATATATATATATATTATGAGGGGCATGGTTCATTTAACAACTGTCACTCTTTCCCACCCTGAAAAGTTGGAAAGTATGATATATATATATATATATATATATATTTTTTTTTTTTTTTTTTTAATTTTTTATTTTCTGTACACATTCTATTATTAATTTTTTGATTCATTGTTGCCAAGCAATGTGATGCTAAAATTATTTATTGTTTATATATATATATATATATATATATATATATATATATATATATATATATATATATATATATATATATATATAATGAGGGGCATGGTTCATTTAACAACTGTCGCTCTTTCCCACCCTGAAAAGTTGGAAAGTATATATATATATATATATATATATATATATATATATTTATTTATTTATTTATTTTATTTATTTTTTTTCTGTACACATGCTATTATTAATTTTTTGATTCATTGTTGCCAAGCAATGTGATGCTAAAATTATTTATTGTTATATATATATATATTATGAGGGGCATGGTTCATTTAACAACTGTCGCTCTTTCCCACCCTGAAAAGTTGGAAAGTATGATATATATATATATATATATTTTTTTTTTTTCTGTACACATGCTATTATTAATTTTTTGATTCATTGTTGCCAAGCAATGTGATGCTAAAATTATTTATTGTGAGTAAACGTGGTGATGCTGCTGCCATCCTCCCCTCCCCCATATCTCAGCATCTCAAACTTCTCTCTCTCTCTGTCTCTCTGCTCCGACTGTCAATTGCGTCTCCCCCCTTCCCTCTTCTCCTCTCCAGCCGCCCTCTCTGCACATCCAGCTCCGTCCAGACATCACCATTCAGGCCAAGCTGATCAATTTGCATCCGTCCATCCCTCCACCTCCACCACCGTCACCCTCCTCCCCATCCGATTTGGAAACCCCTCGTTTCCTCAAGTAGCCTTTTCCCATCACATTTCTTTCCTTGTACCCCCCACATCCCGGCCATCATTCCAGTGCCATCCCATGACCCCCCTCCCTCTTATACCCCATCCTCCCTCCTTTCTCTCTCTCTCTCTCTCTCTCTGCCATTATCACTATCGCGTGTTTTATATACTTCAACATGATCTACCCCCCCAATAGCCTCCATAACAATCCGGTATGTCATCTTCTCTTTGTTATATTATTTTTAACACCAAAACCCTCTTGATTTTTCCATAGATTTCCTCGGCTTCTGCGGCGCCTGCCGTTGGAGTTTCTATATATAGCTGCAGATTATGTTGATGCTCCTCTCGCCCGTCCCTTTGATTATTTATCATTTGTTGGCGCTACAATCCTTTTCTCTTTTTTTTTTTTATTATCTCTCTCTCTTTCTCTCCCCCCCTTTGTAGATCCTTTAATCTGGGCTCCTGGTCCTTCAAAGGCTGCCGTACGGTCCCCGTGGATCCATTTCGTACTAAATGCCTGTGTGATCGCTTATCCAGCTTCGCCATTTTATCCCAGCTCAGTACAGACATGGTAAGTCCCTCTCTTGTCTCTATCACGCTATCAAAAAAAAAAAAAAAGGGGCTCCTTGATTTTGTAGCGTTGTGTTCAATGTTTAACCTTGCAGCAGGGTCAGACTCTTAGGCTCAATGGCGATGATGGTAAACCCCCCCCTTCCCCTCCTTTCTTTTCGCTCCAGCTGTGAAAGTGTTAACGGCCTTCATTGATACCCCTTCGCGTCCTATTGTCGCCCCTTCTCTACTCCCCAGTAGATTCGGGCGTCTGCCATCGCTCCTTGACCCATTAAGGTAATTTTGCTAATACACAGTCGTAAAAGAAAAACGACGGCGGCCCTGACGCTGCTCATGCAGACGAGAGGATGGAGGGGGGGAAGGTTGTGGTGCGTTTGTGTGGGTGTTCGGTCTTTTGTAAAATAAAAAAAATGGTGTGTGTATAGAAAACTTATAGGTATAAAAAAAAATTGTTGTGTACGACAAGCGTGACACCCCCGTTTCTCCTCCTCCTCCTGCTTTTCTGCGCGCCGTTCACGTCGACAGCTAAATTGATTTGTTGCCGGTGCCGAATTGATCTGCGCGTTTTTTTGTATTTTTTTAGACAAAATAGAAGATTCTTAAATGACACGATTTCGTTAGATGTAAAATTTTATGGATTCGAACAATTTAGGTGTTGCATTGTCGCCTTGGTTCGAAAGGTTTTATTGTTATGCTGTTTTGCATTTCGTTTTGGCCTGCATCGGCCTTCTCTGTGTTGTTTGCGTACGAGTTGTTTTTGATAGTGATCAGTCCCCCCCCTTCCTTGTTTTTGGCGTTGTGAACAATTTGCGTTGAGTACAGTATGTTGTATATAGACCTCGAGGCTAAAAAGCCAACAAAGTCGGGCCTACTCCAAAATATGATAGCTTGGCTTTATGTGACATGGAGGCTGATTCACTACTAACGCAAGGTATATGCAGATGCAGTGTGTATAGCGGCGCTAAGAGTGAACACTAGTAGACGCTGTAAGCGGGTATCGAGCGCTGTAAACTAGCGTTGTGGTCGCTGTAGTAACCTGGCCGGCATTGATGAACATGATGTGTGTTGGGTGCTCTAACACCAGTACAGTGCTGCAGCGAGCGAGAGGTTGTGCCAGCTCAGTGCGTCCGGCACACGGCGCTCCACACCATATTTAACAAAAAACTACACACACACACAGCGTCGGCGCTCTGGATCTGGGCGCTGTGTGAACACATATCCACCAGTAACAAAGCGAAAACACATGGAATGACATTGTTGTAACACTGTGACATTAACACTTTAGTGCCAGACCTGTAATGACAATTCTGCATAAAAATATAAAAAGTCCCAAAAAGTTTCTAAAAGTGTTTGTTTGCAGCCAGGAGACGTCACACAATGAATGGAGCAAAAAAAAAAAAAAAAAATCTTAAATTGGCAAACACACTGTTTATACACAACTAATGAAGCCCCATAAAAATGTATGGGAGAGCGACACTGAGCGACAGGTACTACATGTGCTCACCAGATTCGCTTTCTTAAATGTGGTTTTTAGGGATGAGCAAATCAGTTCTAACGAACCTGAATTCGCTCCGAATTTCAGGGAAAATTCGATTCAGCACGAACCCGAATTTTTAGTGGTTCGTGCTGACCGAATTTTCCCTGAAATTAAAAAAAAATAGAAGCCGGCTTCCGCCGCCCGCTGACAGCGCAGCCAGCCTCCCCGCTCCCACCAAGCCGTGAAATGGGGGAAAAAAAATGCCGGCATGGTGGGAGCGGGGAGGCCCGCTGACAGCGCAACCAGCCTCCCCGCTCCCACGATGCCGGCATTTTTTTTTTCAGCAAACACTTACCGGCATGGTGGGAGCGAGGAGGCCGGCTGCGCTGTCAGCTGTCACCAGAGGACGCGTCATCAAAGGAAGCCGGCTTCCTCTGATGACGCGTCCTCTGATGACAGCTGACAGCGCGGTCGGCCTCCCCGCTCCCACCATGCCGGTAAGTGTTTGCTGTATAGTGGGAGCGGGGAGGCTGGCTGCGCTGTCAGCTGTCACCAGAGGACGCGTCATCAAAGGAAGCCGGCTTCCTCTGATGACGCGTCCTCTGATGACAGCTGACAGCGCAGTCGGCCTCCCCGCTCCCACCATGCCGGCATTTTTTTTTCCATTTCAGGGCTTGGAGCGGGGAGGCCGGCTGCGCTGTCAGCGGGCGGCGGGTGCCGGCTTCCGTCGCCCGCTGACAGCACAGCCGGCCTCCCCGCTCCCACCAGAGATGAGCGATTCGCTAAAGTTCGATTCGGACGAACCCGAATTTCTTTGAGAATTCGGCGAATCGCCCGAATCGAATTTTTGAGAAGTTCGCTCATCTCTAGTGGTTTTGTGTACAGCGCCCGGCGTTCACCAGATGCTGCCTGCCGCTACGAGGTGCTACCTGGCGCTATCCCTTCTTAAATAATCCACATAGTGCTGTCACAACTCAACAAACTTGCCCGCATTGAAATATTGGGTCACTCCTTTGATTGGGTCACGTACCTCTACCTCACTTCCAACTGTGTCCAATCCTCCTCAGTTGAACCTTCAAACTGGTGGACAGATTGCTTTAATTTTTTAGTATACAGCACGTCCTGTTTCACCAAATTCTTTACGCTTGGGGTATCCGCCACAAGGTGGCGCAGTGGACTGCAGAAGAGACTTGTGGCATCTCCTGGCCCCATAAAAGGACAGGAACCTCCCACAAATTCCCAGTTTCCTTCTGCAGTCTGGACTGCGAAGATAGAAGATGGCTCTCTATATTACGCAGGTGAGCAGGGCTTACCAGCCTGTGGCCCTGCAGGACTATTTCCACCTGTTCTGGACCCACTGCCTCCCAGCCTCGGCTGCCCGGTTCGGGTGAAGGTAGGACAGCGCCAGGGTCAGGTGCTGGAGGTGCCCCAACCGCAATACCTGTATCTACTAGGGTAGGCGGTTCAGGCTTATGGTGAGCCTTGTGGGATGCCCCTTCCTGCCTTATTGTGGGCCTTCCCCTGCCCCCCCCTCCACTGCCCCCCCTCCTCCCTAGCTAAGCATGCCTTGGGTGCGCCTACCGTTGCTCTTCCCCGCCTCGCTCTCTCCCTGGGGGGGGGGGGGGGGGGGGGTTGGTAGGCGGTGTTGTTTCACATTGTATTTTATCTGCTTTTTACTTGTATTGTCCACGCTCGCCGCCGCGCCTTTTTGTACGGCGCTCCGCGGCTGGCGGCGACATTCTCCTCATGTTTTACTGCACTGTCATTGGTGCTGGGGGGGTCACGTGGAGCGCGATTCACGCTCCTCGGGGAGGGGCGGGTCCCGTGGATGACGTTTTTTGCGTCATACCTCCGCGGCCCGCCCCTCAAGGTCCTTGCGGGCTCCATTTTGGTTGGAGTTTGTCTTCTCCTGACCTGCGGTACTGCGGCGCGCTGCTGGCCTGCCTGGATGTGCGATCGCCTTTTTGGTCCATTTGGGGTTGTATTGTACTCTTGTCACCACATTATGGGAATGTTATGTGTGACAAGCCCAGCTGTGTGCCACGTGTGGCGTATCCCCTGTGAGTGATGGTGTCAGGGTATGTGTGCCCTGCGCCCAGAAGGTACTTGCGCTGCAGTCTGGGTTGCCTGTTACGCTGCCCAGTTCTGCACCCCCTTCTACATCACCTACCCCCCCCCACGCCTGCATTTGACCCCTAGTGAGGGACATGCTAGTGGGGAATCAAACTATGACTTGGCCTTGCGGGTGGCCAGCCTGGAAAGGCATGTGGCTGGGCCGGTCCCTCGTAAGGCTTCTG
Organism: Gastrophryne carolinensis; assembly: GCA_027917425.1. Lineage (NCBI taxonomy): Eukaryota > Metazoa > Chordata > Amphibia > Anura > Microhylidae > Gastrophryne > Gastrophryne carolinensis. The sequence goes on from CM051239.1 coordinate 428,956,713, forward strand.
GCAAGAAGCAGCATTTTACTCCTGCTGTTTCCCTTTTTCCTGAGGAGGATGAAGGACAGTTTTCTTTCCCTGGCCTGTACTCCCTAGAAGAGGTCGAACTTTTCTCTGATTCTGATTCCTCTGAGGAGCAGCAGGAGGTTTATGGTGGTACTGGGTCTCCTTTTGGAGAAGACCCATGTTCTCCTGAGGATACTGACAGGCTGTTGGCTAACATTTTTGAAGTACTGTGTATTACACCTCCTGTCTCGGCTAAAAGGCAGCAAGGTGAGCTTTTTCACACTGTTAAACCACGCTTGGAGTTCCCTGAGCAAATCCACTTCAATAATTTGGTGCTCAAGGAGTGGGAACGTCCTAGCAGATTGCCCGCGCTGCCTAAGAGTTGGGACAGGAGGTATCCATTTCCTGCTGATGGGGGTTAAGCGCTGGTCATGTCCCCCCGAGGTGGATGCTCCCGTGCTTGGGTTGTCCAATACCTCGGTCATGCTTTCCCCTGACACTTCTACTCTGAGGGATAGTGAGGACCGGCGTGTTGATCAGCTGGCCTGTCATGCATTTGCTTGTGCAGGGACTGCACTGCTCCCTATGTGCGCTTCTGCCATCACGGCTATTGCTATTAAAGGGCTACTTAAGTGCCTTCTGGATAATGCCTCAGATGCCAATAGAGTCCAAATCTTCCCCCAAGCCCCCTCAGGCATAAGGAGCCACCCTCACCCATCCGGGTGGGCGGACGGTTGCGGTTCTTTGCTCACGCTTGGAGACTGCGAGTCTCAGGTGGATTCAGGAGCTGGTGTCCTCCGGGTACAAGATAGAGTTTTCAGCCTGGCCACCCCCAAGATTCATCAGATCCCGGATGGTTCAATATCCCTTGTCAGCTCAGGGCTTGCGGTCCAAAGCCTTTTGGATTTGGGGGTCATTTGCCTGGTACCCTTCCAGGAAAGGAGGAGGTTTCTATTCCAATCTGTTCACTGTTCCCAAAAAGGATGGGTCCCTGAGGCCTATCCTGGATTTGGAGCGCCTCAACAAATTTGTCAGGTTCCAGCATTTTTGCATGGAGACTCTGCGCTCGGCAGTCAGTACCTTGCACCCGGGCGATTTCATGACTTCTGTGGACATCAAAGATGCTTACCTTCATGTTCCTATCTTTCCAGGTCATCAGGGATTTCTCAGGTTCGTTCTGGAGGATTAGCACTACCAATTTGTGGCCCTGCCGTTCGGTTTTACCTCGGCTCCTCGGGTCCTCACCAAGGTGCTGGCGGGGGTGATGGCTCTGTTGAGATCTCAGGGCGTTCGCATCCTTCCTTATCTGGACGACATTCTGATATTGCATCTCAGTCCTTCCATCAAGCCGAGCTGGATACCCAGATGGTGGTCCCCACACTCGAGTCCTTCGGCTGGGTGATCAACTATCCCAAGTCTTCTCAGTCTCCGTCCTTGGTGAAGTCTTTTCTGGGCATGACTCTGGATACATCTCAGGTCAAGGTTTTTCTGCCTCAGCAGAAGGTGGAGAGCCTGCAGACGCAGGCATGGTCTCTACTTTCTTGCCCTCACCCCTCTATTTGGCAAGGGATGCAGCTGGTGGGCCTGATGGTGTCATGCTTCCCTATGCATCCCTATGCTCAGTTTCACATGTGGCCTCTTCAGTTGCACCTCTTGTCAGTTTGGGATTGGGACCCTGTGTCCGTGGATCAGAAATTTGTTCTGTTCCCTCTGGTCAGTCAGTCCCTCTCGTGGTGGCTGGACTCACGCAATCTCCTAGTGGGCAGGACCTTTCTGCCCCCGTGCTGGGAGACTGTCACCACAGATGCCAGTCTGACAGGTTGGGGGGGCTTTTGGAAGTCTCTGAAGTTCCAGGGTCAGTGGGGCCCTCAGGAGGCCCATGCTCCCATCAACATTCTGGAACTGCGGGCAATAAGGTTGGTTCTCTTCCAGTGGTTCTTTTCCCCGCACCTTCGGGGTCGGGCTGTTCAGATCCGCTTGGACAACCAGACAGCGGTTGCCTACATCAATCATCAGGGAAGGAGTCGGAGCAAATGAGAGCCCTCAAGGAAGTGTCCCTGATACTGTCCTGGGCGGAGGAGAATGTTCCCTGCATATCGGCAGTTTACATCCCAGGAATGGAGAACCTGGAGGCAGACTCTTTGAGCAGGGGCATGTCTCGGCTGGGGGAGTGGTCCCTCAGCGAAAGGGTGTTTCTCTCTCTGTGCCACCGCTGGGATCTGCCGGATGTGGACCTGTTTGCTTCATGTCACAATCACAAACGTCCATTCTTTGTCTCTCTGTCACAGGATCCTCTGGCCTTTGCCACGGATGCGCTAGCAATGCCTTGGAAGGGGTTTCGGCTCCTCTATGTGTTCCCCCTGTTTCCTCTGTTGGGCAGGGTGCTGCGCAAGGTAGCCCAGGAAGGGGTACCAACCATTCTGGTGGCCCCCTGTTGGCCAAGAAGGGTGTGGTTCGCAGACGTCGTGCAGTTGGCAGTAGATCAGTACGTCTTGCCCAAGGATCCAGATCTGCTCACTCAGGGGCAGCTGTGCCATCCCAATTTATAAACCCTGGCTTTGACGGCTTGGCTGCTGAAACCTCCATCTTGATGGAAAAGGGGTTGCCTGCCTCTGTTGTTGATACCATGATTAGGGCTAGGAAGAGGTCCTTGTCCTTTATCTACTACAGGGTCTGGTATGCTTACATTGCCTGGTGTGGGTCTAAATCTCTTACCTGTCGGGTGTTTTCTATTCCCAGGATTCTGGAATTCTCGCAACATGGTTTGGATTTGGGCCTTCAACTTAGTACCCTCAAGGGACAGGTGTCAGCTCTGGCAATTTTCTTCCAAAGATCTTTTGCCAGTCACCGTTTGGTTAAGACTTTTTTCCAGGGGGTTTCTCATGTGCGTCCGCCACGTAAACCTATGTTACCTGCTCAAATGGTGTTATCTGCTCTGCAGGGTCGTCCATTTGAGCCTCTCCGTAAGGCCGCTTTGCCCATTTTGACTCTTAAGGTAGCCTTTTTGGTGGCTATCACTTCTGTCAGGCGTGTTTCTGAGTTGGCGGCGCTTTCTATCAAGCCTCCTTATTTTGAGCGACACCAGGACAAGGTGGTGTTTCGGTTTAAGCCAGATTTCTTGCCTAAGGTTGTGTCTGCTTTTCATCTCAATCAGGACATTGTCTTGCCTTCATTGTGTCCTAATCCTGCTAATTCCAAGGAGAGGACTCTGCATTCTTTAGATGTGGTCAGGCTTCTGAAGTTTTACTTGGTAGCCACTGAATCATTCAGGAAGACTGATGCTCTTTTTGTTCTTCCTTCTGGTCCTAGGAAGGGTTTGCCTCCGGCTAAGTCCACTATCAGCAAGTGGATTCTTCAGGCTGTGATTCAGGCCTATTCTGCTAAGGGGAAGAAGCCTCCCTTCCTCCTTACTGCTCATTCCACTTGTGCTATTGGTGCCTCTTGCGCTTTTCAGCACCAGGCTTCTGTTGAACAAGTTTGTAAGGCCGCAACTTGGTCTGCTGTTCATACTTTTTCCAAGTTTTACAAGGTTGATGTTTGGGCCTCAGCTGATGCTGCTTTTGGCCGCAAAGTTCTTCAGGCTCTGGTTCAAACTGCCCGCCGTTGTTCTTTGGGGATCCAACCCTACTTTACGGACACTGCTTTTGGACGTCCAAAGTGTAAAGAATTTGGTGAAACAGGACGTGCTGTATACTTGGAAAAATACAATTCTGTGAGTACTCACCTGTAGAATTGATTTTGTAGTATACAGCACGTCCGGTTTCACCCCTCCCTTGTTATCATTATTCTTAGTTACCTCTGTATGGTGATTTGTTCAGATGTTTGGTTGGGGTTTCCTTCATTATTTTTCTCCCGGCTTCTTGTCTACTGCTTTGTAACACTGGGAATTTGTGGGAGGTTCCTGTCCTTTTATGGGGCCGGGAGACACCACAAGTCTCTTCTGCAGTCCACTGCGCCACCTTGTGGTGGATATCCTAAGCGTAAAGAATTTGGTGAAACAGGACATGCTGTATACTACAAAATCAATTCTACAGGTGAGTACTCACAGATTTGTATTTTTGAAGGAGTTTTTCGACAATTGGTGGTTTGGCATTGCAATAGTTCCAAAATACTCTCATCGGAGAAATCCCAATAGTAGTAAATGACCAGAATTAGACTGAGAGACAGAGGCGGATATGCGGCAAACTGTGTTTAGTAAAAACAAACGCACCAATCTAGCTGCTATATACAAATTGTGAGCGGTTGGGCAATCAGCAGTGACACGGACAACAGTCTTTAAACAGCAAAAACGGCTTTATTTAGCAAATTATCGCTCAGTCCAGAGATTGCAGCATAAACGCAGTAAAACAAAAGTGGTTACTTCACCCAAATCAATATAAGTCCAGGGCTGGGTACTCCAGCAAGCTGTAACTTCGTGGCAAGTTAAATCCACTTTGCAGGGCGTACCAGTCTCCGCTGCTCATCCCCATAAGTCCACTGTTAGGCGGCTCAAAAGCCAAGTCCTTCGGCTTGCATACAGGCTTTTTCTTCAGCACTTGTGCACCTCATCCTGGGCTTCCTCCTACAGGCTGGACAATAGACAGGCCGTGTGTCTCCTTTTTATTCAGGCTTCCCCTGCAATCAGCCTGATCACCTGTGCACGGCCTAAGATCATGGAACAAACCTGAAAGGGATTGGGGAAAGTGACCTGGGTCCTGAAAACCCGGCACGGATCGTGCCTGATACAGCCTAGCAGGGGAGAAATACACACCATTTATAACATTTTTGTACAATTTACTACAATATATACACATAGATTGCTGTGAAATCAGGAACACACGTGCTTAGGAGTCCAAAGAAAAGTCCAAGTCCAACAATGGCTAAGGCTAAGGCTCTGGGTCCAGAGTTAAAGTATCAGAGTTCCAGGGTCCGGGTTCAAAGACAGAAACAATGCTGATCCGCTGAGGCCATGTGTTGATCAGTATATATAGGCCAGGTAATCACAGGTGCAAGCTGATTCCCAGGAAGTCTACAGAACAGCACCATCTGCAAGTGAAGTGGCATATAGCAGGGGAACACAAGGTGTGGAGGAACTCCACACCTGACAACTTGCTTTAAAATCTTGGGTCACGACAGGGATGTACATGCCATAGAGGCAGAGAAGGCAGCTGCTACCCGTCCCTTGGGAACAGGGGGCCCTCGTGTGGGTGTTCGGTCTTTTGTAAAAAAAAATAAAAAAAATGGTGTGTGTATAGAAAACTTATAGGTATACAAAATAATTGTTGTGTACGACCAGCGTGACACCCCCATTTCTCCTCCTCCTTCTGCTTTCCCTTGTTTTTGGCGTTGTGAGCAATATGCATTGTGTACAGTGTGTTGCATATAGACCAAGAGGCTCAAAAGACAACAAAGTCGGGCCTACTCCGATATATGACACCTTGGCTTTGTGTGACACAGTGTGGTCACAACTCGACAAACTTGCCTGCGTTGAATTATTGGGTCGCCTACGTCTACCTCACTTCCAACTGTGTCAACTCCTCCTGAGTTGAACCTTCAAACATTAATGGACAGAGTGATTCGATTCAGAGTGCTTTCAATTTTTTGAAGGAGTTTCTCGACAATTGGTGGTTTGCCGTGGCTATATCTCCAAAATACTTGGGTCACAGCAGGGGGCGTACATACCATAGAGGCAGGGGAGGCAGCTGCTACCAGGCCCTTGGGAACATTGTCTCCCCCACCTTGCAGTATCTATGGCACGGGGCTGGCACTAGAACAGTATGAAAGGTTGGTGGGCTGTCTCCTGGTAGCACCAGGGGCCAGAGCTATAGGTTCTGAAGGGTGGAACTAAGATGCGAAGCATTGTTTACCCCCAGCGCTCTGTGTATAGAGAAATTGGGGAAACAAGGCTCCAACCTGTGGAAACTACAGCTCTTCCCCAGGTACTCCCTGCAGACGGTGCCCGAGACGGCGCCTTGGGAAGAACTGAACCACTGGGCCCCACTGTCGATGACCCAGAGCTCTCACTGCCTAGATCTGCCACGCCACCTTCACAGGCCCTCCTTCAATCAGCATTGATTGCTGTGCATATTAATACATGGCAAACAATGTTGACTTAATTGAATGTCAGGCACCTCCCAATGTTCGCTGCCCCAGGCTGTACACGCAATGCCTATTGGGAGGCTGCGCACATCACATGGAGTGGTGCAGGGCAGATGTAGGAATGAGCTAAGATTATGGACGGTCCCAGGAGTGTCACACATCGGGATGCCCCTGAGGAGTGCTTTCACCAGTCCCTAGAGTCTCTTTGACTCACCCTGAATAAGAGCCTATATTATAGGTTTCCCCCACCCTGTACATATAGATTGCCCACATTAATCCGGACCTTCACCCTGGATAACAGCCTATCTTGTATGTTTCCCACACCCTGTACATACAGATTGCCCACAATAATCCGGTCCCTCACCCTGAATAAGAGCCTATCTTGTATGTTTCCCACACCCTGTACATACAGATTGCCCACAATAATCGGGTCCCTCACCCTGAATAAGAGCCTATCTTGTATGTTCCCCCCCCGTACATACAGATTGCCCACATTAATCTGGACCCTCACCCTGAATAAGAGCCTATCTTGTATGTTTCCCCCACTGTACATACAGATTCCCCCCACATTAATCCGGACCCTCACCCTGAATAAGAGCCTATCTTGTATGTTTCCCCTCCTGTACATACAGATTGCCCACATTAATCCGGACCCTCACCCTGAATAAGAGCCTATCTTGTATGTTCCCCCCCTGTACATATAGATTGCCCACATTACTCCGGACCCTCACCCTGAATATTAGCCTATCTTATATGTTTCCCACACCCTGTACATACAGATTTCCCACATTAATCCAGACCCTCATCCTGAATAAGAGCCTATCTTGTATGCCCCCCCCTGTACATATAGATTGCCCACATTAATCCGGACCCTCACCCTGAATAAGAGCCTATCTTATATGTTTCACCCATACTGTACATACAGATTGCCCACATTAATCCAGACCCACACCCTGAATAAGAGCCTATCTTGTATGCTTCTGCCACCCTGTAAATACAGATTGCCCACATTAATCCAGACCCTCATCCTGAATAACAGCCTATCTTGTACGTTCCCCCCCTGTACATACAGATTGCCCACATTAATCCGGACCCTCACCCTGAATAAGAGCCTATCTTATATCTTTCCCCTCTGTACATACAGATTGCCCACATTAATCCGGACCTTCACCCTGAATAAGAGCCTATGTTGTATGTTTCCCCCCTGTACATAGACATTGCCCACATTAATCTGGACCTTCACCCTGAATAAGAGCCTATCTTGTATGTTCTCCCCCTGTACATACAGATTGCCCACATTAATCGGACCCTCACCCTGAATAAGGGCCTATCTTATATGTTTCCCCTCTGTACATACAGATTGCCCACATTAATCTGGACCTTCACCCTGAATAAGAGCCTATGTTGTATGTTTCCCCCATGTACATAGACATCGCCCACATTAATCCGGACCTTCACCCTGAATAAAAGCCTATATTGTATGTTTCCCCCCTGTACATACACATTGCCCACATTAATCCGGACCTTCACCCTGAATAAGAGCCTATCTCGCTCTGCATTCTGGGGTTGCTGTCCTCCTCTGTCTGTACAAAGCACAGCTATAACCCACCCCCTGCACTTTACCCCGCTCTCCTCACTATGTGATGCATCTGAAGCAAGATGGCGGTGCCCGTATCCTGAACAGAGTTTCAGCCCAGTAAGGGAAAGAATAAAAAGTAAGCGACTAAAAGCTTAAAATATATTAATTTTAGATGCTGGGGAATATTTTTTTAAGGGTTTGGGCTTTTCATTAAATCACGCCGAAGGTCCGGTTTAACAATCAACGACAATCAACTGCTCCCTGGACCAGGCCCCAGGAACCAATCAGTGCTTTCAGTGCTTGGGTGGGCGGGTCTTTGATAAGCCTATAGCGTTCCCTGCTGCAGTCCCTAAAAATAAAAAAACTGCAAATTCTATCTATCTTACTATCTAACTATCTTACAAGGGTGGCAGCAACCCCTTACCACGCATGACCCTGTTACACTACCTCTACTTTATTCTACAGGGAACAAACCGAGTTTACTCGTCCTGATTTCAGCTTTCAAACATTGATAGCCAATCATTAGGTCAGGTAGGTTTGATTCAGATTGCTTTTAAAAATGTCAAAGCCATTATTGTCCACGACTGGCTTCCAAATGGATTCACTCACGTTCACTTGTCTAACTAAGAGGCTGATTTATTAATAGCGACATGTAGCGACAGTTGAGCGACTGTAGCGGTATTTTCACAGCGCCCACTAGTATTCGCTGTGCTTGGCCGTTGTTCGGTTGTTGATAGCGACTCAGTCGGTGTGGCGTAATGTTGAATACAACGTTACGAGTCGCTATTTGACAGGTTCCGCGATGTATGGGTGCGCATGATAGCGACTGGTCAGAGCGACCGGCTTCCACCATATTCATCAAAAAATCACGCTCAAAAAATTATTGCGCTGTAAAATGCATGTTTAAACCCCAGAGCGCTGGCGGCGATGTGTTAAAAGTAGTTTTTTAACCCCCAAACCACCATATTTTTGGAAACCAAAAAAAAAAGTTTTTAAAATAATTTAGTAATATGAATACATTAATATCAGACCTGTAATATCAATTCTGTACAATTTTTTTTTAATTTTCTTTTTCCCTTAAAAAAATTTATCTAAAATGGCAGAAGTGGTCACAGAATTTTTCACATTTAAAAAAACACAACAAAAAAAACAATAATTAATTATTAATATTTAAAGATTGTTCCATTGAAATGCATTGGAGAGCGCCAGGTAGCGAGAGGTCATACCTGTCGCTGTTCAAGGTCGGACGCTGGCGCTGTGGGGTGAGGCTGGAATAATGATGAATGAGTCGCTATATGGCGCTATCTCAGTCGCTAAGCAGGATTGGCTTGATAAATGTGTGATTGTGGTGGGGAGCCGGCGTTCTCGTGGCGGGGCCCGTCATTACCGGCCGCTTTTTCCATGTGCACTTGTGAACAACACATTTCCGTGAACACACCATAAACACCATATCAGTGACTACACACAGGTGTGTAAGACACTAAGGAGCAGTGAAATGCCCATCTTCAGTCACTTTTGATTTGGTCATTAAACTCTACTTCAGGCCCAACTGTGACCACTCCTCCTGAGTTCAAAATACATACATACATACATACCTTACAACTTTTCAGGATAGGAAAGAGGCACTATTTTTAAATAAACCACGCCCCCTCACTGAGAGATGGATAGGATGTAACTGTTACAACAATACAAACACTTTGAATAGGCAAATGAATCATTTACTGATGCAGATCTGCATGTTACACATCAAAGAGGGACAAATGAGAACAACGAGGGACCAGGGGACATGGACTGAAAACAGGAAGTCTCTCCAAATGAGGGACAGTTAGGAAATATAATACATAGATAGCTAGTCAATAGGCCAAGAGGTTTTATTCAGATTGCTTTCAGAATGTTGATTATGGCCACAGTTATTAAGTTATTATTGGCCACGGGTGGATTCCTAGGGATTAGATTGTGTTCTCTCTTTCCCAAAAAAATCTAAATGAATGAGCTTAAAATCTGAAAGAATAATGTTAGTCACTCAGTTATTTGTAAGTTGCCAAAGACCAGGCATGGGCCAGGGTTTAGTTTAGGTTCAAAGCGTATGGAAAGCAAGAAATAGGTGCTCCACTCAATCTTTGGGCCCCGCGGATGAACAACTAGGTGCCGCTGCGGTGGCATGGTTTTCAAAGAAAACTGGTGTTTTCACCGCTGAGGCAACGTTATTGAGGGAGCCGATTGCCTCTCTCAAAAGTGCCCCTGTGACGAGTGCCAACTGGCCGCATCCCCGGCAAGCTGTGCAGGCGTGTTTGGGCTCCTGCTGCTGCTGCCAACTCCAGGGTGTGTCTTTTGGCCAATTTTTGGGCTCCTGCTGCCAACTCCAGTGTCTCTTTCAAGCTATGTTTGGCCTCCTGCTGCTGCTGCTGCCAACTCCAGTGTCTCTTTCAGCCAATGTTTGGGCTCCTGCTGCTGCCTACTTCAGTGTGTCTTTAGGCCAATTTTTGGGCTCCTGCTGCCAACTCCAGTGTCTCTTTCAAGCAATTTTTGGGCTCCTGCTGCTGCTGCTGCTGCTGCCGGCAACATGCTCAGCTATTCAGAAGGGCTGAGCGCGCAAGTGCACACGGCTGCAGGAGTAGCCGGGAATGCAGCTACCGGCAAAGATGCGTCACGGGGGCCCGTCAGGATCAGGTAAGATTACCGGTGCCCCGGGAGGTTTCACACATCTGGTTCCAGGGCCTGGCCGCAAGGGTTTTGACCCGCTTTAAGGATTGGTTTGCTGTTGAAGCCAGACCTGTGACTTGGATTGGTAACTTTGTATGACAATATTGGCAGGGCACCATGAACTTCCCCAAATTAAAATCTTGGGTCACCCCTTTAAACATTAAACCGGACCTTCACCATGATTTAATGAAAAGGCCAAACTCTTAAAAAACGATTCCCCAGCATCTAAAATTAATATATTTAACATTTTTAGTCACTAACTTATTATTCTTTCCCCCACTGGGCTGCAACTCTGTTCAGGAATTTAGGATACGGGCGCCGCCATCTTGACTCAGAAGCATCACACTTACTGAGGAGAGGAGAGGGGGCAGGTTATAGCTGTGCTTTGCTCAGACAGAGCAGAGCTGGGGTCAGGGAAAGGTCAGCAGTCCCAGAATGCAGAGCAGCACAGTCACTTCCTGTTTGCAGGCACTTCCTGTTTGCAGGCTGCCTGATAAAATGGCGGCTTCCATAAGCCGCCATCTTGGATGTTTAAAGGCTCATAACATGCAGTAGATGCAGGTAGGATGATTTTTAATGTGAGCAATCTGTATGTACAGTGTGGGGGAAACATATAAGATAGACTCTTATTCAGAGTGAAGGTCCGCTTTAATATCTAGCCAGTAGGCCAACAGTTTTGATTCAAATTGTTTTTACAGTTTTGAAACCCATATTGTCCAGGGGTGGCTCCATTTTCTATCTTTCCCAAGTGTTAAACATTTATAAGTTAAAAAAAAAAAACACATAGGGTCCCTCTCTCCAGGAGGGGCGGATGCTTTTTGTTTAATTTTTAGAGGTTAAACTCTAGGCTACAAGCCCGCATAGCCCACTGGCCACGAACCCTTCTGTCCACCCCCCCCCCCACAAGCTTAGGGGAGGCAGGTAATGGGGCAGAGAGGCTATGGCAAGTCACCTGCTTGCCCTGTAAACTGGTATAGGGTATTTAAGGACCCCTTACCAGTTTACAAATAGGTAAATGTGAAAAAAAACACACCACACACAAGAATAAAGTCTTTTATTATTCTTATTTTTCCCCCCCATACTTACCTCTATTTCACCGCCGATCTCCACATACATCCAAAAGGTGTCCCATGCTGTCCTGGACAGCCGGCAGAAATCGCCGGACGCACGCCCCCGGCATCCATCGATTTTTACGGCTGTCAGGGACAGCTCCGCTTCCCGCCACATGGTATGGCTTTTATACTAGGAGTACTTTTTGACTAAACTTCCTCTTTAATACTAAGAGGCCGATTCATTAATAGCGGCAGGTAGCGACAGTTGAGCGACTGTAGCAGTATTTTCACAGCGCCCGCTAGTAGTCGCTGTGCTTGGCCGTTGTTCGGTTGTTGATAGCGACTGAGTCGGTGTGCAGTAATGTTGAATACGGGGTGACGAGTCGCCATTTGACAGGTTCCGCGATGTATGGGTGCGCATGATAGCGACTGGTCAGAGCGACCGGCTCCCAACACATTCATCAAAAAATCACGCTCAAAAAATTCTCGCGCTGTGAAATGCATGTTTAAACCCCAGAGCGCTGGCGGCGATGGGTTAAAAGTAGTTTTTTAACCCTCAAACCACCATATTTTTGGAAACCAAAAAAAAAACAAGTTTTTTAAATAATTTAGTAATATGAATACATTAATATCAGACCTGTAATATCAATTCTGCACAATTTTTTTTTCTACCTTAAAAAAATTAACTAACATTGCAGAAGTGGTCACAGAATTTTTTATATTTTAATATTTTTAATATTTTTAATAACAATTAATTATGAATATTTAAAGATTGTTCCATTGAAATGCATTGGAGCGCGCCAGGTAGCGAGAGGTCGGACGCTGGCGCTGTGGGCTGAGGCTGGAATAATGATGAATGAGTGGCTATATGGCGCTATCTCAGTCGCTAAGCAGGATTGGCTTGATAAATGTGTGATTGTGGTGGGGAGCCGGCGTTCTTGTGGCGGGGCCCGTCATTACCTGCCACTCACCAGTCGCTGTTCCTTCATAAATAAGGGCCTAAAAATACTTTATTAGGGTAAGTGGTAAGGAATCGATCTTGTGACTAGAGGGTGGCAGGTTCGATGCTCGGCCCGGGACACGGGACTGAAGTGCTCATAAGGAAGGCACCTAACCCCCCAAATGCTCGCTGTAATTAAGGCAGCCCATGTATGCACTCACTGCTTGTGTTTTTCTCCCTGCTCAGATGGGTTAAATGTAGAGGAAACATTCCTATGTGTGCCCAAGCATACACTGGTCATATATGTCCAAAACTTATTAAAGAAAAGCCTGGCCTATCTACATGGAATTCTCCACAACGTGTGTCTAAGTTACAGGTTGCTTTGAAAGCTTGCATTTTCTATCGTTCACGTGAGCCGGTCCTGATTGGCAGCACAGAAAGAGAACTTGACTCTAACCCACGTGACCTCTGATGCCCAATCGCAGGGCTACATTTCAGCCGAGGACCGAGGTGATGGTAAGGGTTGCGGGGGTCAATGCATAGGCAATGCTCCGGCAATCTGGATGCCTCCCCCCGAGCCTGTCACAGTGTGTCTGGGGGCGGGATCGCCTGCACAGCCCAAAGATACTGGGGATGCAGCAGCTCTTGCCCCCCATTGTTTACATTAGCAAGGGAGCCGCTGGTAGCGGTGAGTTTGGTGGCGTCCTGGGGCTTTTCACACTGGATTAGATTCCAGGGCTGTCCCTGTTGCGCTTTGTTCCGCTTTAAAGTGGAACAGATCATGAGAACTTGACTTGACCTGGGGGCATCCCGGATTTGGATGTCCCCGCAGTGTGAAACCCCACAGAACGGCGTAATACTAATCTTTTCCAAACCAAAACCCAGGATTTTGACTATCCTGGGTTTTAATCCTTGCCCCCCGGGGCACCACGATCGGGGAAATCCCCCAGATCGGCCGAAAAAACTCACCTCTTCCCGGTCCTACGACGCATGAGCGGCCACTTGTCCAATCAGCGCGCTCGGATCCACTCGAGCCCCTGCGTCCACAAGCTCCTCTAACGTGATTCAAGTGCGCTGGTGGCAGTATCCCTCGCTCACGCATGCGCCGTTGGACCGGGAAAGAAGGTAAGTGTATGGAGTGAGCTTGGAGCTTTCACACAGCGGGGCATCCCGATTTTGGATGCCCAGGGGGGAGGGAATCGATCGGCCCTGGAATCTTATAGATGATAGGCTCCTGTATGAGCCATGAAAGGGCCCCATTTAATGTGCGTACCGGGGCCTCGCCACAGTTAGCTACGTCAGCCCTTATGTCACTTGATCAGGGGTGTAGCTAGGGGGGAGCTGGGGGGGCAGGTGCCCCGGGTGCAGCAGGTCAGGGGGAGCTGAGAACAGGTGGGGGGGGGGGGGGCACCATTTCAAATCTTTGCCCCAGGTGCCAAAAAGCCTAACTACACCTCTGCACCTGGCAATCGGCTCTCGTTGACTTCAATGGGGAGCGCGTGCAGCCGCATCCCATGTGGCTAGCATGCTGAATGGCTAAGGCGGGAGAACGCACACACCACGGGGGATGCAGCGCCACATGCTTCCCTTTAAAAACAATAAGAGCCATTTGCCGAATGACATTGTCATAGCTTCCAACTTTTCAGGGTGGGAAAGAGGGACATTTATTAAATTTAGCCACGCCCCTCATTGATTGATGGATGAAGCCACGCCCCCTCATTGATTGCTGGACAGGAGATACAGTGTAACAGTTACAACAATAGAAACACTTTGAATAGGCAAATGAATCATTTATTGCTGCAGATCTGCATGTTACACCTCAAAGAGGGACAGAGAAGAATGAGGGACTCAAAGGAGGGACAGTTGGGAGCTATGATATATATATATATATCACACCGACCAACTTTTCAGGGTGGGAAAGAGGGACATTTGTTAAATGAAGCCACGATTGCTGGACAGGAGATATGGTGTAACAGTTACAACAATAGAAACACTTTGAATAGGCAAATTCATCATTTATTGATGCAGATCTGCATGTTACACCTCAAAGAGGGACAGAGAAGAATGAGGGACTCAAAGGAGGGACAGTTGGGAGCTATGATATATATATATATATATATATATATATATATATATATATATATATTACCAACCAACTTTTCAGGGTGGAAAAAAGGGACATTTGTTAAATGAAGCCACGCCCCCTCATTGATTGCTGGTCAGGAGATAGGGTGTAACAGTTACAACAATAGAAACACTTTAAATAGGCAATTGAATCATTTATTGCTGCAGATGCTGCAGATTTGTCAAAGAGGGACAAATGAGAACAGCGAGGGACAGTGGGACATGGACTCAAAAGAGGGACAGTCCCTCCAAATCAGGGACACTTGGGAGGTATGACACAGCCGTTGGATGTGAGCCGTGCATGCGCCATAGGAGCGAGGAAGAGATGTGTAAATAGCGGCATTTTGGGGGTCTCACAGAGCGGGGCGTCCCGATCCGGGGGAAAGCCGGCGGCCAGCCATGATATCCTATAGATTCCAGGGCGCCCGCTGCTGGGTTTTGTTCTGCTTTAACTATATAACTACGTAACAGATAATGGTCAGTTTATGGACACCAACATCGTCCACCTAGAGTTCCTTATCCAAATTCTACAATAAAAAACAATGGGAAGTGGATGAGCCACAGGAGCTTCAACCGGACCTTCGCCATGATTTAATGAAAAGCCCAAACCCTTAAAAAACTATTTCCCAGCATCTAAAATTAATATATTCTAAGCTTTTAGTCACTTACGTATTATTCTTTCCCCCACCGGGCTGCAACTCTGTTCAGGACTCTAGGATACGGGCGCCGCCATCTTGACTCAGAAGCATCACATACTGAGGAGAGGAGAGGGGGGATAAAGTACAGGGGGCGGGGTTAAAACTGTGCTTTGCACAGACAGAGCAGAGCTGGGGTCAGGAAAAGGACAGCAATCCCAGAATGCAGAGCGGCACAGTCAGAAGGCACTTCCTGTTTGCAGGCTGCCTGATGACCCATGCACCGCCATTTTGGAAGTTTAAAGGTTCATAACATGCAGTAGGTGCAGGTAGGATGATTGTTAATGTGAGCAATCTGTATGTACAGGGTGTGGGAAACATATAAGATAGGCTCTTATTCAGGGTGAAGGTCTGGATTAATGTGGGCAATCTGTATGTACAGGGTGTGGGAAACATATAAGATAGACTCTTATTCAGGGTGAAGGTCCGGATTAATGTGAGCAATCTGTATGTACAGGATGAGGGGAAACATATAAGATAGGCT